>JAVMKO010000002.1:205278355-205859098 GCA_032164245.1 Sternotherus odoratus | reverse complement strand
GGCTGATTAGCCTTCCCTAGCAGGGAAGGCTTGCAGAGGCTTTTCTGTCTTAAAGGGGTAGCAGGGCTGGGTCAGCAGTTCCTGGCCAACACTCTGCCACATGTGATATAAGAAATACATGTTAAATCATGTGAATTTTAATAAAAGAGATGATAGAAGAGCTTATATTAAGTTTAAATTCATGGGAGTTTGTATCAAAATCTCATTACATGGCACCTAAATACTGCATCTGAGAATGCTTTTGTAAAACATTTGTTCGGGCTGTCCAGTTTATATTGGTTGAGTTTCTGGAGAGTCAATATTAATTTACAATGGTAAGTAAAACCAGCACTTGGAGGTTTACGCTTCTCTCCCCTTTACATCTCAGGGCCCACTCTGTGCAAGAATGAAACGTTGAATCTGATGATTCAAGCTGTCAGCTCACTATCTCATTTGAGGAAGATTTTCTATCTCCAAATTTTAAATTCAAAGTTTGAATCATCCACACAGAGTGCACGAGAGATTCTGTCACTCACAGCTCTGGCCTGCGCGATAAGAAGCACCAGGATAACTTTAAAAATAGAAACCGAATCACTTAAGAAATTAAATAATTTCACTTAAAAATTGATCTGTTTCAGAAGGATAAAACTGTGCCACTTTTCTGCCACTTAGATAGCTCATTATTTTCATTACAGAAAAACTACATTTTTCCTTCTACAGATTTTATTTCAGCAAAATCTTCTTGAAGCCCTATAGAGAGATTAAAACTCTCATTACAAATGTAATACAGACGAGCATGACAGTCTCTAAAGAACTATATTTTACTTATGCCAAAGTCAGCAACAATTAAAACATATTTGTTTGCTACTTCGTTACTATTTCTGGTCACACTTGAAAAGTCTTATTAAAGACTTGAGCCTGCTGTCATTGCAGTCAGTCAGTGGAAACACTCCCATTGATTCCAATGACAGCTGGATCAGGCCTTTACTTTATACAAGTAGGTGCAATTTGGTAGTCCCACTGAATTGCAGGAGAGGTGTAGTCTGATTTCACGAAACTTTAGTGGCCATCCCAAACCATCATAAAACTTTGAGTTCAGATAATCTGGAGTTTCAACTCTGTGGTGCTCCTACATCCCACAGAACTAAGATCTGAAGGACCTGAAAGTCTGGAACTCCATTTCTGCACATCTTAGGGCCGCAGAATTATTATTATTATTACTGACTGGGGGGCCTGACCTAAAAGGCCACTTGAACTAGTTCAGAATGTGGCGACTATTGTGTTTCGAGGAGCACATCACTCCTGTGCCCCTGTTCATGTTGGTTGCCAGTTCACGTCCAGTTGCAATTCTGTAAGAGGTTGTTCTACTCCATCTGTTGTTCTACTGCATATGTTGAAGCATTAAATAGGAGTGAGGCGCCTGATACTCCTACAGGGAGGGGTGAGGAATGGATGGAACCATTGGAATGGAGGGCTCCCCAACCAATGTGCCAGCTACTGCAGCTGAGCTATTTGAAAGAGGATAATAATTTCCTTCCAGTATGAGCTAATTACAGATTACTATATCCAGGAAGACGGGCAAGAAGCAGAGAAGGAATCATGCTCTAAATGTAGGGAAGCCTCTGTAACCTAAATACCTCTTTATTTCCTAAAGAATGGCTGTTTCCTAGGGGATGACACACTGTCTAGCCATGACAAAAGCTGTTCCACAAAAGGAAACCCTCTGAAATGTTAAACACTTGGATGTACTTTCAATTTTGCCTTCAGTGCAGTAGATTGCCAGCATATGCGCTCACCTGCATTATATCCTCAGGGTATGTCTTCACTACAGCAGTAGGTCGATTTCCCTTAAGTCTTAGTGCATCCCCACAAAGGACAGCAGGTCGACAGTGTCTGTCCTTAAACTTTTGCAGGGGTCGACATAGGCAGCATTGCACTGTGGTTAGGTATCCCACAGTGCCGGGAGTCCCCAGCTGGCACCACCTTTCAGGGCAGCCAGGCACGCTCCCCAGGGGACCAGCCCCAGTCCGAGCAGGTCTGCGGACCCCCCCCCCTGCCCGAGCAGCCCCGCGCCGGACCCCCCCGCCCGCCCGAGCAGCTCCGCAGACCTCCCTGCTCGCCCGAGCAGCCCCGCGCCGGACCCCCCGCCCGAACAGCTCTGCGAACCCCCCCGCCCACCTGAGCAGCCCCGCGCCGGACCCCCCACCTGCCCGAGCAGCTCCGCAGACCCCTCTGCCAGCCCGAGCAGCCCCGTGCCGGACCCCCCCGCCTGCCCGAGCAGCTCCGCAGACCCCCCCCGCCCGCCCTAGCAGCCCCGTGCCGGACCCCCCCGCCCGAGCAGCTCCGCGAACTCCCCCGCCCGCCTGAGCAGCCCCGTGCCGGACCCCTCTGCCCGCCTGAGCAGCTCCGCGAACCCCCCCCGCCCGCCCGAGCAGCCCTGCGCCGGCTCCCCCCCCCCTCGGGTAGGCGGGGGGGTCTGCGGAGCTGCTCGGGCGGGCGGGGGGGGGGTCCGGCGCAGGGCTGCTCGGGCGGGCAGGGGGGTTCGTGGAGCTGCTCGGGCGGGGGGAGCTGGCGCGGGGCTGCTCGGGCTGGCGGGGGAGTTCGCGGGGCTGCTCGGGCGGGCGGGGGGTGGTGGTCCGCGGGGCTCCTCGGGCAGGCGGGGGGGTCTGCAGAGCTGCTCAGGCGGGTGGAGGCTTAATGTCACCTGCATCCTCACTAGATGACAATCGACCCAGAGAGAGGTTGATTTCAGCTACTCCTCTCGTTAGGGAGAAGTACAGAAGTCGATTTTAAGGTCCCTTTAAATCGACTTTAAGGGCATGCATGTGAGGACGGGTACAGGCTTAAATCGACTTTAGCTTGCTAAAGTCGACGTTAAGCCCTAGTGGGGACCAGGCCTCAGTTCTGGCATTTCTAGGTCCTTGCTCACGTGACAGCAGGTACTCATTGGTTAGGCATTATCCTTAGCACTCAGATTTATTAATGGTGTAATAAATGCTTTACGATGTTAAGCCTGCCTGCCATTGCACTAGCACAATGCCCTTGACTTCATCGAGCACACCACTCTAAGCTAAAGCAGATTTTGGGCTCAGATACCACCCTAAACTAAGGGTCCTAAAGCACTTCACAAAGTGCTGTAAAGACCAACCTCGGCACTGAAGTGCAGCCAATACCAGAGTACAAGGAAGCTGCTAAGTGGATAAAAGAAGGGTAGGACACAGTAATATTATCGGTCAATAGTTCATTTGAAGACAGTTAAGAAGGAATTATAAGAAAATGTCAGTCCAGCTTTTGTAAGGGAATACAGTGAGCTGGGTACAGGTTTGCACCTCCACTCAGGACTATTAACACGCAAACACATTGTCACTAGGCCAGAACAAAGAACAGATCTTGTGGGGTGGAGTGGGGTGCGGTGGGGAACACTTGAATAAGATGTGAAGGTGGGGCTGGGAAACACTTTATTGTGTTTATTACCACTTTAAACACCATAAGGTCTATAGCTTATTCCCTTGCACTTCCATGAACAGCACCTACCTATTTAGATAGTTTTGTGGCGTGGAAGAGTAGAGAGGTTATGCAAAACTCGCCTTGCTCTTTAATTTCAGTGAGGTCATGTGAGACTAACGATGGTTGAAATGTTCAGAATTTCAACTTTCTGATGACACTGTTCATCAACATTTTTGAAAAAAATTGACCTGGATTTCCCCCCCCCCCCTCTGCTTGTTTTTTAGCTGAGTTCCATTAGATCAGGGGAGGGCAAATTACAGCCCAGGGGGCAGATCCAGCCTGTCAGGGATAGTCGGGTGAGGGGGAAGGAGCGTGTGGTGGAGCCGTCTGCCTCACTCTACCCCATCCCCAGGAGCCACTGCCAGACATGCTGGCCACTTCTGGGAGCGGTGCAGGACCAGGGCAGGCAGGGAGCCTGCCTTAGTTCCACTGCACACTGCTGCCACCCCGGAGCCGCTTGAGGTAAGCAGCTCTTGGCTGGATCCTGCACCCTGAACCTCTCCTGCACCCTGCACTCCAACCTCCTGCACTGAGAACCCCAGCCCCAAACCTTGAGCCCCCTGCTTCATCCCGCACCCCTCCCAACCCTCAAGCTCCCTCCCACACTCCACACCCCCTCCTGCACCCTAATCCCCTGTCCTGAGTCCCCAACCCTGTGCCCTGAGCCCCCTGCTGCACCCCACATTCCTCCTGCACCCCAACCTCTTGCCCTGAGCCTCTTCCTACACATTTCACCTCTTCCCACACCCCACACCCCACACTTCCTTCCGCACCCCAACCCCCTTCTCCAGCCTTACATTCATGGCCCTGCATACAATTTCCCCACACAGATGTGGCCCTCGGGCCAAAAAGTTTGCCCACTCTCACATTAGATAGTAGAAAGTCACTGCTGTGTTTTCTGGAAGAGAACACGACATTCTGATTCTGATCTTCCTACAGAGTTGGAATCGCGCCTCATTTCTAGAGCAATTCAGTGGAGTCAGTGGGGCTGCCTGTGGATTAGGGCAACATAATCTAGTCAACATATTATCAGAATTTGGTCCTTAGTGAGATGGCTAGACAGAAAATGATACCTACCTTGCAGCTCACAATCAAGGCAATGGCTAATGCTAATGGAGGCACATTCCTGGGTCAGTAAGTACAGAAGTAAAACCAAACAACACACAAGTAGCAAGAACAGGGAAAGCTTAGGTCATGAGGAGACATTTTTTGGCAACAAGAGCAAACCAGGGTTTTTGTTTTAAAATACCATGGTCTTAAATGTCTACACGGAGCAGCCAGGATTATTTTCAAAGTCTCATCTGTAAGAGCTCCTCACACTAAACTGCCCAGTACTCAATTTCTTTCCTTCAATAGAAATGCTTTTGTGTTGACCCCAGCTGGGATTTAAACCTGTGGTCCCAGGGATTCTCAGTATTTCAGATCAGATGCTTAAACCACCAAGTCATCCCGTAGAATCAGATACTTGAGTTTTGCCTTGTTAGTGTCTGTTGGCTGAAATTTGTGAGCTTGGTGAGGTTCTGTGGCTATATTCAAGTTAATTAGCACGGCCAATAACCCCGTAGAAAATACACAGCCTGTCATGTTCTCTCTCTCTGTGCAGTGGGCAAGGATTTCTCATTTCATACATCAATTACAATCTGCTTCAGTGATTCCACAAAGTTATTACATATCCCTGACATACAAAGGGAAAAAAAGGCCTCTCGCCCGCTGCCACCATCTCACTCCTCTTCCCCCCTTATTTCTAGGCAGATAAACCACCATGTAACGTATATCCACAGTACATAGATACATACATTCTTCTGAAAGCTAGACTCAGCCCATTTCTGATTGCACCACTGACGCTAAAGGAAATTGCATCTTGGTGGATCCTGTATAAACAAAGTTCTTACTAGAGCAACGTGCTCTCTGTGCAAAGGTGACTGCCTAAATTCGAGGTGGCATAACTGACTCACGCTCCTATTCAGGAAAACTGTTAAACATGGGCTTAACTTTAAGCGACGGGCTTAACTCCAGCTCTGCATAAACCAGTGCAGAGGGAGATGGGGGACAGAATCATGGAGGAGAAGTAGACACTACACCCACATTTATGCAGACCCAGAGACCCCAATCCTGCCTCCTTGAGGTGCCCAGAGATTTAGGATATTATTCTAGCCAAGGAGGTGCCTGTCCTCTTTCCTGGGATTTGGGGAATGGATTAACAATCCCACCCCCCTGAAACTTCTAGATTGTAACCCGCTTACACAAAGATAGTCACTTGGGATTGGAGTGGGGGAGTGCAGAGTGATGGTTAGGTTTTATGAATGTGAAAGACAGCCGTGTGCACGAGTTGAAAACACAGCTCACTGTAGCTGTAAATTCTTTTTTGGATTACAAAAAGAATGAAATCAACATCAATATTTAGAAAGGTTTTAAATTTGGGTTCTTTTTTAAAAACCTAATCTAGAAAACATCTCACTTGGCAACTTTTTCAAAGCAGGTTCCATCTTCTACAATTACATTTTTCAGTATTTATTGATCATAGTTATAATAAAGACAGCTGGGTTGTGTAATTAGCAAGACTCAAGATCACACTGACATTCCTGAAAGACAGTACTGTTTGATCAACATTAATATGTGTTGTGTCACCAGAGATTTATAGCAAAACAGAACTACTGGTCTCAACTGTGATGTGATAAAAGTCACTGGATTAGAAGATATAAAAGAGCACAAAAGAACATAAAAACATAGCAAATCCTACATGGAATCACATCACTGACCCATCTAGTCCAGGATCCTAGCTCAGCAACAGATGCTTCAGAGCAAGGTGCTAGAAGCCTAGAAAGTTATGGCATATTTCTGACCAGGGAAGATTTCTTCCTAACCTCCACTAGAGGTTGAATTATGCAACAAAGCACGAGAATTAGTATTACTTGAAAAAATATTAAAAAAAAATATAGCTAGCATAACTCTGGTTACTCTGATTGTCCACAGAAATATCAAATCCTTTATATTAGCCCCAATTATATTTTGTGGCAATGAGTTTCATGGGCTAGCACTGCATTGTTTGGAAGTGGCATTTCCTTTAATCCATTTTGAATGTTCTCCTTGAGCACCCGTATGTATTACGAGACAGCATGAACAGAAGTGATCTACATGCAGAAATTAGGTTAAAGGGAGAGATTTTCAAACGTGCTCATAAGTCACTTAAGTGCTTTTGAAAATCCAACCCTAAAACTTTTACTTATTCTCAAATGCTTTTTCAGCCAGTCACAAGCCGTTACGGTGGATACATATGTAAACTATCCCCATATTTCTGATTGTCTAAGAATTCCTCTCACTAAAGAACCACACACAAACATGCAAAATCGACTCAAAATGCCTCACTAACTTATACCTCTTTGCGTAAGCCAAGGGCTCAATCTTGCACTCAGAGAAGTGTTGCCATCCAAGTCAATGGGCAAAAGGGTAGATTCCTCATCCGTAAGAGGTTCTGAAATCCACCAAAGAGTGGTATCGTATATCTCTTCCTGTGCCTATCTATGGTACTTACATGGCCTCTTTCCCCATAATATCTGAGCACTTCAAAATCTTTAATGTATTTATTTCTCACAACACCCCTGTGCAGTAGAAAAGGGCAATTGTTCATATTTTACAGCTGGGGAACTGAAGCATAGAGAGACTTACCCCAAGATCACACAGAGTCTGTAGTGGAGCAGAGACTCAAACCTGAGTCTTTTGAGTAGTACCTGTGCCACTGGATCACCCAGCCTCTTGAACAGAAACTCTGGCCTGTTTGTCTGCCAATCGGAATCCATGCATTTTAAACCAAAATACTTTTTTTTTAAAAAAGTCTTTTTTTAATCTAATCACTACCATCTCATGACTCACCATCTATTTTTTCCCTTCTGTAGTCTTGTCAAATCAGCAATTCTTTTTTGGGTCCACTCATTTTTCATGTACTGGATTACCTGAAAATGTTGCTTTATGATTAAGCCACAAGAGATTCAGATTCTCCAAACAGTTCCCTCTCCGTCAGAAATGGAGAAATGATTCTTAAGCAGCCTCTTGTATCTTTAGAGTTTAGCCAGAATGGATTAAGCAGGAAATCACATGGCATAAAATGCATCTGTCCTACTGCAGTTTTACATTACTAGAGTGAAATGCGTTTGGGATCTCTCGTCAGTCACCTTTGCCAGCTGGGTGCCATCCTCGGAAAAACCTTCACCTCTGTCATAATAGTGGGATCTTAGTCTGCAGTCCTAAGGTACCATTTGCCAGTTTTCAGCTGCTGTCAGTTTCAGGGCTGGACTGAAAGAGTAATCTGTAGCAGCCTCCTATGTTAACTCATCCAGTGCAATAACATCATCTAAATGGACATCTAAAACATGACAGATATGTGCAATGGAGATGCAGACCATTCAAATATTTCCTTTTTACTGCAACATACTGAGATACAATCCCCATGATAAGGAAATATATTGCAAAGTAGATTATATTGTTTAGCTGTCAGGTACCTCCGAGGAAATGAGAAACTTCTGAATGGTCTCCAGTGTATTGTACCTCATCTTCTGTTACACTGAAGAACAAGGTAGCTGACGTGTTTACATTATTTGTGGGTAAAGTGTCATTGTCTGCACTGTTTGATTGTTAAGTTGATCTTTGTCTGTAAGAGATAGTGTGTTATATGATACACCCATTGGGCTATTTATACTGATTTCTAATCCAACCCAAAGAGCTCCTCAACAGCTCCCATCTACAGACTCCCACTGGGCTCAGACTGGTCACCACTTTCATGCAATGACTATGTACCACCACTGGGGAGTGCTGTGAAATTACATTGTCCCTTCCGGCCTCAAGCTCTGAAACTTAGACTTTGCTTTCTATTATTGACAAAGAAAAACCTGTCATCACGCGCAGCCTTGTGCTGTGTGTCTTTGCCCATTCATGTACCAGTCTTTACCAACTACTTGGGCTTGTTCAGCTGCAACTGCGAGCCCTGTATCCTATCCAAAGTATTTTTCAGCTTTCATCATTCTTCTGGAGATGCTGGCTCTTGTAATTAATTGTTCCAAAATCATTTATTCTCAATACAGTCATATGTACAGCAGTCTTAATCTTCTAGGGCTCAGAAATGTGGGCTGTAATTATTTATCCTTCTCCATTATTCCCCTTGAGAAAAATTGCTTCTCTCTTTGGTTTTTTTCTCCCCTTGCGCTGGAACGGTAAATTTAATCCATACATAACCTCAGCAATGCATCCATTTCTGCATAGAAGGCAGGACTAAATATATGCAGTAAATCGTTTTGGCCAAACAGGATAGGACTGAACCGTGCAAGTTCTGAAATTCTACCAGTCCTAGGGTTTTGTAATGTCCACCACCACTGTACCCAATGACCTTCCATGTAAGACTGATAGCAATAGTGAAGTCCCTACAGGTGTTCTTAAAACTTGTTCTACTGCCCCAGGGTTAAACAGACATTTAGGCCCAGATCCTCAAAATTATTTAAGCTCCTAAATTCTGCAACAATAGGAATACAAATAACGTTGATGATTTGGGCCTCTCTTATTTTTTAGGGAACATCTGGTCTCCTAGAATTAGATAAGTACAATGCAAGAAAACAGCACAACTCGGTCAGGGCAGAGCCAATACTTCTACACCAGCAATAATCATTGTTGATGGTGTTATGCAGGATTCACAAATACAACACGAATTAATAAGGTTAACATAGTCCTACCTGGGTTTTATGTGTTTTACAAAATACCTTTGCCTCAGCAGATATAAAAGTAAAGGAAGGAGTCCTTTCTACTGCTAGTCATAGGAATTCCTAGGCCCTTCCTCCCAAAAACATTTTACACCACATCAGCTAGTTACTACAGCTGTTCGTGCCCTGGAGTGAATACAAGCAAGGTGAAAACTCACCTTTGCTATTATGCCTACAAAAATGTGACAACAGTTTAGCCACTGGTGGGCTGTCTTTCACGCTGACCAATATTATTTTACTGTTTCCTTGTACTTCCCTGTTGGTCTTTCTGGCTTTTCCCAATGGTTATCTCTTGTCTTATTTGTAGATAGTAACTTTTGGGGGGCAGGGACCATCTTTTTGTTCTTTGTTTGTACAGCATCTAACACATACTTAGACGCATGTCAGACTTCCAAAGACACATAGAATTTAGAGAAGGGAAAGACGTATGTAGTAAGCGGAAGATTAATGTGACGGCAATCGTTAGGGGGCGCAGTTTACGCTTCTAAGTCGCCTCCAGGGTAACACATAATTAAGATTATCAGCCTGGGAATGGCCTTGTGTTCCTGTTATCGCGTGTGTGTGTCTGAGAAGAGCTTTGCAGTTGTGTGAGCTGTTTACTTGGTCTGTGTGAAACTCGGCTTGTGTGAAACCAGACAGAGAAACTGAGGCAGGACTGAATAACATGTCATTAGTTATTCATGAGCTATGCATGAGATGCAAATGAGCATGAGTATTTCTGTGTCCATGTGCCCTTGTGTGTCGGGCTTCTTCCCTGGGCATTGCTCTGATGTGCCAGGTCCTCCATATTGCGGCAGTGCTGACCGGGGGCCCCAGCACGGCAATGTCGCTACCTTCAATAAACTCACTACTTTTCATCTAGCCACTGTGTGTGAGCCTCGTCTCTATGGGATTCTTAAGGTACCCTGCAACAACGTATGACATCATCCAGCCCATCTCTTTACAGGGTGCCTCTCGCAGATTCACCATCTCAGAATGCTTCCCCAATGTAAGACCTGGCGTTGTAGCTCTCTGCCTCACCCTCCTGGTCGGAGATCTGTGCATTGACTTGGCCCCTTAATGCTGGCACACTGACGGTTCTACCCCTGGAACGATGTCCCAACTCAAAACTCAAAGGAATATAACCACGCTCTGAAGTGTCCCTGGCGTCTGTTTGCCAGAAGCAGGGGATGGATCACTTGATGATGACCTGTTCTGTCATTCCCTCTGGGGCACCGGGCATTGGCCGTTGTCAGAAGACGGGATACTGGGCTAGATGGAACATTGGTCTGAGCCAGTATGGCCGTTCTTATGTTCTTCCTCCCTTTCTGAGCTCAGAGCTCCACAGACGCTATCCATCTCCTGGACTCCACAGAGTTCGTCCCCATTCTATAACAGAGTACTGTCTCCCAGGGCTTTCCCCCTGGAGGCCCAGCTCCTCTCAGGCCATTCAATCCTCAGGGATTCTTCCCTGGAGTCTCTCTTCTCACAAGCCTGCTTTAGAAATCTACATCTCCCCAGCTGCCCTCTCCCATTAGGGACAGTCCCAGGGTACAAACTCCTTCCTGCAGGCCCCTCTGTGGTTCCTCCCAACTACCTCGCTCCTAGTTCCCCTCTCCCTCTTGCCCTGCAAGCCTTCCTTTAGACCCCAACTGGGTCTAATCCTTAATTCCTTCAGATTCCACATAGTGGGCTAATTCGGCTCTCTGACTCCCTTTAACCCTGTCATAGCCAGAGTGTAGTTTATATACCCCAACACTATGTGGAATTTGCATTGCAGCTGTCCATGCTATATCTGTTCTGTGGACAGATAAGAGGACTTTCAATCTGGCACCTTGCAAGAGCACTACATTCACTTAAAAAATACAGACAGTAGATTATGTTCCTTTCCCTTAAATGTTCCTCTTGAATACATACCACCCTTATTTATTAGAGGGCTCTGCCACTGTTGATGATATATGCCTCTGTCTCACCTCCCAAATACATAAAAGCCCAATTTTTATTACCCGTGTTATATATCAATGTCTCTGCAATGCCCGGTTCTCAAGGATGGTACTATATTAAGTATAACATGGATCTATTTTTCCCCTTCATGCAGTGCTGTTAGGAGTTTTAAATATTGCAATGCAAACAACTCTGTTGCTTAAGATGCTTCGCAATTTAGATTTATTGTAAAAAAACACACATATAAAGTGTTTGAAGAAGGAATAAATGAATTATTCTGAGATGCAATATTTTGTTACTAAGAGTCCTGGCAAACAAATTGAAAGTGAAGGAGTAATGATCCATGGTACTGCAGGCTGAGTATAATGAACACTTGCTAATGGGGAGATCTATTGGACTGTGGAATGATGTCCCAAGGGAAATGGTGGAAGCTTCACCTTTCGAGACACCAAACTCTGGAGAAGAATTTGTAAGAAACAGCCCTACAGTGGTGGAGGAGGAGGTTGGAGTGGACATGCTGACCTAAGAGGTCTTTTTTGTATATAAGCTATCTGATTATATGAGATACATGTTACACAAATAAAAATAACTGAATAGCCAAAGATGCAGTTAAACTGTCCCCTTCTGAAATTCTAAAACTACTATGTTTACATATTCAGAGTATACTCACCTTTGCTATTATGCCTTCAAAAAATCTGACAACAGTTTGGCCAATGGTGGGCTTTCTTTCATGCTGACCAAGGATACAATTAAACTGTCCCCTTCTGAGTTTCTAAAACTATTGTTTAAATTCTAAAAGTAAGTTACTGTCATTTCAGCATATTTTAAACACCTACTATGATTTGATTTGCTGTCTGTAGTCTAGCTCCTGCATATTCTTTCAATGAACTGCTAAAAGGTGGGTGAGGGGGTGGTGGTGAGGGTATTTCCCAAAGAAAATGAACACTAAGTTAGCTCACACTGTACAGCAGACTACATACACTCTTTAGTACTGAGTTGACCAGTGTGAGTTGGCGGACATTCAGAGTGGCTACACACCCACTAGGTCTCAAATTAACAGCATACGGACAGATTGAGTCAATGAGGGAAAGGGCTGCAAGCAGGACTTTTCGCCACTTACTTGCCCTCCACGGCAGCCGAACATGATGGAAATCCTTGTGCTCAAGTAAGTATCTGGAGTCTGATTGCCAGTTACAAGCACTGCACTAGACTGCCTGCTCTTACTCCTCACTTACCAGACTAAGTCTTTTCTACCCTGTTCTCATTGTTTTCCTTCCTGCTACTGCTGTGCCCACTGTTTTAAAGGCTATGCAGCATGCACACTTCAGGGTGCTTTGTCATCGATAAGGGTGTAATGCGTTTAGAGAGAATTACAAAGTTAAACATCTTTGTCTCTGAACCTACAAAAAGCAGCCAAAGGGTCGGCTATTTGGTCTCCACCATCCATTCTGCACACCAATGACAGATTCCAGCTTGAAAAGGTCAGTGGAGAATTTCCAGGGAGTATTGGCCTAAGGCTGGAGGAGGGGATGGAGCAGCCTCTTTCACCCTCAGTGTAGGAGGCGTGTCAGGGGACAAAAGGGCTGTACTGTGGGTGGGTGGAGGCTACACCATTCTCCACTAGGATCTTACATCACTGGCTTAAGTTACAGCAGGTCCCCAGCTACTCCAACTCTCACAGGCTCCAGCTGTTGCTGGATCAGAGAGCTGTAACTAGCTCCTTGAAAGCCTCTCTTCTCCTCCACACCTGAGCAGAACTTGGGTGGGGTTGGGAACCCAGACCTATGCATATTCATTAAAAGAGGGGCATCGACAATCATACTACTGAATCCACATAAACTGCACATATTTTGGCTTTCTTCAAGGTGCATGACCAACTCTAAAGACTCAGGTACACAGCAGCTTAGGTTGTATCAACTCTTCCGAGTGGATATTCCTTGAGTTGGGACAATGCGTTTCTCCATCGGGTTCCATTTCCCCATCACCACTAGCAGCAGGGTGTGAAAGGACAAGTGGAATACTGCTGCTGAGGTTACTAGCTCGTATGTCACGACCCGGACAAAGAGAGAGTTCAGGCACATGGTGCACTGAACTCAGAGGTGGGTCCCTCTCTATAGTGCTCTACATTTATTTCACGGAGGTCATAGAAGTCATGGAATCCCAGAGACCTCCCTGACATTCTCTGCTTCAACCCTAGGGGCCCAGGGAGTGGAGCTGGCAGCCAGGGCCCCCTGGCAGGGTTCCAGCGACGGGCGACGGCCTCCTCATGGAGCCCCCTGGAAGATTCCAGTGATGGGTGACAGACTCCTGAGGGGGCCCTCCTCAGGGTTCCAGTGACTGGCGACAGCCTTGTGTGGGGGTGGGAAAAGGGCGTGTCGGGTGAGCTGCTGGGGGTATCCCATTCTCTCGTTGGGAAATATGGTCACCCTGCAGCTCCCAGTCGCCGTGGGTGAAGGCCCCTCTCCCCCATTGCAGCTTCCAACTGCCGCAGGCAGAAGGGGAACCCCGCAGCTCCCAGCCATCACAGTGGTAGGAGAAACCATGGAGCTATAGCAGCAAAAGTCAGACAGGTCATGGCTCCCGTGAATTTCTTTTATTGCCCGTGACCTGTCTGTGACTTCTACTAAAAATAACCATGACAAAATCTTAGCCTTACTTTCCACCCATTGAACTCAAAGTGTTTTGCATATGCTGGTAAGCATTACTATCTCCATTTTAGGCACAGAATGGGTAAGTAGCTACCCAAGGTCATACAATAACCCTGGTCTCTTGACTCCCAGCTCTTTGCTCAATCCACTTGTACGTACACACACACACACACACACACACACACACACACACACACACACACACCAATGTTTCAGGTTTCAGTATTACAATGATACTAATTTTAAGAAATTACACACCAGATATCCTCTTGGTCTCATTAACCCTGGGATGTTTTCAAGCTTTGCGGGAGAAGGGGAAATCAAGACCGAGTAGAGTAGATAATTAAGAGCTGTTTGACTAAAAATATTGCACAGATTTAGAAATAAAAATGCTATAGATTTGTAAATCAGACACAGCAGGTAAACGGATTCAGCTGCAGTGGATCTACCCACTTTTGGAAACACAACCTCGCCTACCAGCAACACATCACACACATTTCTCATCCTGACTGACTGGCGTGGAAAGAGCTTGCAGCAGATCCTGTACTTTTCCCAGGTCTGTCTCACAGCTCCCTCTTGTTGACATTGCCCCCAAACCATTTCCACACTAAACACAGCTTTACACTGCATGGCAACAGCCTGTGAAGGGTGATAGAACTGCAAGTACTTCTCTCTCTCTCTCTCTTTTTGTTGAAATACTGAAGACATAACAAAATAACCCAAACATTGAGTTAAAGGTTGTTTGAGTCTTGAGGGGGTAGAGAGGTGGGCTTGGTAGGAGAGCGGTTTGCACAGCAGTGTATGGACCAGGTGACACTTACAGAGTTCCATTTGTGTTGAAAAAAGCCACCTGCGCCCTTACGTCCTTCCATTAAAATCTCTGCTGCACCCCAGGGTGATTACTTCTCCCTCCTGTTGTGTGTAGAAATGGTGCTCTGAATTCTCTGGAGCACTCTCAGTGAGTCAGAGCAAGGGATTGAAGACCCCTTAGGAGAGGCGACATAACTTATAGGTCAGCATTGGGGAGGAAAATGAGGGGATTTACGGTAAAAGAAAGTTAGAAACAAATATCAACGCACTCTGGTAACATTTTACCTTCAAACTTTTCCACCCTTTCTTTCTGTGTACTCTCTCAGTCCTTTGCTCATTCTTGGTTTCAGGTTTCAAATGCTGGAGCCCCGTAGAATGCTGAATGCTCTTCAGGGTGCAGGGCAAAAGGCACTAAACCCTTTTTTGTTAACATTTACTAAAGTTACCGTCATTTTAGCATGCTTCAAATACCTAATAGTTTCCTCTGGAGCAAGAGGCTAACATATTGAAAGCTCCAGCTAAGAGTATATTAAGGTGGGTGAGTTCACTTATCACTTATTTTACACACCATGGGATTTTCATAATATTACATTTCATTATTGGGATTTTCTCTATGCTGCATAGAACGCAACTGTGAAACATGTTCCGCCTCCCTCTTGGTAGCACCCAAATGTGGAATAGAGGAACCCATTGTCAGCTATTCACTGACATACCAACATCAGAATTTATGGAGGTAAAAATCAGGGGCTCAGATAGGGCTAAGCTGTAACTGCCAAAGTGCCAAATCAGAATTTGAGAATCCCTCCCTTTCTGCCTCTTATTTTTTTAAATTCATTTTATAACATGGGCCATAGCTCTGTCATGTGGGAAACAAAAGGAAACATTGATACTAAAAAGAAATTTCATTTAAATAGGACATTATACTTTTTAGAACACCTTCCATTTAAGGAAATCAAAGTACTTTACAAGAATTCATTTCTTAATCTTCAAAACACCTCTGTGAGGAAGGTAAACATCATCTTCGTTTTACAGGTGAGGCACATGAAGGCCATGTCTACATTACTCGCCAAATTGGCAGGTAGTGATCGATCTATTGGGGATTGCTTTATCGTGTATAATGTAGACGCACTAAATAGATCCCTGAGCGCTCTCCCTGTTGACTCCGGAACTCCACCGCTGTGAGAGGTGGAAGCCCAGTCGATGGGGGAGCATCCAGCAGTCGACTCGCCACCATGAGGATGCCGAGGTAAGTTGACCTAAGATACGTGACGTATCTTAGGTTGACTCCCCTCCCTCCCCAGTGTAGGCCTGGCTGAAGTTAAACATCTTCACCAGCAGTAAGGCCCAAAGTTGGGAATAGAAGTTCTGAAGTCTAAACACATGGTGAATAACACCTAGCATGACCAGACAGCAAGTGTGAAAAATCAGGACAGGGGATAGGAGCCTCTATAAGAGAAAGACCCCAAAATCAGGACTGTCCCTATAAAATTGGGACACCCTAATGACACCTCAAAAGTTTCTTAAACCGGTTTCAATTTGAAAACAATCCCAAAGACCCATCTCTCACTATCCCCATTTATAGTATTTCTTGGGGTTTGTTAACAATGGTGTAAATAAAGCCAGTTTCAAACTATGGCTGTGGGGAGGATGGTAAGTGGTTCAGAGGCATGTTTAAACACAAGAATGTATAACTGAGGGTCTATTTTTGTAAAAGCCACTAAATTGGGATAGGTCTGAGGAGACATTCCTCATTTTATGAAAATATGAACACCTGCCTTCTCTGGATCCTGTTTATATACCCATGAGACTATTTGTTTAGTCAAAACTGATCAGACATTTTATCTCAGGTGACATCAAAACCATAATTTTCTCCCCTCCCAACAGAGCAAATTTAAAAATATATAGAGGAATCCTTTATAGTCATTGGAATGATTATACAAGAGTCTTGATTCGAAGGGTAAAATGAAATGAACAACCTGCAATACCATAGCATCAGTGCAGCTAAGCTCTTGGTAAACACAATATACTGAGGTGATATTGTGCTCTGTTTCCTCAGATTAAATATATCTCATCCCTAGATTTATACTGGCACTTTATGGCTTCTGCAAATGACTGTCTCAGCACCGCAAAGTAATTCCACCCTGTCATATTTGTCTTTGGAAATTGTAACAAATTATGGTGATTTATAACATCAAACTCAACTCTTCCATTTTTCCCCAGATGGGAATGTCGCTGATGGCAAGATTCTAGGCCATCCATTTATTCTGTGTGGAGAGTGACAGTGAAACATGTTTCATCTCCTCTGCCTGACACTCTCTTCCCCTTTGAGGGGAGGCTGTCAACATAACTCAAGCTGTCAAGGCACCTTTGTAAGGGGCCTGAAACAAATCTAAAACTCCACTACCTGCATGCCTACTAATGAGGTGTGACTTGCCTCTCTTGGATGGCTGGCCTCACTGAATCTCTTTGCCTCTGACCCCTTGTGGTCCCTTCTCAGTCAATAGAAGCCAAGCCATAATTTGTCACTGAGTAAGGACAGGCGATGATGAGAGCTGGGAGAACTTTGGAAAACTCGCAAGGTGAGTGCCTTGCCTTTGTCAGCTTTTGTTGAGGAGGAAAAACGCCATCATAAAGAGAGCTTAATTGAAATCCACAGTCACACTAGAGCAGCTTTTTAAAATCCTACTCACACACTTACCTAGGGCAAATATATTTTCTGTTGGGAAAATAAACCATCAGTCATTTTTGAATGCACAAACATTTAGTTCCATGGGCGAGTAAATTTTCATGGCAATTTTCCAAGTTTGGGTTAAAGGAGAATTCCAGATTAGGTAAAATATCTCAAATCATTATATAATTGTTACAGAGAACAGCTAGCCCTGATCCTGCACACTTAAGCATGTATGTTCTTTTACTTCTGCATCAGGGGTGCCAATGCCAGGTGCTCCAGAGGGAATGAACAGAACAGCTAATCATCAAGTGATCCATCCCCTGTTACCCATTCCCAGCTTCTGACAACTGCGAATTTGCATTCATTATCAACACGCTTAGGGAGGAGGTGCCTCATGGCACTGCTGTTTATCATATGATGGACTTGGTCAGCAGGCAAAAAGTTTAGTAGATGCTATATGCAGATGACATGGCAACAAGGGCAGCTTCAAAAGAAGACCTAGAGGAAATAGTAAAACAGTTGTATGTCTAGGTAAGCAGTCATGGGATGAAAATGAGCATGGCATGTGAATTAGTAGTTCAAAAATAGCCCCATATATTTGCTGTAGATTGTACTGACCAACTGGCATGCAAAAGACTGTTTATTTCAAGGACCATCCAGTTCTTGCATACAGGAAGGGGTCAGAAGGGAAGAGAAGGGAAAAAAAAGATTTTTAATAGTCACCAGAAGAAATCTTTCCCCGATGCTCCCATTGCTTTGGTAGACTTTAGGTTTCACGTGATGCTAAAATGATATCACTTCCAAAATGGAAAGAAAGCAAAGGAACCGTAACCTCAAAAATCCAACTGTAATGTGTTAAATAGTAAATGTATTCCCCACTTTTACCATGGGAGGAATGATGCTTCAGTCATTCTAGCTATAACAGTTCTAACCATAATGATACCTGTACTAGCATTCCAGGGCGTGGGCTCGGATACTGTCTGGCGGCATATTATCAGTAACAAACACAATGAGGATAAAGGATCTCCTGAACCTTTATCCATAGAGATTATATTTTAAAAAGTTTGTCAAATATAGTCAATCTCGAAATTACCCTCCTTGGAAAAAGGTTTCTATTTCTCATCTCACAATGATATCAGAGCACTAGCCACCGCTTGACAACTTTTGCTTTTATTTACAGTGCCTTGATAAAATGCATTTTTTACATAGGTTGGCTGTGTCAAACTGAGCCACATATAAAGTGGCAACAAAGGAAATTGTTTCAATAAAATTACATGATGTAAAACAAATAATTGGAATACCTACATTAACTAACATTTGCATGCAACATAGCATTATACAATTTCTGACACTCTGCAGAGAGGTATTAGGTCCAAAGTAACTACGTTTAGAAAGCAATTTACAGAATTCCTGTTCTTTTGGCTGGTTTGAAAAGCCGTGATAATATGTTTTTTGCAGCTGACAAGCGAACAAAAAACAATAATTGAACAGTACCATTTTACCCACGAGGCAAGCTGATAATTAGAGGTTTAACAGACAGTTTGGATTTAATCTGAGCAGTGGCAGCTACTACTTTTTGCTGTTGTTGTTGTGCAGGGACCAAATAAAAGCCCCCCCCCCCAATACACACACACTTTCAATAACAATGAAGAAATGTGTTATTTTTTTATCCTGGCCTCTCGCCCCTCACTCACAGCCCAGTGTCACAAGGGGTCCAGTCTGGCACTGGAGATGTGCATATGTCTGAGGGGGAAGGAAGGAACCATCTTACTCTCCCCCAGCTGAGTCTACATATACCACAGTTAACCTGAGCCAGCTCAACTTGTACTGCAGAATCATAGAATATTAGGGTTGGAAGGGACCTCTGGAGGTCATCTAGTCCAACCCCCTGCTTAAAGCAGGACCAATCCCCAATTAAGCGGTGAGCAGGACTCAGGGCACTCTGAATGGAGAGGAAGCAGCATGTACTCATGAGGAATGACATCAGTTAGGCTCCTCAGGTTCCCATTGGTACAGAGTATGTCTGATTCAGCACCCTTCCCAAGCATCTTCTAGTAGTGGGACTCCTACTGAATCAAACCCTGGGCAGAGTTTAAAGCTGCCCTGGTCTGGGGAAGGTGGCAGCACCATTCTCCCTAGGTGAGTATTTTTTGGGGGTGGTGCAGGGACAGCTGGCCCCCCGGAGTGTACACGAAAAATACATTTTTCACTCATGGGGGTGATTCAATCACCTACGTCAGCACCTGTGTTAATGTTTTCAGGATCAAAATCCTGCCGATAAAACATTTAAATGCAATTGGCACAGAAATGAACCAATGCTACAAAACCACATCACTTCCCTACTGGGTTGGATGGACTAAGATTTAAGCAGCCCACTTCCTTTCAATTTTTTTCTATTTGTAAGTACTGTCCACAGCTTTTAGTAATACACTATCTAAAACAGGGATCAGGTAAAACTTCTGTAATGTTCTTCATCTTAACTGAGGGACAACTGAGCACTGCAGTATTCCACAGATGATATTGCCCCTTGTGAAATATATTTAATCTCCCAAACCATGTACATCGCACACAAAAAGCTTTGCATATACAGTGAAACCTCCATTTAACAGACTAATTCGGGCGAGGGGGTGTCCGTTAAATGAAAAAGTCCATTATTTAATAATGATAAAAAAAACGAGCTGTCGGAGCAGCAGCCCGACCGCCACAGGGTCGGGGTGCCAGCTCTGCAGCCCGCCCGCTGCCGGGACCCGGGTGGCAGCTGGGAGCCATCAGCCAGCCCGCCCGGGTCCCGGCTGCTGGGACGTGGGCGGCAGCCGGGAGCTGACAGCCAGCCCGCTCGCTGCCGTGACCTGGGTGGGAGCCGTCAGCCAGCCTGCCCGCTGCCTGGACCCGGGCAGCAGCCGGGAGCCATCAGCCAGCCCGCCCGCTGCCTGGACCCGGGTGGCAGCCAGGAGCCGGCAGGCAGCCCGCCCGCTGCTGTGACCCGGGCGGCAGCCGGGAGCCGGCAGCCAGCCCGCGAGAAATGGATTTGGGATGCATCAGACTTGCTCAGAAATTTTGTCCGTTGCATCCGAAGTCTGTTAAATCGAGGTCCGTTAAATCGAGGTTTTACTGTATACGTTTCATATGGAAATATGTTTGGGGGGGGGGGAGAAACATTAACTTATTAGGAGAAAGATACATTTCAACACAAAACTTATTCTCTAACAAAGACAAATATTTGAAATATGGAATGCAACCAAAAATTCATAGATCCAACCAAAAGTTTATCAGAAGACAGAAACTTTCATGCTTATACTTTGCAGAGTAACTGAACATAAGAATGGCCATACTGGGTCTGACCAATGGTCCATTTAGCCCAGTGTCCTGTCTTCCGACAATGGACAATGTCAGGTGCCCCAGAAGGAATGAACAGAACAGGTTATCATCAAGTGACTCTGTCACCCATTCCCAGCTTCTGGCAACTGAGAACTTGCATTCATTATCAGCACTAGTAGGGAGGAGGTGTCAGTTTAACTTGCTGGCTCAAACAGAAGATCAATATTAAAATGTATGGTTTCTATTATGATGGAGGAAAGCACCTGATGCAACTTCAAAACCACACAAGCCGAAAGAGTTAACCTTTATTTTAAAACTTCTTTGCTGCAAATACACGTGACGCTGTATATTGCAATCAAATTGGCCATTACTTAGGAAAATAATACTGCTCACGAAAAGGACTGAATTGACAGCAATGGAAACTGAAATCCTTTACTCACATAAAAGACACGTTCTCAGTAGTAACAATGCAAGTGTCTCAATCTTGCGCCTTCCACTCAGAGTGTATCAACCCAGACATGCAGTGACTATCTCAACAGGCCAGAAGTAAGTTCCATTACCATGCTGCATGTTATTCTTCAACCCTCTGCTGCAACTGCCAGCAAGGACGCCAAATATTGTTAAGGGAAGTCTGTAACACGAACACCTGCTTTCCAGCAGCTGGACTGAGACCACTAAATTATTTCAGTGTCATTTAGACTATTATCTCTTTTTCTGTGGCCTACATTCAATGTGCAACCTAGGGAATAAAAAGCTCCATGTCCCATTGCCAACCACCTGAGTGATCCATTTTCCCCTGGCCATCAGTTCTAAAACACTGAGGAGCAAGGGAGAATAGGTCAAGTCTTAAGCAGCCAATTATTTTTCTCGAAGTAAAATGAGAAGCAAACCAGATTTTCAGTGGTAGTCTATATTATCACCCAATGCTTTCCCCATGATTATTGGTACTATAATGAGCACCAAATGAATTAATGATGACTGGCCGTGTATTTTGAAATTGTTCACATTTTTTTATTTTTCACCTCAATCTAGCTGATAGGCTATATTCTTAAAGAAAAGTTCAGTTTAACTTTTAATAGGAGTAAAAGAAAAAAACCAACAGATCAAGGTACAGATGGGAAGAATTAGTTTGAAATATTCCCTCCTACTTTATGCCTCATCTTTAAGGCTCTATGTCATGGTCACTATCCTTCTCTACTTGTAAGGTCTCCTACAGAATCAGCCACTAGTGTCCATTAACTAACTAGTCAGTTTGTTCATGTAGAACAAGGGGAAGAACAGCCTTCTAGAGACATGAGGTACACAGTTTAGCCCTTTGTAGTGGCAGACAGCTTGGCGGAATTACTGTTCTAATTATTAATTACACAATAAGTGTCAGTTTGATAATAAAATACACGCAGTGATTTCTGTCAATTTGGCATTTGTAAGTTATAAGTTGTTCAGCTTTAATGGTTTGTAATTGCTAAATTTCCTAAAGTTGCATGGTGCAAAACTTGTTGGATTTTATTCAAAATACATTGGCATGTGTGCAGTTTCTGAGAACTGGAATAACACCCAAGCAAATATTGAATTTAGGGTTTGCAGTATTGCAAGTGTTATCAGGCTGCACAAATGCTATAATTGTTATCCTGTGTAAAAGGCTCCTTAAATTAAGCAAGCCAAAGTAAAGTGCTTTGGAATAAACCCAATGCAGAGGCCTGATCCAGCAGCCTTTACCCACATGAGCAACCCTCACTCATTGGAGTTGAGCAACTGAAGTTAATTGCGCTAGTTACACGAGTAAGAGCGCCAGGGTTGAAATGTAAATGATAAAAACAAAACAAAAAAGAGTTTTAAATGATAAATTGCTGTCCCAGGACCTGATTCTACCAACACTTTCTACTGAGCATAGAGGTTACTACTCTGAGCGTCTCATTGACTTCAGCATTGCTATGCCCAGTAGTAAGTGTTGGCAACACCAATTCCTGCATAGAAAAAGGAAATGTGACAAAACAGAAGAGAGTGTCCCAATAGACCTGCCAATCACATACCTTCCATAGAGGTCTTGTGCAGTTCTCTACTGCTCAGAACACCCCAAACGTGCAGTGCATGTTTGCTTTCATACCAATTATCATCAGGAGAAACACAAGGACGTTTCTACCTGGAGGCCTAGAACGTATGTTTTCAAAAGGACCTCTGTTCCAGGTGAGGAATGGAAAGTCTCAGAAAAATTATATGCTCTCTGTCGTAAGATTTTCTATAGCACCATCATATCTGAACATGGTATTTAGAGCCAGCTGGAAGATTTGCTTTCAAATTAATTTGCTCTTCAAATAATTAATAGCAAAGCTTCCAGTGGATCTAAATGTTCCATTAGCACCCAGATACCATTGTGTTAAGTTAGATACCATCACATCAGATTGTTAGATACAGTGCTTTGTAGCATAAATCACTGCTGAAAGTCAAACGCGGTTTATTTTGCTGTTAAAACCGCTGATTAAGGATATCCTTTCTTCCTTACAGGTTCGGTTAGGGAGGTAGCATGTGGCATATAGAACTGTTTTAAAAATTTTCTATCTGAGCACCTCACACTCTTTTAAACACCTCTGTCCTCACAATGTTCCTGTGAGATAGAGAAGTTCTATTAACCCCATTTCACAGGTGAGGGAACTGAGGCAGAGAGACTTTCTCAAGGTCACACAGGAAGTTTGTGGGGGAATAGACTTGAATCCAGGTCGCCCACATCGTATACTATTTTTTTGTGAAAATTTTCTGGGTTTGTTGATAATGTTGGAGTTTTCATTGAAAAATTAAACAGGTTTTTGTTTTTTGAGGAAAAGCTGAAAAAAAATGTTGAAGTTTTTCACAGGGGAAAAATCTTCATTTCCCAACTAGTATTAAATATCCATACAAATAGTGGTTAAAAACCACCAAATAAATTATTTACATGAATATGCTATAAACATACACTCAAACACACCTATATACTGCAGTGATGAGGGCTTTAGAATACTGAGATATGTTATATATTTCATAAGGTAGCCTATTAGTGATCATCATAGATAAGTTTAAGTGAAGATTTCCTCATACATAGGGCCTTCCACTTTTCAGGTTGAATTTTTGGTTAAATTTGGGATTGCATTACCTCAAATGATTATTTTAAAATGATTTCATAGAAGTCTGGGTTAAATTATTTTCACTTGAAGAATTAATATGATCTCCTTATGGGAGGATTATGTCAATAAATCGAATATTTAAAGCTGTTCTAATTTACCTTGAGGATCTTGGCTTGGCAGCGGGATAAGGGTATCAGAAAGGCAGCACAAAGTCATCTTTCCCGCTTCCTATGTTGGTGGTAAAAGTAAAAATCTAAACTAGCTAAAGAGTGAAACCTTCAAAGACTTATGCATGTTTCTAAATTAATACACTGAGAATAGTCCCATTAAGTCGATGGTACTAATAACAGTGTGTAAAGTTATGCATGTATATAAATTTTTGCTAGATCAGGGCCTAGATATATATTTTTAATTCAAATTAGCAGACATCTCCAATGCATGTTGCTTCATGCAGGATGTGCAATAACCTACAAGAGCTAGAAGCACCAAATGGATTTTTTGCTATTATGGGGGATGGGTTGGGGTGGGATGGGGGGGGGGGTGTTGAGAGAGGGAGAGATGCTCAAAGGCCATTTGAAGGTTTATTAGGAAGCTGGTTGAAAACATCGTTGAATATATGAGTCAATTATCTTCTGATTGTCCAGGGTGTAACATCAGCAGCAATCAGTCAAGGTAAGATGGTGGTTGGCCATGTGGGGAAATTTTTTTTAAATCATGATTTCTTCAAGTTTAACTACTTTTGACATTTGGATTTAGTTGCAGAAGTCAGCTTTAACGGGTTTAACCCTTAAAGAGTCTAATTAATTACACAAGGGCACGTTTATGAACCAAAGAAGCAGTAGAATAAACAAATCAAGGGGCTGAAACCATATGTGTTGTTAAAGTTATTGGAGCTTATTTGCCTGGGTGTTACAAGTACATATATGGAGGCAGCAAGAGGATGGCAGAAGATGGATCTAGACTTTGCCCCTCAGCATTGAAACACAAGCAGCAGCAAAACTGGAATTAGATGGCTTATTAACACATAAATAAGGGCCTACTCTTCTAAGTGTTGAGCTCCCATCATGCCGACGGACATTTGAAGACAAAATTAACTTCTCATGGGAGTAGCGAGTACATGTCTCTTTGCAGGATCTGACCCAAAGTAAATAATGCTTTAATCACAGGCACAGTGCACTCATTTCTAGAAAGCCATTTGGCACCTGACTAAATGTTTATTACTTGATGTCAGAAGGTTGGAAAAACTGTTCTAATCAATAATTAAAAATAAATGTCAGTTTACTAGTGATTTATATAATGAACTGACAGATGAAAAATCACACATGGTTTACTTTTAACTCTTAATTGTTAACACTCTTATGTTACAATAGGACCAGAAGACATCCTTACAGAGCTCACTTACAGAGAAAACACATGGAAGTGTCTTTCTTTTTTAAATGAAAAATGTGCATACATAGCTACTGAATACAAAAATTGAAAACATTTCATCTGTGTATTGGCATGAGTTAGAAAGAGAGAGACACCAATTGGAACAATTCAGCAGAAAAGAAAAAAGTAAAGGCAAAAAAGCTGGAACAGCTCTTTTTAAAACAAGTTTTCTTCCTTCCTCCTTTAAGGCAAGAATTACACCAAGGGATGACCCCAAGGTAAGTAATACTGTACTCATTTGTTTCCCCTTCATTTATTTACCATTTTGCAACACGTTTCATAGATCAATTTAACGGGCGTTATTCCCATACGGGATCCCTTTTGGTGGGAAGGGGACTCCATCACAAATCATTAATAGTGGTGCTCATTCAATAACAACAGGAAAGGCAACATGAAAAGCACGGCTGGCAGATTTATTGATTACATTTCACCAAGGACCAGCAAGAAGCAAGCACTCTGAAAATCCCCAAAGGTGATCATTAGCACTCAGTAACTGTCACTAAACATTAGTACCATGAGCAGACTGCAGCTAAAAGAAACCACTATACTTAAATGTGAGATACAAGGAAGGATTGCCACTAATACAAAGGAAAAGTGGAAACAGCTCATTGCATGGTACTTCTCTTTGAGACAACTGAAACACACACACAAACACTTCACACTCCACACACACAAAATTGGTCTAGCAGGGTTAGGCAAATTGGGCATTGCTGCAAAAATGCAAAATTAACACGTCAAGCTAATTTTGCGTTCCCCTCGCCTCGAGCTGATTAGCACAAATTAAATTTTGTGCTAATCAGCTCAAGCAGTTTTCAGGTACTATGGGAAACCCACGGTGTGTGCTGATTACTGTAAAAGTATATGCACATTTTCTGCAGTAGCATAAGAATAGGTTCTCCATAAATCTTTAGTGGTTTTACATTCCATTTCTATTTTGTTATTATAGAAAATTTTGGTGTATTTTTGTTAGTAGGCTCTCTGTTTTCATGGCAAAAAGAGATTAGGCACTGGAACATGGATTTTTCTTTTACATGTTGGAGTCTGGTAAATTGGGCCAAAGGGACCCTTCACATCACAGACAGTGATTCTTGATATTATAGGTAGTCAGGGAGTATATGAAGAATTTTGCCTTTTCCCCTTAATTCCTGTGTTCTCCCCCAAACTCCATTCCCAAACACATACTATGATTTTCTGATGGCTTTCTTTGTTCCACAAGTAGCAGCAGTAACAATATTAATTTCATCACTGACAGACAGTTTCTTCTAAGACAGCTGAGGTTCTGTCTTTTGGGCATCTGAGGCAGTGCTTCCGCCAACAAAATTAAAAGGTATTTTAATTTTATCTTCTTCCTTATTCTGTATCCCTCCCAGCACTTCAGCTCTCTACCTGTCTTGTAGGCAAGGTCATTTGCTCTTGGGACTCAGCATGCAGCCCATTTCGACAGCAGCGGTGCTGGGTTGAAAAGCCTTGGGTTGAAAAGCCTGACAACCCCCCACCTCTGATAATGACCTGGCAGCCCCTGCAGAGGACAACGTGGTAAATTAAGAAGTGCCTTGAATGAGCAAGTCAGGCTGACACGGTGGTGCCTTTGGTAGATTACTGCAGTGAGAGCAAATTTCTAAGCTACTGGATCTGTGGTCTGCGGCAGTAGCAATGGAATCTTTAGGTCACTTGGAAGGGTGGTGAGTAGTAAGGAAGGAAAATGAGACTCTTAGTGCCATTGATGCTTTGATAATAGAGATTCGGGTGATGGAGAGGATCATCAACTCATCAGCTATCTGACCAATAGAGCAGTGGGAAGTAGTAGAGCCATCTCAGACATGCATGGGTTTGGATGAACTTCCTCAGTTTCAGGTCCCAGTTCATTTGAACCTAGTATGGCAGTGGGAAAGCAGAGACTCAAACTTGGTGAACTGGGTTATGCATGTTGACTTGCTTGGTGAATCAAATGGCATATTTTGTGACAAACCAAAATGAAAGAACCTGAGCTAGTCTCGTACTTATGCTATATTAAAACCTGAAGTTGGACAAGTATCCTAGGAGTGGATGTTCACAGAGAATCAGTGTTTATGGAGCTTTAGGAAGAAGCTTTAGCTTGAGGAAGCACTATGAATTTATAGCATATTCTTCCCGGACTCTCCTTGGGAACATATGATGTCAGAGTATAATCAGAAACTAAGGCTAGTCTTGGGTTAAAACTCTGGAAGGGGACTCTGGAGATATGGGTTCAAACCCTAGCTCTACCATAGACTTCCTATATGAACCTGGGCACATGACTTAATCCCTCAGTGCCTCACTCTCCGATCTATAAAATGGGGATTAACAATGCTGCTTTCCTCCCATCTGTCTTGTCTATTTAGATTGTAAACTCTTTGGAGCAGGGACTCTTATTGTATGTGCGTACAGTGACTGGCATAATGGGATCACTGCTGGAACCTTGACGTGCTACTATTATTATTATTTCTATATCATACAACATGGTGCTTGGAAATGGTTCCTTAGAAATAAGATAGATACATGTCATAGATACATGGGACAAATTCATCATTGGTGTAACTGCTGCAGACAGCTGGCTTATACCCAGGATGAGCTGGGCTGCAGTAAGATACAGAATGGTCTTTTTATTCCTAAACCTCCCTCCTTAGTGAGCTGCAGAAAAGATAGCCTTAGGAAATATGGTTTTATTTCAAAACTTGTATTTTCAAAATCAAATCCATGGATTTTAAATTTCTTGCAATGAACTAAAGGTCGAAATAGGACCACTGGAGTCTAAATTTGACCATCTTTTATTTTAATGTGCATTTGATATCATCCCCTCCCCCATAACATACAGATTTAACATATTGGGGGCAAATTATTTTCTTAAACTAACATTTTCACTATGTTTTTAATCTAATATTTTCACTGCCAACTCCTTAGCCCTCGCTCCTAATCTACAACACTATGCAGCATATTGTCTTATCCGTATAGTTCCATACTGCTCTGAGATATTGGCAATTATTACTTAAGTCAAAAAGGAAAAACAGAATAAGTTACATCATCCATCATAGTTTCCTTGCATGAATAAATTACAAGACACCATTGCAAATCAATCGTGGGGAAAGAAACAGTCCATGCCAAACAGAGTGCTGGTGTGTATAATTTCTCTAATGTTTTCTGTCCTCATACATCAAAACTGCAGCCTGAATTCTTCCACCCTTATTCAGCAGAATGCTGATTATCCCAATTATTATTTCAGGTGCTTGTGAGGCACCTGAAAACTAATCAGATAATTTGGAGAGCCCGTCCCCGGTAATGGGTAGAACAGGTCTTTAACTCTCAGCACCATAGGGGCCAACTCCAGGGGTGCTCTGGGGCTGGAGCACCCATGGAAAAAAATAGTGGGTGCTCAGCACCCACTGGCAGACCCTAGATCAGCTCTTCCCCCAGTGCCTCCCGCTCTCTGGTGATGTGCTGTTCAGCGGCATGCAGGAGGCTCTGGGGAAGAAGGGGAGGAGCGAGGGCGGGGCGTGCTTTGGGGTGGGAAAAGGCAAAGCCGGGGTGGGGGTTGGAGGAAGGGCTGGAGTGGGGGTCAAGCACCCTTTGGCAACTCAGAAAGATGGTGCCTGTGCTCAGCACATACTTCAACATCTGCTGCTGTCGCTCCTGCCCTTTTCACTAGCTAGCTCTCAAGCTACAAAGGAGTTCTGAACGGGGCTGCACTCAGAAGACTATCTTCTACTCTGTGTATGTACAGCACCTAGCA
This sequence comes from Sternotherus odoratus, assembly GCA_032164245.1. Taxonomy (NCBI): domain Eukaryota; kingdom Metazoa; phylum Chordata; order Testudines; family Kinosternidae; genus Sternotherus; species Sternotherus odoratus. The sequence continues at coordinate 205,830,230 of JAVMKO010000002.1, read as the reverse complement.
GAATGGGGCCTTGGTCTCAACTGGGGAGTCTAGGTACCACCAAAAGAGTTATTTTTAAGGATTTGTAAGTTTTGCTAGAACAGGTGCATGCTTCACAGTCCAGAAGTACGTGGGGGCAAATCACTATACTGGTATTAACTTCCTGCCTTGTTACAGTCTCAGCAGAGAGGGCGAGGAGAGAATGGTCAGGAAGACTGACCTAGAATCCCACTGTTGGAGGTGATCTCTGCCTGAGAGCACTAAGCTGGTTGATTGGGGAGAGGCAGGGGATCCTTGAACTGCTGCTGGCTGCATTCTCTCTGTTGTCTGGGTGAAGACAGGACTCCAGGATGAAGAGCTACCAGTCTGGCATTTTGCACCTGTACTTAATTCACAAGATGAAATTTTCACCCAGGCCGGGACCCAGCACAAAGCTTATTCACTTAAGTCCCATAGGCAGGCACTGTTTCCCTGGAGAGCTTAAGAGCCCTCGATTCAGCACTGGTGCTGAATTCCATCACGGAGATGGTCTCCCATGCAAGTGCTCAGTTCCACTGCTTCCAAAGGCGTGGTAGAGTGCAAGTCTTTGAAGTATTGATCTTGGAAGGCAGAACTTCCTCAAGACTAACTTCCTTCTCTTTCCTCCCTACAGTAGATCACCACCACTTATCTGGTTATCTAAAGATGAAGCCATAACTGCTCCCCTGCTGCATTGTCAATCTTCCCTTATTTAAACACATAGTCTTCTGTTTCCTCTGTTAAATGCAATCGACTCTTGGGGTGTCTGAGGTCTGAAAGACCTATTCCTCCTTCCCCTGTATGTGTGTCTAATTTACTCAGTGTTAATGGTGACCATGCAAGCAGACTGAGGGGAATATAGACCTTGCAGTTGAGTTATTTCAATTACAGCCGCGTGTGGAGACTCCAAGACCCTAGGCATTGCCACTTACAGGTCCTTACTCTAAAGAGCTTACAATCACAATAGAGAAGACTGAGAAAGGGATACATAATGCCTTCTCTTTCCCCCCATTCTATTTTACAGAACAAAAGCTGGGACACAAATTAAATGATTTGCTCTAGGTCAAGAAACTCTGAGGCAAAGCCAGGAATCAAACCCAGATCCCCGTGTTCCAGTCTGAAAATTTAAAAATAATATTTTTTTTTTTTAAATTTAAAATTAAAAAAAAATTAAAACTCTGGCCAAGGAAGGGGAGAAGAGAAAACCTGAATTTTTCCAGAAAAAGAAAATGCTAAAATCAGTAAACCTTAACAGTAAACTCAGGGTTATCCAGTGTTGGAAAATTATTAATTGCTTTTAATTGACAATATCTTTATTGCTTCTGCTAGAGTATGTGGTGAATAACGAACTGCTTTACGCTGTATATACTGACATTTCTATGTCAGATCCTTGCCTCTCCACCCTCATTTTGCTTTCAGTCATACAAACTAAGTGTCCTAAATTTAATGTTCCCCCTTACAAATTGGCTGTCCTTTCATGTCAGAAGAAAACACGCCTCCTCACCATAGCTTGAAAGGAACCTGTCTGCAATTGGGAGGGAAAAGTCGAGGTGCTTTTTTTTAAACTAACTGAATTAAATACAGCTAGCCTGCTAAGCAACTGGCAGGTTTGATCTGGATGTAGGATGCTGTGAGATAGTGATAAGTGAACGCTCACAACCAAAGGGAATTAAAAGGCTGTACTTCGGTTTAATGGAGTCAATTTCTATCAGTGTCGTAGCCATTAAAGGACACTGTGCTGGCACACTACAGTGCAGTACCACTTAAATACAAAATACTAGGTTCAAATAATGCTAAAGGGTTGGACTGAGAGGAACTGAAGCATAGCATTTCAGGGGGGAAGCTTGAAATGTGGTCCTTAATCTACCCCCATCATTCCCCTCCTTGGGAAAGAGCAATTTCATGCCTAGCAGCCAGGGCCACGGCATCAGATCTAGGTTTTGTTCTCGACTTCATGAGGAACCTTTATTGCGTCGCTTACAGAGTCCTCATCAACTGAAAGAACAAACCATGCTGTTCCGACTGAAAACGTGGTCTACTATTGTTACAAGTAACTCCTGATGCATTATAACAGAATGAATAGAGAACAATTGCTTTCTCTAATCTGGCAGTTCTCAGCCTGTGGGTTGGGACCCCAAAGTGGGTTCTGACCAATGTTCCCTCTAGTTTTTTCCATCCATGTGCAGAATGAATTTTATTACATGCACCAATATTGAGGTAATGTGCGGATGTGCGCCACCGGTAGAAACAAAGTATGTGTTTGGAGGTGAGCTTGTCAGAGACAGTGTGTGTCTATGTCAGAGAGAGAATGCTGGCTGCTGGGGATGCCTATGAGAAACCGGGCTGGTCTTTAAGGCACTCACACCAGAAGGCTCAGCCTGCAGCAGCTGAGCTCTCCTGTTTCTGGGTCCCCCTTTCTCCCTGACCCCGCTCTGTGGAGATGGGACACATGGGCAGGGGCAAGGCAGAGGGACATCCTGACATCAGCTCCCCACTCCGTTCTGCACAGCAAGCAGGAGGGTCCCAGGAGCAGTTGGACAGGGGCTCCAAGGCAGAGGGTAGGAGCAACCCGTTGGCTGCAGCTGAGGGGCATCTGAACACACGCCACCATGCGCCGTTTTGCTAATCAAGTGCACAGCACGTGATTCACTCCTGGGCATCCACATGACCGCACAGCTTAGAGGGGAAACAGGTCGTGACCCTGTTTTAATGGGGTCACTAGGGCTGGCATTAGTCTTGCTGGGGCCCAGGGCTGAAGCTAAAGCTTGGACCTCACTGCCCAGGGCTCAGGATACAGGCCCTTCACTTGGGGGCTGAAGTTATTGGGCTTTGCCCCCTGGCACGGGGTGGCGGGGCTAAGCTGGGATCAGGCTTTGATCCCCCTGCAGGGGTCGTGTAGTAATTTTTGTTGTTGGAAAGGGGTCATGATGCAATGAAGTTTGAGAATCTCTGAAATCTTTTAAATATGTTCAGTAGGGTATTTGACAGCAGTTTATGTACAGCCTCAATGCAATTGATAAAACTTCAATATTTGTTAGGGCCTCCGAGGGGTACCTAATAGTAACTTCTTTACACTTCTTAAAGGGACTTTTAAAAAGATGAACATTTTAAGTTAATGTGGCTCTTCAAGCTCTCTACATATCAGTTTCATCACCTGCTAAAACAGAGATAGCCCTCCCCTAAAGAGTCTTAGTAATTGATGAGACCCCATGCCTGGAAGTCAAATGATGAAGTTTATTGTTCATCTGTTGTAGGAATGTAATGGAAAGACGAGTTCTAATGCAGTCAAACTACCACAGAGTTTACCTGGATTTGTGCTTGTTTTGAGACTTCAGGACTTAAGCCCATTATTTCTAATAGCATTAGCAAAGATGAAAATGAAATCTCATGGGAGTGTGAGGCAGTCTATCATATAGACAGTTTGTGGTGTACTATCTCAGCTTATTGTGTATTGGCAGGACTAAACAGAACTGATTTGTGTGAAAGCCTTAATAGAATTTCCTAGGTACACAAATTGTCAAAAAAGTGTTGGGAATTTTGTTATGTTCAAGGAGCCAATATGCTATAGCATATGCTACCAGTGCAATGATAAAGTGTTTGAACTGCGTATTCTACTGTAGGTCTGCATTGAGAGACCTGCACACTGAATTATTGTTTAGGATTGTTTTTAAAGATGATTTTTACTGACTTTTACATTTTCAGCTGTGGCTGTATTTTGATCACTGGGAAGCGTCAAGACCTCCTGAGACAGCAAACATCCAACTTTACAGTGGGACAGTGGGGGGTGGGGAGACAGTCTGCTTTTGGGTGAAAGCTTATAGTTGTTCAGACAGAAGTTAGTGTTGGAAAGTAATTCGGGTTTGATTATCTAAAGAAGGGGTGAGGGAGTTGAGCTCCTAAATTCTTTTGTTTAGACTTCAAGAAAAGTGACCTGATTTTCAAAAAAGGGTTGACTTCAGTGGGAGCTACCAATGACTTAGAATATTGTTTCCCAAATGGTGGGTCCCAACCAGACGGTGGGTCGCCACATTCAGGGCCAAATTAACCCACCACTGGGCCCTGGCCTGGGCAAATATACATTTTTCCAGGCCCAGTGTTGGGGGAGGCCCTGGATGTGGGGGGCTGGAGAGTGAGCCCAGCTTGCACTTGCCCCACAGCAGCAGTTCCTGTCCCATGGGGCTGAGCCCAGCTCCCCACTCCAGGTCTTGTGACCAAGCACACAGGATCACAGAGCCAATCAGGTTTGGCCCAGTGGGGAAGCTGGACCACACCTAAATAGTGCTGCAACCCTGTGTGCCGGGTCGCCACACGCGGGACGGGAAGCTGGGCTAAGCGCCTCAGGACAACAGCCACAACAGCGGGGTGAGTGTGGGGCAAGGTCTCTCTCCAGGCCCAGCCTCTGGGGATCTCCCCTTGGCACTGGGCTGGGATTGCTGTGTCAGTGCCAGGAGGAGGGTGCTGGGTCACAGAGACAAACATGGTCTCAGTAAAAGGTCTGGGAACTACTGACTTAGAACATTTGAAAATCAGGTCAATTTATTTAAAGGCAAAAGGCTCACTTTAGGTACCCATTTTTTAAAAGTTTTACCTTTAAAGTGTATGTTAACGTACAAGTTATAGAGTGGACAGAGTGGGGGATTACCTAAAAACTTAGAATCCTAAATCTGTAGCTTTTGTTAAATAGAAATTAGGAGTTTGGCCTAAGTGTAGAGGAGTATCAGAAACTGAACTTGTGAGCATGAGAAACTGATAAATTGGATAGAGTAAGATGTAAGAGTAAATAGAGTAAGAAAATTGAAGCTAGTAAGGATTTGATTGAAGGTTAGGTTATTGCCGTACCTGACTGTTGCAGGTTTTTAATGAGTGTTTTTAAGACTTGTGAATGTTATTAAAATGCTATCTATATTGATAGTATGGAAAGAAAATTGGTTTAGGTGTTTATTTAAATAATGTCAAGAATCAGAGAGGTAGCTGTGTTAGTCTGGAATTGCAGAAGTGACAAAGAGTCCTGTCTTAAAGACTAACTAAAGTATTAGAGCATGATACAGTGATACATGATAAACAAACATGATACAGTTCTGCGGTGATCTGGAAGCCTACTTTTGCCATCTCTGACTCAAAGAATGCTTTCAAGACAACATGGAACAGCGCACTGATACACAGACACCCTCCCACCAGAAGCACAAGAAGAAGAACTCCACATGGACTCCTCCTGAGGGTCAAAATGACAGCCTGGACCTATACATAGGATGCTTCCGCCGATGTGCACAGGCAGAAATTGTGGAAAAACAACATCGCCTGCCTCACAATCTAAGTCGCACAGAACGCAATGCTACCCACAGCCTCAGAAACAACCCTGACATTATAATCAAAGAGGCTGATAAAGGAGGTGCTGTTGTCATCATGGACAGGTCTGACTACCAAAAGGAGGCTACCAGACAACTCTCCAATACCAATTTCTACAGGACACTTCCCTCAGATCCCACTGATAAATACTAAGAAACTTCACCATGTACTCAGGACACTCCCTAAACTAACACAGAAAAAAATTAACATACCCTAAGAGCTCCGAACGGGGTTATTCTATCTACGACCCAAGATCCACAAACTTGGAAATCCTGGATGCCCCATCATCTTGGGCATTGGCACTCTCACTGAAGGACTGCCTGGGTATGTGGACTCTCTACTCAGACCCTATGCCACCGGCACTCCCGGACATCTCCATAACACCACCAACTTCCTGATAAAACTACAATGAATTGGTGACCTTCCAGAAAACACCATCCTAGCCACCATGGATGTAGAGACTCTCTACACAAACATCCCACACAGAGATGGAATACAAGCTGTCAGAAACAGTATCCCTGATGATGCCACAGCACAAGTGGTTGCTGAGCTCTGTGACTTTATCCTGACACACAATTATTTCAAATTTGGTGACAGTATATACCTCCAGACCAGTGGCACTGCTATGGGCACCCTCATGGCCCCACAGTACGCCAACATTTTTATGGCTGACCTGGAACAATGCTTCCTCAACTCTCGTCCACTCACGTCCCTTCTCTATCTACGCTACATTGATGACATCTTCGTCATCTGGACCCATGGGAAGGATTCTCTGGAAGAATTCCACCATGATTTCAACAGCTTCCACCCCACCATCCACCTCAGCCTGGACCAGTCTACACAAGAGGTCCACTTCCTTGACACCACGGTGCAAATTAATGATGGCCACATTAACACCACCCTGTACCGAAAACCTACCAAGAGCTATGCCTTCCTTCATGCCTCCAGCTTCCTTCCCAGAAACACCACACGATCCATTGTCTACAGCCAAGCACTGAGGTACAATCTTATTTGCTCCATCCCTCAGACAGAGACCAACACCTACAAGATCTTCACCAAGCATTCTCAAAACTCCAATACCCGCACGAGGAAATAAGGAAACAGATTAACAAAGCCACACATGTACCCAGAAACCTCCTGCTACAAGACAAGCCCAAGAAAGAAAACAACAGAACACCGCTGGCCATCATCTACAGTCCTCAGTTAAAACCCCTTCAATGCATCATCAGTGATTTACAACCCATCCTGGACAATGATCCCTCACTTTCACAGGCCTTGGGAGGCAGACCAGTCCTCGCCCACAGACAACCCGCCAACCTCAAGCATATTCTCACCAGCAACAGCACACCGCGCCATAATAACTCTAACTCAGTAACCAATCCATGCAACAAACCTCGATGCCAACTCTGCCCACATATCTACACCAGCAACACCATCACAGGACCTAACCAGATCAACCACACCATCACTGGTTCATTCACCTATACATCTACCAACGTAATATATGCCATTATGTGCCAGCACTGTCCCTCTGCTATGTACATCAGCCAAACTGGACAGTCCCTACAAAAAGGATAAATGGGCACAAATCAGATATCAGGAATGACAATATACAAAAACCTGTAGGAGAACACTTCAACCTCGCTGGACAGGCCATAACAGATTTAAAGGTCACCATCTTGAAGCAAAAAAACTTTAAGACCAGACTGCAAAGAGAAACTGCAGAGCTGCAATTCATTTGCAAATTTGATACCATCAATCAAGGATTGAACAAAGACTATGAGTGGCTAGCTAACTACAAAAGCAGCTTCTCTTCTCTTGGTGTTCACACCTCCAGATCAGCTGCTAGAAGAGGACCTCATCCTCCCTGATTAGAGATAACAAGCTGGTTCAGCCTGATTGGACTAACCTGGCCCTTGCCTCTTATTTATTCCTGCCCCTGGATAGTTCCACTGCATGCATCCGACGAAGTGGGTATTAGCCCACGAACGCTTATGCTCTAATACTTTAGTTAGTCTTTAAGGTGCCACAGGACTCTCTGTCATTATTTAAATAATGTATAATGAATAGAGCAATGAGGAGGTGGGAATATATTTATGGTAAGGATAGTTAGTTTAATGTTAATTAGTATTATAATGAATTATAAAAGGAACAGTTTTCCTAATTTGCAGGGGTGCTTCAATTAACATGAAAAGGGAACCATTAAGGTCCAGGATTATATCACTGAACTTCACTCTGTTGGCAGGGGCCTGATGACCCATCGATACACTATTTCATCTTTGAGTGTAAGTATAATTGTAGTATTGTGTACATGGTAATTGCAGGCCTGTTTGCTTAACTAATCATTTTCTTTATTAAAAAATGTTTCATTTTATCATTTGAAGTGCACCTAGTGATCCTCTACTAAGTAAATTTTCTGTAACCAACCTAGAGGCTCAAACCTGAAAATTAAGTTAGGTTTTATTGCACTATTATTGTTAACAACTAAATATTAATTGGGAAAATTTTAACATACAGGTTACAAAGGCCATTTTCAAAAAAGCGTCCAAGGGCCAGTTTCTCAAAGGTATTTAGGTGCCTAATGAGGCAGCAAATGTCTAGTCAGCTTTCCAAAAAGCTTGTAAATCCTACTGATTTCAAAGAGAGTTAGGGGGATTTTCAAAAGCATCAAGGCACCGACCTGCATCAATCAGGTGCCTAAATAGTTATAAGTCCGGCCCTGCATGACTATGTGACTTTTGAAAATGGGACTTACTCACTTTTTAAAATTGCATCCAGTGGCTCCACCCCACCTATAAAAACATTGGCAGGTAACACTCCAATTAAAGGCTCAAGTTAAAAAAAATTGTGACTTTATGGATGCTAATCAACAGTATTAAAATTAACAGGCGATGTTAATTCATTCACACATATGCTTATGATTATTCTCTATCGGTACAACAATTCTGGTGTTTTTGTATTGCCTTTATTAAAAATAAAAGTTAATGTATTTTTATTGTCACATGGGAAGTTACCATAAATTAGTGGTTATGCTGCTTAGCTCATTAAAAAGGTAGCAGCTTGATATTGCATAGTTACTGCTGATTATTCCTACAATGGGGAAATGTAAGACCGATTTCCTGCAGGCAATAATGATAGAGAATAATTGGTCTTAAAGATGCCACTCGGAAAGAGCATTGGGGGTGGGGAGAGGAGAGACCCAGTACCAGTATAATCAAGTAATATAAAATGCACTAAATATTCCTATATATTACAGAACTATGTTTGGCAGTTGCATGCTTGCTCAATACCATAAAAACTGCTTACAGGGATTTTCAGCACTTAGCCGAAAGTCTGCATATTTTTTCTCCTTATGCATAATTAATTGTGACATTGAGTATCAGACTGGGTACCAGCATGTGGCATCTGTCAATTTTCACAGAAACAATATATGAACAAGCAGGAAAAGCATATTATCATCTTACAAACATGCCCAGAACAAGTTTAATCCCCACCACAAACCGGACATACATACACCACGCAGTAGGAACTGGGAAGTTAATATGTTGGAATGAGAGTAAATGCCTCCCATAAAGAGAATTGCTACCTCATGTTTTGCTACATTCGGTTACTTTAGCAAACACATTTGATTTTGTTTAGGAAAATGACATTTTCTAAGTTTTTATAAAATGCCATTTCTAGTTCTTGTGGAAAATTCAGCTTTATTTTACAATGTACTGTACTTGGATATTATTTTATTAAGTTAATTGTACTCGGTTCTATATTAATTCCATTCACTCATCGCTCTTTCCTACAGTTCTGTTGTGCTCTTAGCTTCATTGTGAGAATCACATGGAGTGCATATATTGAAAGTGCTCAGAAGCAGCATCACAACAAAAAATAGACTTTATTTTAATGCTTGCGTGCTAGCAAAATGTATTTATTTATTTAGCTAGCTAGCTAATTTAATCAGTATTGCAGTACAATTATACTGGTGAATTTACCTGTGCAGAGAAGATCGAAGGAACTACTGAATCTAAATCTAAAGTCTATGGGAGACCCTTAAGTATGTTAGGATCTCCATACTGCTCAATGAAATGGAACCCATGGAGTTTGAAAACCTTGGGCTAGATTCTGCAAAGCACTAAGCAGCCTTTAAGTGCCATGCTGAACCTGGGTGGATTTTGGAGCATTTTAAAACCAAGGATACACTTACGTGCCTTGCTGAATTGGAGCCTCAGTTCTCCCTGAATTTAGTGGAAGGTTAAGTGCAGTCAGCCCCACAAGAGATTGTGTCCTTTAAAGATGAAGGGAGACTTTACATGTTCCACAGACATTTTTAAAACCTTAGTTTTAATAAAACTCATTTTAATATCAGAAAGCTGTACCATGCTAGTGGAAGAACCAATCATGCAGTCGGTGCTCAACTCCCAAATCCATAAACAGGAAGGGGTTCAACTATGGCTTCAATGATAGCTGATGACCATTAGGACCTTCCAGGAGATGATCAGCACATTAACTTCGGGTCGGATCCTGAAAGCTCTTCCTCACTCTCACAAATTGTTCCATTGCTGCTTAGTCTTCACCAGGATAACTACAGCTCCCCCATCAGTAAAGTTCCTCAGAACTGAGCCCTCACATTTATCCCTTAGCTTGCTAAGTTGCTAAGTATTGTTTAACTGTTCTTTTGCCTAAGATGATGATGATATTAAAAAAAAACCACCACTGGGAACTATGAAAATCTATTTAAACTGAAACCAAACACTTAACACATTTCACACAAAACCTTGCCTACCAGGTGTCAACTCAAAGAAAAAAAAAAGATGAGAGATTTATAAGCCCCTGAAAATAAAAGTAAATAGAAATACTGACACAACAGCATTACTGTACCACATTAGTGACCTTATTATGGCAGGCCTAGTGAGAGTGCTGCGTAATATTTATAAGAGGCTTCTGTTCATCAGTGATTATGATCCATCAGGTTTCTCTACATTCAAGGTAAAAGTGAAGTGAAGAGTACACTTGTAATCTGAGGTCCATGTTGTGGCAAATTACTCCCACGATATTGGTGGGTCCTGCGCTTTCTCCTCTTGTGGGGGAATTCAGGGAGCCTTTTTCTTGCCTCTGAACAGGGTATTAACTGTCCCACTAGTATCCTAGAGGGGAGAAGGAGGGACCCGGGCCCGCCCTCTACTCCGGGTCCCAGCCCAGGGGCCCTGAGGATAGCGGTAAACCACTGGGATTAGCTACTCCTTCCCCTGGACTACTTCCCTCTCCTACTCTTCAGCTTGTGGGGGGCTTCCTGCCCTCTCTCTACACAAGCCAGGTGTTCCTTTACTTAGGGTCTGGGTCTTTCTTAGCTCACCGCAGCACTTCTCCAAACTCTCCCTGCTCCAACTCTTCCAAACTCTCTCTGCTCCAACTTCTCCAAACTGCTCTCTGCTCCAACGCCTCCAAACTCCTTCCAAACACTCACACCTGTCTGCCTGAGGCAGGGGTTTTTATTAAGGCCTTAATTGACAGCAGGTGCTCTAATTAACCTGCTGCCTGCTTCCCTAGCCTACAGGGAGCCACGCCCTAATGAATTTGGAGCTGATATATCTCCCCTCAAGCACTCTGCCACAGCTCCCTGACCTTCCTCTATCACAATGTATACATACTTAATCTAATCAAGTCTGAAATACTTGCCTTAGCAATCTAATAGCCTCTTGAAGAAACATTGGGCTGTTCCACATTTCATTTACATGATGGATGAGATGTGGAAATGATTACATAGTAGATTAGCACCTTGGGACAAAAGGAAAGTGATGGAGCCTGTCTACATTCTGGATTCTTCAGCTACCACAGGGAATTAACTGAATTCCATTATTGTGGGTATAGGAACCTGAATTCTCCAACCAGGGAGCACACTGTGGAGGCACACATCAGTGTCATAGGACATGGGAGAGATGATGAGCAAACCAAGGCTCCTGCCCTCCTCCATATGCATGCATACAGCACACCTCCTTGGATGCTCACCCCACTTTTATTAATGAACAATCCTGGTTAGTCATAGTAAGGCTCTCTCATCTCACAGGTTTTCTTTCACATGCATATTCTTCTAGCCACAGCATTCAGAACTGCACAGTATTCCCTTAAAAAGAGTGAGGAGTACTTGTGGCAGCTTAGAGACTAAGCAATTTATTTGGGCATAAGCTTTAGTGGGCTAGAACCCACTTAATCAGATGAACAGTAGGAAGATCTATCTATCTATCTATCACAGAGAACGTGAAAAAGTGGAGGTGGCCATACATGCTAGTGCAACACACACCTAAATGTATAGTGCAAGCACAACTGCTCCTTCATCCATTGTTTTGAATAAAATTAGTCATTCTTTATCCCTTTTGTTACTGGGTTCTGTTCCAGCCTCTGTTCTGTAGCACAACACAGGCATTTCTCTGAAGTGCTGACATCCCACTGGGACACGGTATATCAGGTACATGGTACATCAACTGCTGGAGTAGAAATGTTACTTGACGTTAGTGGATTGCTAATCCGTTATCTAAAAATCGCCAGTGCGATCCCATGGCTGGCAAGTAGTTTTGTATTTTCATATGGAGGAAGAGCGTTGTGACTATTCCGTCAGCGAGAGAGCTGGAGTGACCTGGTTGCAGAGAGCTGCACGCTCGTAAGCCAAGCTCTGCAGGCTGGCTCCTTAGGCTCCCACTTCATCATCGCTAGCCTGAAAGTGCTCATTAGGCTCGCCATGAAGAATGAGTCCCCTAAGAAATGGCAAAAAAAAATTCTACCACTAAGCCTGTGGGCAGTGTAAACTGCTCCATGCGTGAGAAGCAACAAAGTGGTTGATGCATTAGGTGACATTCAGAGCAAGATCACTGCATCATTGCCTGTTCAGAAAGTAATTTCTCTCTTCCTTTGGTGTGTAAGAGAAGCCTGAGGCCAGACTAGCGACTGTGGCAGAGAATAAGAAGTGGCAGAGGGAATCACATAAAAGAGCTTTCTAGCTCTAAGCCCTGATTCTACAAGGTGTTGAGCATCTCCTTTGAGGTCCTGAGCATCCTTCAATTCCTTGGTAAATCAGGCTTAGCATCTTCCAGGGTTGGGCCCTTATTTAGTTTCATTAGGGAGAGAATAGACATTCTCCCAAGACATATCAAAGCAGTACAGCCTGTTAAAAATGTATCTCATTTCCACTGGGCGATTCTCTAGCTTTAACTATGCTCAGCCCAGCCTTGAAACCCAATCAGCTTAGGCTCCCCAAAAGAGACCACATTTCCTTACGGGGATGTTTTCCCAGGTACATCCAGCTGTATTCAAGATAAACACAATAAAGGAGGTAATAGGCAATAACCTACAGACTTAAACTTACTTCTTGGATCAAACTGACACCTTCTGTAACTCTATGGAAGTCACTGGAATTACACCAGGGACAATGGACCCAATGCTTGCACAGTGTTTCAACACCTAATGCATTATGTAAATGCTAATTATTATGATTGGAATTCAATTTGCGGCCCATGCAATATCATATTATAGAAAGAGAAAGACACAACGATGTATTAGTCAGCCATTCAGATTTTGTTTCTCTGATGTTAAGGTAGGTAAGTGTTTTTCTTCACTAATATTAAGTAAGCTTTTGTTTCGCCTAATTGCCTTCAACTCCAGTGCAGCACCAGGATGGGAATCTGAACTCTCTCCAAATGAACCAGATCAACACTTACCTTCTCATCACTAGGATTACTCAAGAAGGGCAAGCAAAACAAAGCACTATGCTCTACTTCCTCCATGTTATTATAGAACAATTCTCTTTGCATCACCAATGCAATGCCCTGACTCTGCCTTGGCTGAATTTCTCATACACGCCTTCATCTCTTTCTACTTTGACTAGTACAATTTCTTTCTCTATGACTTGCCTAATTACTAGCTTTCCGGCATGTGTAGACTGCTGCTCTCTGCCTTTTCACATGCTCAAAAGTGTACAACCACATCACTCTTCATCTTGGGAAATTCTACTAGTTCTTTTCATTTCAGGGACAATTAAAAATTACATCTTCCTCCAGTTTATGTCGTGGAATTTGTCTCTCTTTACTCCACTCCCCAGTCATTCCACTCATCTTACCATATACATTCTTCTGTGCTTCTACAAAATCGCACCATTGCTGGTGACAGTTTCTCCATTGCAGCTCCTGCTTTAAGAAAAGATCTCTGCTTTATTCATCTGTCTCACCGACTCTCCCTCAACTCACACCTCAGCTGAAAAGCCCCATGACTATCCCTCATTTTCTCTCTCCTGCTACAATTTCATGGTTCAATATCTGTCAGAGATGGCCAAGTTATGAAAAAATATTTTACAATTTTAAAAAATATCAATATTCACAGCGAGTGTTATTCTAAGAATATACACCAAGTATTTATACAGGTGACCAAGCAACGAAAAAAAAATCATTATCCATGAGCAACTATTCCATAAAATATTGCCCAAATTCACAGAGAAAAACATTTGTATATAATTATTATACCAACTCTACTCTGTAATTGAATCTACAATGTGTAAAGCATTTGGAGAACAGTATGTATGAAAGACATGAAGCAAAATAACTCCACTTTAGTTTAATTTAATTATTGATTGTGATTAGATGGTAATTAATCTTTCAGAGATACAGAAAATAGAGACAGCAACTTCAAGCACCTGGATTTCCAGATAGTTGAAGTGTCCTATGCAAGGGATTGTGGACCATCAATTGTTTTGTAAATCATCATGTGGACAAACTCACATAGCTGTAAGTGATAACCTCATTTTTGAGACTATAGTTGTAGGGCAGGAGAGAAGCCACAGGGAGTGGATGTGTGAGTGAAGAGTAGTCTGTGATCATATATCTGCATCTCAGCTGCAGTTAAGGCATTGGACTGTATCTCTGTGATGTTGGGCAAGTCTATTAATCTTTGTGCCTCAGTTTCCCATGTGCAAAACAGGAATAATATCCTTCTCTTTCTACCATCCATTGTCTGTTTAGACTGTAGATGCTTCAGGACAGGGCCTAACTCTTACTATGTGTATGTTTGGAATTTAAATGCAACCCTGATCTCAGCTGGAACCATTCCCATAATACAACTTTTAGAAATCCAGTAAGTTATCAAGTGAGAATGTGAAAAATGCAGTGATAACATGTCAGTGGTGACAGAGTCAGCTGGCCATAGAGGGCTGGGTTTTCTATGAGGCATTCCTCACTGTGGTTTAAGAATTTGCTTTCCCACTCAGAGTGGGTAGCTGCTCTTATCACCCACCAAATGCTACTTCTAGACAGAAGCAGCCTTTGCATTACATGCACATCCCAACTATTTGGCTAAAGTCAGGAATGCATCTAAACTATTTTAGCAGGAAAAAAAAAAGGTTCCAGTGGATGTGACTGTCATGTCAAGTGTTTGGTTTTTTTCAATGTGTAAAACAGGCATAAATTGAGTGACTCTTCTATTGTTATTGCCATTTTAGTGAGTTATAACTGCAATGAAGCACTGGGGAAAAGAATCAGTACATAAACAACTGCATTTTCAACTAGAATTGGAATTATGCAAAATAATCTCTCTATTAGATTTAAAATGCCTTTTAAACAATATACAAGGGCAACATTTTTTCTTAAGTATGTACAGTATATGAAAGTGTGCTCATTGACAGTCACTAGTTCAACAATGTTGGAGAAAGGAGTGAAATTAAAATACTTTCTGCCAGCTGGCATCTAGACTTACTAGACAATTACATGCAAAAAAATAATAATGACATGAATGATGTTTGATTAAGCACTCCAGTCAGGAAATACCAGCATTAAGGCTGAATGCACAGCCTTAACTCTGCTCTTGTGTGATGATTACAATTCAGTTGCATCGTCACACCTATCTAATTAATATGATATAACCTACTTTTTTTCTTAATGGCCTCCGATACACATACAACATCTTGTATTCCACAGTACTACAATGTGTAGATAAGATAAATGGCATCCATTGAAATCTTGTGTAAGAAAGGCACATCAACTGCACTTACAAGTAATAGTACATTTTCATTATCATATGTATGGTTTTGCAAAACATATCACATTACCTTCCCAGTCTACCGTAGGGTTTTATATTGCTGCCCATTACCGTAGTCTTAAAACAATAGTGACAGTGAAGTCCCTAGTGGACTATCAGTGATATTTCATCATACTCTTAAAAGAACTGATGCTCTGATTACAGAACAACTCAGTCAATGTAGATCCAGAGTAAAGAATTTATTTCCCCTCTCTTCGGTCCCCAACTGTTGCTGAACTCACACTAACTCCAAAAACAGGAAACAGTTCTATAATTACCAGCTCAAATATACAGTGCACCTTCCAAACTGAACGCCACTAATTTTCTGCAGACATCAGTGCTTTAGGGACTTACAAATTCAGCCAATTCAGCATTTCATTCTCTAGTTACACTTAAATTCTAAAATGAATGCTCATGTTTGCAAAGATATTTGGCAGAACAGGAAGCTGAATTTCTCTATTTCACTATTCAGTCAGCACAACGGGGGCAGCACTAGGTATGCTTCCCCCATGCTGTCCCTAGCAAAGTCCCTTAACTCTGACCCAGACAGACCACTATGCAGGGGTGAGGATCTAAGCTGTGATTTTAATGCAGATCTCTCTGTCCTAAAGGAACTAAGTCTGAGGTCCTCTCATTTCATATAGATGACCAAAAAGCCAACAGCCGTGATAGTTTAAGTCACAGTATCGAGCAGGGTTATATTCAAGTCACTGAACTAAGGTGGAAAATACTTGTATCCTGATCTGAGCCCCACCTGTTAGCAGTTATGGTTCTTGTATTTCCCCCATGAACAGCTTTTGAGAGAAGAGTTTCCAGTGACCCAGGAAGGGCAGCAAAATCTTCCTGGCCCATGCATGCCGCAGCTCTTTGGACGAGCTGGCCAGTTACCAGTGAGAACAACAAACAGCCTGACCTTCACCCCCAGACGGAGCTGGGCTAAACCTCAGCCTTTTATTTATTTATTTATTGGGGGAGGGGGGGAGGGCTAACGGTTTTAAATCTGCTTTGGTAGCTGTTCCTTTTTGGTGTTGGGGGGGGGGGGATTCCCATTCATGCCAAAAGTCAGGAAGCGCTAGAAACCCTGCAATAACGTCAACTTTTGTGAGCTATCCAACCTGCTTTTCTTGCTGCATTTTTACTGCAAACCTGCCACATCAGGGCAGGAGAAAGAAGATGAGCAGCTAGTGTGTGTTCTGTGCAGGACGTGAAATTGCTAGCATTTCAACAAGAGCAGGGCAGATTCTGAGAGGAGGGGCCAGGCTGATGGTGCATTTAAATGGGAATTTCCAGGAGCACTTAGGCATTTTATTTATAATGTGTTTATTTTAAATGGGAGTGAAGTTTGACCTCATTCCCACACACAAGAGTGACAGCTATGAAAGAGCGCAGCAGGAAAAGGGATGAGGAGTTTCCGGCCCAGTTCATCAGCTGGTGTCAGCACTGTTCTACTGTCCTCAGTGTGTCTGCACCATCTGAGGATCTGTCCCTCACTTCACTGCCCATTGGGTCATGCTCTCTTGGTCGCCCAGATCCCCAAACAGTGTGAAATCCTGGCTGTATCGTAGGCAATGGCAACACACTTCCATAGAGCCAGAGCCTCCATACAAGCTGCAGTGTGCAACGAAGCTCACACCGCATGAATCTGTATTTCTCATAGAGCAACAGAAACAGTTGGTGGCTTGTTTTTCCTACAGTAGCCCAGTTTAAGATGAGGTAGTGACCCAGGAAATCTAAAATTTGTCCTTGCACGTTCTCCTTAAAACAGACATTGGCACCAGAGGATTCTGAATGCATCCAAGTCAGATTCTTGACACCAACAACAACGCCATAACATTGACACCATAAACCAACTGCTGTGAGACAGTTCTACCAACTGTTTCTAATGGATTTCAAACAGTTCCTGTGCTTTGCTCTTTGTTAGGACAGCTGATGTTTGCTGACTTGGTTAAGGGAGGCGATTACTTTTCCTGGTGTAGGTTAGAAATCCACATTTAAATATACCATCAGCCAAGGCCCCTCTCTGAAGCAGTTATACATTTTGAAAAGCCTTTAGATTATGGATGCGCCTGATCAAAATCCTGGATCCACATACCATCAAGTTTTGGTGAGTGCCAAACACAAAGACCTACTTTGTAGACTGGGCCCATCTAGATAAAAATCTGGGGGATTGATTTCATGGTCAAATATACCTGTAGAAATAATGAATAATCCATTGTAATCCCTGCAGCTGGTCGCTCTTGCATTGCTATCCGGAGAGCAGAATCAGTATATCCAAAGTATAATTTAGTACTGTCCATCTTGCAGAAACTAAAGTACCATTCATAACCACAGAGGGGGAATGAAGAGAAAGAAGAGTTCATAAAAATACAATACACCTGCAACCTAGTTCACTCATCGCTGGAAAGGGGACACTTTGTGGCTAATCTGGGGAATCAGCATTCCTTTGATCTAGCCTGCCCCTTCCTTTCATTGTTCACTCTCCCTTCTCACTCTTCAGGACTCGGGATGCTCTCTCTTCAGGACTCGGACGCTCTCTCTTCAGGACTCGGACGCTCTCTCTTCAGGACTCAGCCCTCCAGCCAAGTCACTATGTAATTTTCACCTTCTACCTTCAGCAATCCTGTGCCACTTCCCAGTGACTGATAGGTGAACCAAGGGCCACTGTCTGATCCAGGTTCCAGTCTAGGGATCCTATAATCAGCAGCCAATCCTCACACAGTCTCAAACCTCATTGCTCTTTGCCTCGGCTTCTTCCTATCCTGTCTTTCACAGGTTTTCTTCCCTACAAAACCCTTCTATCAAGGACAGAATCCCAGGGCTTTTGCTCCCCATTAGGTTTCCTTCTACCCTCCTCTCTGTGCCCAGAGAGCAACTGAATACACACACACTTCCTCACCTCCAAAGCCCCCTTCTGCTTGCAACTTCCTTTGTTTATAATCCTGCTCTCAGCTGGGCTTCATCTGCAATTAGGGTTTATCAATCAAGCATGTATGAAGTTTATTACCCCCTATGTATGAAGTTTATTACCCACTTCTGAGCCTCCTTAACTCCTTCCAGGCTGGTGTGGGGTGAACACCCCATCACAACACCTTTCAATCTGAAATCATTATTAATGTTCTTGACCATATGTGCTCTGAGTTCTATGACTTTAATTAGTATCTACAGAAACAGGCAACTCACAGCATTAAGGGATTTGGCATAAATAGGTTCTTGAGTCTGAAGGTGGCTTTTGTTATCAGTGCTTTGGACTATAGCTTGGAGTACATTGTTGCTGAAACTTCTTATAAAAAAGCAAAATACCTTGTTTCTTAAAGTTTCAACTTCATGTCATCTTTTCTTTAAAGCTGTCAGCTCAAAAAATATAGCCGTGTTTCAATTTAGCTGAGATATATTGAAAGAAGGAGGAACCATGGGCACAATTTTAATGTATTTTTCAAGGTCGACTGATATTTGTTTTTAGTTGGTAAACAAAATGAGATAGAAACAGAAAGTAGAGCTGGGTGAAAGGTTCATAAAATTGCCTAAATAGAGATGTTTTATGCATCCTAAACCTTGTTTTTCTACTAAATGTTGAGGGTGTACTTATAGCTGTTCTATTCTACTTCATATCTTCCTAATTCATACATTAAAAATATTACCCTTCCAGGATTTGAGATGTATAAAATCTGACTCAATCAGCTATATAATCAGATTTCTCCTCTCATGCTAATGTCGAGCCAGAGTAACCTCTTCAAAGTCAGATTCCGTGAAGCTGGAATGAGTAAGAGCACATTGGGCCCATAATTTTTGTTCCATCCCTCCTGGTAGCTTTTCACATCAAGAAAATATTTGTTCTAACTAAACTTAAATGAGTTGCTGATGATCCCAGCATGGTTCCTAGAGGAGAGAGGTCCTGTATTGGGATTTTCAAAAGCATCTAAGTGGTCTAAGAGCCCAAGTCTCATTGAAAGTTCAAGGGACTAGTGTACTTAACTCAGCTAGGTGTTTTTGAAAATCCAACCCAACATCAACAAACCACCACCAAAACCAACACTAATTAACAGTGTAACTAGAAGCCAAATTTTAAAAAGGGATATAGATACTAGACTCACAGAGGTAGTTCCTCAGACCAGAATGGAGACACTTCAGTAGTCTATAATGTACCTATTCTGTAGATAAAAGACTTAATTCTCCAGGACTGAATGTGTCACCTTTCATTAGCTCTAATATTCAGTCAATTCTTTTAAGAAGTTTAATAAACAAATACGATTCCCAGAGCATTTCCATCTGAAATTGCAATTACTTTGCATGCTCCATCAGGAGGGTGACAGCTGTGTGAAAATGAAGAAGCCAATAATGAAAATATTTGCAATGCACTTTTTAAACATGCTGCCCCAGAAAATGCAGAATAAAATGCCAATGAATTGTTCTTTAAATGAGAAAAATGAGAAAATTGCTAATAAAAGAGCAGTAACAAAATTAGGCATTGGATTCTACTTTTGATTGCTTCAGCATAAGTTAGAAGTAACATGTGATTTCAATGCACTTATGCCAACATAAAACCTACATAAGTGGAAGGAGGAGCAGGCCCATGAGTCTTCTATTTTTGATCTAATGCATGAACAGAATACTTGGATGCTTATGAAGAAAGCTGCTTCAAAGATATGGTGAATGAAGACCACACAATGTGCTTCTGCTTAATCAGCAGACAATGGTTAGAGATGAGGCATTTGGAGGGGGGAGTTTATGAAAGTAGGAAGGACCAACATGTAAGATACAAAACATATATCAACATTATAGTACTCTTTTCCTTCAGTAGTGCTCAAACTCATTAGAGATGCACCCTTCTTCCCCAACCTTCTTCTTCATCTTAGAAACCGTTTAAAAGTTATTAGCAATTACTATACGAAAAGAAACAACAGAATTCTACTATGTCGCATTGGTGAACTAGTGATCTGACAGATCAGCTTTAATGCTAAAACTACCTCGCACTATGTCCATGTCCCCATGAAGTCAGTGGGAGTTGAGGTGTTCATCATCTATTTGAATCAAGCCCTCAGTTGAATACCTGGCAGCAGCCAACTTTACATTCCACAGTTACTATAAACACCTTGCAGAATTGCCTCAGTAAAGAGCACCATGCTAATTTCTTCACATTCTGCAACTCCCCACATGTCCCTCCATCCATAGGCATGTGGAGTGGGTAAGCCATCCCAGCACAGGACTAGATTGTGCAGTCCTTAGGTTGAGTATTGATCGAGACAGGATTGCTCATCAAAGTGCACATCGACATAAGAAGTCCACAATCCAGCCCCAAATTAGCAAAACATTAAGGTAGTATATCTTGGAGATCTGACACTTAAAAGGCTATTCTAATTGGTTGGGGGGGGGGGGATATACCATGATTTCTATTCAAGTTTGTTGAAACCCAAAGAATCTCTATTTGGACTGAATCCTATTCCTATCAAGGAACATTTGATAAGGAGAGCACAGAAGCAGCCATGGCATAATCAGAAGAGAATGACTAGCTCACCAGTTTATCACTGGCAGAGCAACAAAAGATCAAATTGTACCATCTAATCACAGTTCCAGGAGGAAGCAGGTGGACATATGATAGCAAAGGAACCGAAATAGAACCCTGGGAAATCACACTCCCCAGCTCTCTGTATATTAAGTTACCCAAGATGATAACATGGCAATAGTAGGATTTGAGCCAATTTTATACAATGGATTAGCCCACCTGTTGCAATCTCCAAGGCAATCCAATTCATGTGAAACTGCCAGAAGATTCAATAAACTAGAACCAAAACTGATTATTGGTCTGCAGGATAATTTAAAGCTTTCAGTCAATCTATTCCTCTGCTGTAATTAGCAAGCAATAGAAACTCAAAGTAGAAATTACATATAACTTCTCAGCCCTTGTAGATTACATCTCCATTATTGCCACCATCCCAAAAGTCTTAGAAGAAAATATGCATGTTGAATGAAGCTACTTGTATGTCTAATACTTCACAAACTAGTTATCTACAAATAGTTTTAGTAGAAGGTGTTTCTTTCTCTCCTGGCTAATGGTAAAATACCAAGAATGGGGTTGCTTCTAGAAAGTGATGGAAAAGAGAAAAGTGTGAAGAAAACAACAATGTTCACTTTCTAGAGCACACTCATTAGCCATTAGCATCCTCCCATGGTTGGAAAGGAGGGATATTACAAATACAATTATTCCCACTCAGCTGTTGGGCTCCCTTGCTGTTTCTGAGGTTAAGTTCTTCTAGTGAAGAATGTTGGACACTTTTGCAAATGGCCACACTTCGTTTTAGGGATAATCTAGCTTCCAGATTGCCCCACACAAACCAAACTGAAGTGAATGGGAGTGACATGTGCATACCCGAGGAATTTTGCCCTGTCCCTTGTGTCAAGCAATCTGGGTGTGCTTCATTCACATGTGGAAGAAAACATTTCCTCTGGCTTACTTTGACTGCACTTGTTCTCTGTGAGCTTCTGCCACCAAAAATATTGGATGAACACTTGTAAAATGCCCTTTGATGGGCAAAATCCTGACCCCATTGAAGTCAAGTCCAGCTGCTGAATTAAATGATGCTGACAACTGCTGTAGGCTATCGAACACAAGATATGAACCCAGGTGAAAGCAGATGTGATTCTCACTGACTGTAGTGGGATTTGCATCAGCTCCTGCCAGGTTTCCATATGTCCCTCTAGGAGTAAGTATATTCAAACAGGGATATCATGAGCATTCATTTATTTTGTGTTGCTATTAAAAAAACAACAACACATAGGTGCTTTCTTATAACTAAATTGTGCTGACAATTTAAGTAATCAAAAAATCTACTGCAAGGGAAATAATATTTTTAAATAAATAAGAAGTGATCATTTAGATCAGTTAACAGAGCTTATAAAAATACATTTGCTCGTCATCAAGTTCTAACCTTTCAGTGCAAGAAGTAAACCTTCCTGCTGATGATTTCTTCTTGTCAGCCTGTAAATGAATAGATTATCTGCTCGTGCAGGTAATGGGGCAAAAGCATTCCAAAATCCAAGAGAGTCATATCACACGTGAATATGTCCCAGTGTTTGAGTTGGTCAGGAATTTACCACTGAAATGATCTGGTAGAAAATGCAGTTTCTGCAAAATTGAAATGAAGCTGTGTGTGTCCCATGGACTCAAAGGACTGCAGTTGAAACATGGGAAATATTGTCTGACCACGGTGACACCTAGTTCCATGCAGGTGCCTCTTGCCACCAAACTACAACTCCCTGGAGGCATTGAGCACCAAAGGCAGATGCAGTGTAATCTTGAATGGACTCACATCAAAATGTTTCAATTTAGTTCAATAAGCAACCCCACTTCCCCCCAAACAAAAACAAAAACCCACCCCAAAAGACCATTTTGATTAAGGATTGTCAAAACACTGTTTTAATCTAAAGTATTGACATTTCCAAACTGAAATTTTTCAAACTTTTGTTCCACACCACCTTCTTCCTATTTCAATTTCCCTATGCAAAATGCTTGCAAGAAACCCTGAAATTGTGCAAAATTCTCTTGCAAAGCTCTTAGTGACTGCCTCGGGAGCAACCCAATGACTGAAATTTAGAACACGCTGAAAGATTACATTCTACATATGTCACACTTAGGGCTGGTCTCCACTAGGGGGGGAAATCGATTGTAGATACACAATTTCAGCTACGTTAATAACGTAGCTGAAATCGACGTCTCTACAGCCAACTTACCGCCACCGCCGTGAGGACGGGAGGTCGGCGGCACGGTCCCCCGTCGACTCCAGCTTGCGCCTCTTGACGAGCTGGACTTCCGGAGTCGACGGGGGGGCCGCTGGTGATCAATTTATCGCGTCTTAACGAGACATGATAAATCTATCGCCAAAAGATCGATCCCAGCCAGCTCTAGTTAAGACAAACCCATAGATGCAATCCTAGCATTTTTTTCCCTTTTTATTTTAGCTCATGCATCTTAAACGAATATTAGCATGCAAGAAAGAAGCTATATTTGGGAAGAGAAATATCAAATATGACGTACTAAAATTAATCCAGTCACTATTTGGAAAGAAGGTTAAGCTTAGGGATAAATTGTAGTTTTAAGCCCCAGCTCACAGCAGTTGCGGGGACACATACTTGCAGGAGCATTCAAGGCGAGAGCTAGTGGGCTGGTGCGGTGATCAGGAAAGGCTTCTTGTGTCCTCTCTCAAACACTCGTGCAGAACTGGTCACAGTCTGACTCTTTAAATGGCTTAGCTGGTCAATCAGACTAAATGCAAACAAACAACCCTCCCCCCTCTCCCAAATTGCCAAACTGATCCTGTTACATGAGCAATGGACTGGGAGATTCAGAGAAGCACCAAGGACATGCTGAAACAGTGAGACTCTAACCCCACAGGAAGACAAGCTACTAAACTACAAGAGCCCAAGAGATGCAATTCCCAGAGCACTGTGCACTGGGCTGAGAGATGGGGGAATCAGGAAAGCCTAAGTGACTGGTGGCTAGGACAATGATGAAGGAAAAAACCTTTCAGTCTCTGCTGACTAGGGAGCACTGCGGGAGAGAAGGGAGCCAAATGGCAGCTACATCAGTGAGTAACGTATAATCCAGTTCATGGAGCAGAACTGGGGTAGGTTCCAGTGGGATCTGCCTGCCAGCTCTTGTAGCTGGAGTAAAGATGTAAACATAGTAGTTCCAGCAAGGAGCAGAAACTGAGATAAAACAATACAGAACGATAGGGGCATAATAAATAATTTAGTGCAGTGGAAAAAGGATTTTTTAATGTTACATTTCCGGGCTTCAAACTATGTTGCCAATGCCTTCTTTGGCTTCTTTGTCACTTGTCAGCTACAGAAGAACATATCTCCATAGCAACACATTATATTAAACGTAGGAGGTAGCATCTACCTACCACAGCTCTAAGCTGGTTAGAGCTCATTAGATAGTAACCTACAATAAGAAAGATATCGGGACACAAACACGCATATGCGACAGAGTCCTGTGGCATCTTATAGATTAACAGATGTATTAGAGCATAAGCTTTCGTGGTGAATACCCACTTCATCGGATGCATAAGTGAAAGCTTATGCTCTAATACATCTGTTAGTCCATAAGGTGCCACAGGACTCTTTGTTACTTTTGCAGATCCAGACTAACATGGCTACCCCTCTGATACTAAACACGCATATGTTCAATTAAAATAATCAAGTCAATCACTACTAAAAATCCCCATAAAGTTATGCATGGTAAAGGGACTGAAAACAGTATCCAAACATATTTTTAGAGAAGAACAGTTCTCTAGGCACTGCCAGATCTGCTGCTCAGTTCACTATTCTCAAAATATGTGCAAAGTAGAGCAGATCAGATTCTGGAAGACTGATGGTGAGTGCTATCCAAGAATTGGGAGGATTCAGAGTACTCAGTAGATACTACTTGTAACTACTACACAGCTGACAGAATGACTCAGTAATGAAAAAAAAAAGTAATTGAAATTCAGATTAGCAAGAAAAATGGGGCCTGATCCAACAAGGTGGTAAGTGATTCCAAAAATGTGCTGAACATCTTCAACACAAAATAAGCGTGATGGTTATTTAACAGTGCATAAGAATGGGCCCAGAAGTATTAAAAAAATGCACCAAGGGAACTCTGGTAAGAATTGTCCATAAAAGACAAATTAATAAGAGTTTTGCATTCAGTAGGGGGTGTGGGTACTTGTCACCTCTGACAATCAAGCCATTGTCACTATGTTTGGTATTTTACTACACATTAATTAAGCACTTTATGCAATACCATTTCATTCCTATTGTCATCCAATACTCTGACCATGCCACAGTTTTGAATCTTGTTTTCTTCACAAATACACCACATGAATTTTCCTTCACTTTAATTTGCTCTCTCTTTTGGCTCTTCTTGTAGAAGGGAGCATGCCAAGTAACATACAGTACTCTCAACGTAATATTTTAGGACTTCTAAAGCAGAGGTCATGCTGTACAGTGATGTTGCTGTAGTGTAGATGTGTACCAGAACTCTACTGTATGGAATACTTGTCTCAGGTGGTTTGACTGTCACTCTCTAGTGGATGGCATGCACTAATAAACCCTATTTCTACTATAGCAAATGAGGATTTTCCTTTGGTGCAAGTGGTAGTGGATGATGTTTTATGAACTGAAAGTCAAGCAATAATGCTGCTGCCAACCCGTGATATTTGGAGCCACTTCATGTGGAACAGCTGACACCTGTCAATATTATGTGTTTATGGAACTACTAAATACTTGTGCTTCCAGTTCTAATTCAGTTCGAATTCTGGAGGATGGTTGAGGTTAAGTTCATATTTTATTCAAGCTGATTAATACATACCTGGGAAACCACCAGAAAACCCAAAAAATCAATTATTAGACCACATTCTCCACTCCATTTCTTTCCTGCGCCTGGTTAATGACACATCCCACATTATTTTCAGTCTTGTTATTCATAGCAAACTTCATAGGTTAAATGCAGTTACTAAATGGAATGAGCAAAGAGGGAATTCTTTAGCAGATTTCAAACCTCTGGTTAAACGTTAACTGAAAAGACAAAAAAGACAAAAATGGAGCAAAATTCCAGGACAAAAGGAATCCCACTGTAATGAGTCTCGCATTATAAACATTGCTAATAAGTATCCTCTCAGAGGTGCATTTTTACATATATTATATCTGATACTGCAACAGAGGTAATCCTTGCAACCTACATACAATTCCACATGGAATATTGTTACCCTCATCTTTATTGTGGAGGGCAACAAGACATAAACTAATGCAAAAAAGAAACTGTATTTACAGCTTGAAATGGTGTGGGAGGGAGTGGAGAGGAGTTACACAGCTCATTTAGGCCAGCTCTCAGTTACTCATTAGCATTAGTCTCACTTTGCCATAAACAGTTCAGCATTAGAGTCCGATTCAGAATGGCACTTAATTATGTGTTCACTTTAACTGAGGTCTGAGACTTCCATCACCTCCCCTCAATTTGAAAGGGTCGACTGACTTTCAGATAGCCAATCAGGGAGTGGCTTATAACCCTGCAGCAGTGTCATTTTGCCTGCAGCCAGCCAAATCAGAAGGATGCTCCCACTGCTGATTTTTATCCATAGGACTATGGTACAAAAAGGGTTGCAGAGATTTGGCTCAGGTAAGGCCTGAATAATTTACTATCAGATACATACAAGCTTTAAAGTTTGCTTTTGTGTTTGTCCATGTTCTTTGGGTGCCACAATAAATGTTTGTGAACTAAACAACTTGCCTTTCGACTGTTATCCGAAATATACAAGCTGCCATAAAAACAAACAAATATAGGATGAAATCAGAATGAATCAATTATGACAAAATTATTAGCAGGAACTAGAAGATTTAGTAACACAGTGACCAATCCAATTAATAAAAGACTAACAGGGAACACACTCAATAGATAGAAGCAATAAAACCTTAAGACTGTCCTGATCTTAGGTGCAGCAAACAACATCTAAATATATCCTTCATTGGACAAAAGTCTTTATAGGAAAACTATGCTCTCTTTTTGTAAATCAAAATAATCATACACTGACTTCTACAAAGCTCCATTTCATTAGATAGTAGCAGCTCAAGATTCACAGCTGCTATATTTACTGTGCCTATCTATGGTAGTTTTATGAAATTCATCTATCTGAATAAGGAAATTGTGACACTAGGAGGGCTAAGAAATGTAAGTCATTATCAGATGCTGCTGTCATCTGGTTAGTATCACAGCAAGATATTTAGGATTCTAGACCTGGCCATATTAATACTTACAGTGAGTAATTTGCAGATTGGTAGAATAACATTGCCTTCAGCTTCTCCTAACTCCTTCTCCATAGTACAAGTGATAACAACCAGGGGACAGTATATCACTGAAAGATCTTGCCTAAAAGGCAATGTGTTCATGGAGCAGGGAGGGAGAGACAGAACATTTTTTCCTTTCCTCTCTCTAAGCTTCTAATTTGTTGAAGAATACTAGTGTTTTCCTTTCAGATTTCTAGGATCATTCTACCCCATTTTAAAGAACAACTACACTGGCCTTTAAAGAGAAGGTACTTAAACACTTAAACACCCCCCCCCCCATCCCGCATCAAATCTAAAATAGTAAGAGACTGCCAAGCTGGCGGGAAGTGACACGGATTAGGCCTAATGAGACATTTCATAGTAGTGTGTGAATTTTATCATTTGTGAACTGCTACCATGGCACTGGAACACTTAACCTGCCAGTTAAAATAGCATAAAGTGTCTGTTAAGGCAAAATAAACTCAAGCACAATGGCCTAGATCAGGGATCGGCAGCCTGAGGTGCCACCGTGCCAAGGTTGCCGACCCCTGGCCTACATTTACCTATGTTTCTGCCTCTGAACATGTCCACCTGCTGCTCCAATCTAGGTGCCCAGCTGCTTAAGCCCCAGTGGGGTGCAAGAACCAGGCATTGCTCTGACTTACTTACATGTGGGGCCCTAAGAAACCTTAATAGATCAGACTTTGCATATGAATTCACAGAAAATGAGGAGGAGGAGCTCTTTCATGACTTTTAGTTTGGTGTGGGAGATTCCCTGGTTTAAATTCCCTAATCCCTGAGCTATGGGATATTCAGACGTTGGGCTCCTTCAGTCTCTCCCCTCCAAGCTGTTCCACTGTGGATAACTAATGAAAGAGTCTTTGGATCAGAGAGAGAGAGAGAGAGAGAGAGAGAGCATGGATGTATGAGAATGACTCTATAGCCATAGGTATAGGTGAGAGTATTTACCCAGGATGTAAAAGACCCAGGATCCAATCTCCCTGATCCCACATCCCAGGTGAGTACCCTAGCTACTGGGAGTCTCCCTGAAAGGCTCGGCACTGAATTAGCTGGGAAGGTTAGGGCTTAGGGCACATCTCTCCTGCTGGCTAGCTTTGGCAGCTCACCATAGTATGTTATGTGAATCCCATTCTGAGGCACCTAGCTCCCATCGTTTATTATACTGGAAGCCTGAGCAACTAAATCAGGCTTTGTGAACCCCAGTGATTTTCTAGGCACCTAGAAGTCAGACATTGCAATGCTGAGCATTGCCACATCTAAGTCCTTTGTGAATCTAGGCCAATGTGTATGAGTAATACACCGGACCCTCGCTAGAATGTGGGATTTGGGACCCATGCCAAGTCCCATGTCATAGTGGGGACTGCGTTATATGGACACACGTTTTTGTGACTGAACTAAATTTGGGATTCATGTCCGCGACCGCATTCTATCCGAATTCACGTTCTATAGACGTCCATTCTAGCGAGGGTCCACTGTACTTTTCCTTAAATACAGACAATATGTTACATACTTGGACTTCTCACAGGCACCCACTGGTTAGTCAATATTTGAGAAATGTATTTGAAGTCCAGCCTGTTGTTATCTGGAATTACTAAAAATAAAACAATTAAAAAGATACAAAGCTGACATTAGGTTAACTAAATAAACACTTGAAGGCTGAACCCTAAGCCTGCCCCCTCATGCATATGTGTTACAAAGCAATCTTTAATGATATGATCACATATTGTGATCACATACACAGGTATAACATCTTGTAGTACTGTGTCTTTGGAATACATTCACATCCAAAATACACAGTGAATGGTTCTTACGTGACATTTGGATGTTTTGCAAACTAAATATGTAGTAACCGTGAACATTTGGTGACATATATAGCTAACTAACGTCAGAGATAGATGTCTTCCTGCACTGCACCTAAGGGAGGATGTGGTGCAGATTGAAAATGTCTAGCTTAGGGTTGTGTACATAATTATTCAAATAATTGTGTTGGGTAGAAGAGATCTGATATAAAAATCCAAGTCAAAAGATATGCAGGTCCCTATGACAATAAAATCAGTATAAGCATTACAAGATGCTACACATGGGTACAAGAGGTTATTGAGAAGTATATGATTTGAGCAATAGTTCTTTTGTAATCATTTTTATGGAGTACATATAAGATTGAGAAAATTACTTTCTTCACCTGTGCACTGTTTTATTGGTGAAATCTCTCTTTAAATCTGTAATTAAAAATATTCTTCATCTCAAGCATTTGGACACATGGTTCACCTCACTTCTAATGCAAGTGTAATAGCTACAGTCGCTGCAGCTGTTTATCAATCCCTTTTCTTTGCTATTTTAATATATGCTAGGTAACAGTTTAGCACTTTTAAATAGAAGTAATAATGTAAACAAAGAAGAAAAAGGGAGATGTCTTTTTAACAAAAAATTAAAAAGTGATTTTGGCTATTCATTTTTCCCAGACATTTTTAGGGTCAAATCCTGCAGTTCTTTTTCAAGCAAAGTTCCTCATGAAGTCCAAATCAGTAAGGACTTCAGAATTTGACTTCTAGTATTTCACTCGGTTTAAAAGAAGCTAAAAATATTGCAAAGAGAAGTAGGTTTCCCTTACACAGCATCAAAAAAACCTGTGATCATTCAAAAGATTTACATAGTATTTCTAAATGTATCAAGATGCCCAAATGGGATCTGCAATTGAAACATTAACCAGTGGCTAATTATTACTATTATTTTGGTTGATGGCTTGCTGACATTTCCAACAAGCTGATACACAGTAATACATAACGAGCACTGTCACATTGCAGTGTTGCAATTTTTCTGGAAGAAATTGGAAACAAAATTAATAATCGTATGTAACATTTGTAAGTGATTTTTAGTAATTTCTATGGATATATATTGAAAGCACCCATATGTCTGACACCATTCTAAACCATCTTTACAGGACAGCAAAAAACAAGCCTTCAGTTCAAACGTAAGGAGTTCAGTGATAGAACTCCCTTCATGATAAGGAAATAAGATGCATCTCGTGATCACTTTGCATAATTTTGAACACCACTCTCTGTCTATATGGGGTGCTAAGAAGCAGTTAAAATGTTAATTTACATATGTGCTAAGCATCTCTCATTTTCTAGTTTAATCAGGCCTAAAGGGTGAAGGTCTGTAGATTCACAACTGGAACTGTGGAGATGAGGAAAATTAAATCCATCCTGCAATTTTGGAGACGGTTGTGTTAGAGACTCTGCGTAGCCTCTGTTTCAGCATGTGCAGCTTTCCCATACTGGGACTGAATGGCTCTTGTCATTCTCCTTGCTTGTAAGGGAGGCACCCAGGACTGGCATGGCTGCCCAGCCCTTGATTGGTTGACTGGGTCCTGTCCCTCCCCTTTGCAAACAAGGAGAAAATTGCAGACTCCAATTTGCAGCTGGAGGAACATACAATACTTTATGTAAGATTTATGCTAACTCGGACTGAGACCCAATCAGACGGTGAAGAGCGGCTGAGAGGGCTCAAGTAGTCATTTTTATTCATGCACATGTGCAATAGCTGCCCAAGCTTCTTTCACCTCACCATAAGTGAGACTGAGGGATCTGTAAGAAGCAGCATGACCTCCTACTCCTCTTAATAAAAAGATGTTTTACATTTCTAGAAAAAGCTAGTTTGCTACAGTCAAACTAAATTAAATTTGCTTTAAAGCTGTTTTAGTTTGCTTAAGGCAACTTAAGTACCCTGTAGAAATGAATTAGGAATGACAGTTTTTCTAGCGAGGGGATAGGTGACCATGTTCTTTCCTTGTACAGTACATACCGTGTGAGAACGGAACAAAAGGCAGCATGTTATCAGTATGCATGCTATTTTAATGCCCCTTTCCCCTCTGCTTTATGAAAGTTTAACATTCCCAGTGATGTGTGGAGAAAGACTTTGAAATATAAGAATAGGACTTCAGATAACATAAAATTACTTCACAGCAACAAATACATTCAGCGAAGTTACTGGTCTGTAGATGTGCTATACAAAGCACACTAGAATTTTACATACAAATTTACAGTGCATAAAAAGCTTCTGTAAGTAGATTGAATGACGCTCTATTGTGATTGTATAGAGGTAAAAGTGCTTCACAATAGCCTGCAGTGCAGATGCTGGTGCAATGAGATACAAAGTTTAGCATCTTAAATTAGGCAGTGCCTTATGTATACTATGGGGAAAATCTCATTTTAAACAATTTGCAGGTTTAAAACAAATAAAAGGAAATTCTTCTTCACACAGCGCACAGTGAACCTGTGGAACTCCTTGCCTGAGGAGGCTGTGAGGACTAGGACTATAACAGGGTTTAAAAGAGAACTGGATAAATTCATGGAGGTTAAGTTCATTAATGGCTATTAGCCAGGATGGGTAAGAAATGGTGTGCCTAGCCTCTGTTAGTCAGAGGGGGGGTGATGGACGGCAGGAGAGAGATCGCTTGATCATTACCTGTTAGGTTCACTCACTCTGGGGCACCTGGCACTGGCCACTGTTGGTAGACAGGATACTGGGCTAGATGGACCATTGGTCTGACCCAGTACGGCCTCTCATGTTCTTATGCTATATTTTTTATCACCTGAGGGCTCACCGTTAGTGGACACGTGAATGCAGAAGTACCTTTCTAGAGCCAAGAAGATGGATTTTCTATTCTAGGCACAAGTGACACCAGTTTAGTTAAGAAAAATTCTAAACTTGAACTCTAACACATTTAGGTCAGCTTGGACAAGTAAATGATTCCAAGTCCCATTTGCTGATATACCATGAAATCTACCACAGGCCTTTAGCAACTCTACACTATTTACCATGCTAGCTAATAACGTCACCAGATCTCATGGATTCTTGGATATCTCCTAGGTGAGTGGCATGCAAGACAGTGGCAGAGAATCATTAGTATGTGTCACTAGGGGCTGATCTCCACTGGGGGGGGGGGGGGAGATCAACTGTAGATACGCAATTTCAACTACATTAATAACATAGCTGAAATCGGCATCTCTACAGCTGACTTACCTGCCGTCCTCACGGCGGTGGCGGGCGGCAGCGCGGTCCCCCGTCGACTCCAGCTTGCGCCTTTTGGCGAGCTGCACTTCCGGAGTCAACAGGGGAGCCGCTGGCGATCAATTTATTGTGTCTTGACGAGACGCGATAAATCGATCGTCAAAAGATCGATTCTTCCCTGCCGTAATGAAGACAAGCCCTAGGTCCTGAGCAAGCTGACAGTGGAGGGAGGGGCTGTGGAGCTTTTCAATGGAATTGCAGGAAGAAAAAAATGGGGAGAAATTAGAACAGATAAGGAAAGTATTCCCCATACAGTTCATCTAAGAACTGAACATATAGATCTTTAAGGGATACATTCAAACACATTCTGAGTCCACCTATCACTATACTAATCAAGGGAATCAGATTACACCTTGCTTATGGTTTAGTTATACAGTTACTCATTATAGCAAAACTGTTGCCTTAGTCACTAGGTGATATGGAGGGTTAAGAAAGTAACTTTTCACCCCCCTGGAGAGCTGCAATTCATGCCTGGCTTAACAAACAAGAGTAAATGAGTTTGGTGGTCTCAAAATAGTTCGCAGATTCACTGCAAAACCACAGCATTCTCTGGAAGGATAAAAATAATTCAATTCCATTATGAGTTTAACTTTTGACCAAACAATTGTAAGAAAAAAGGAAAGCCTATTCTAGGCACAGTTAAATAATGCTGTCTCCAAGACGACGGATGAAGTGATACAATATAGAGACATATAAACTAGAACACAGTTGTGGAGGTACTACATGTAAGAAATATTTTAAGTGGAGGCACATATTCACTAGTCTCATACACAAGTATTTTATGTCAACTTAGCACCTTTCCATTAAGACCTGTGTTTAAGCCCTTCTCTGTGGGACGTACTAATGTCTCAAAACTTGGTGTGGACAGCTTCTAAATGAAAGATGTGAGACAGCAATTCCTATCAGCTGTACCTTATTCCAAGAGATGGCACTCATTTCAGACCCACAGCTCCCACACAAATAAGGGGTGCCCACCACTTTTATGTTTGAAAATTGCTTAAATCAGAAATAAAGAATCACGAAACTGACGCTTTCAAGAAAGAATTATTTACACTAAAGAAATGAATGCCAGAGAATGGTCAGCTTCCCGCATAACTTGTCTTTTTCATTGTGGGTCTTGTTCAGAGTGTTCCACATTTGGGTATTAGTAGCCTGAAAGGTGTGGAGACCGTAAGTATACCTGGGTGTGCATCACATGCCACCAATCTCAATGTGGTTAGTTCTGATCACTCAACTTCCTTCCTTAAACATACCCCCAAATACCTTGACCTGCACCACTCTATTGACTCCCACGGATTCCCACGACTCCCATTTACCCTAGCTGAGGATTTGACCTTTTATTTTAAGGCTGGGCACTACGGAGTAATGTGCAGGGCAGATTTATTAGAGGGATGTTGTATGCAGTATTTTAGACATCCAACAGCCTGAACTGCATTTTCTCCCCACTAAGTGTAAACAGCCTGCATAATTATGGATGATGGTGATGGTGGTGGAGTCAGATGGGGGGAGGGGAAAGCAGCAGACTGTAAATTAAAATTAACTGCATCAGAAACCTGAAGGAAAGAGACAAGTTTGGTGCTGTGTGTAGAAAATATCTTATTGCAGTCAAGCCTGACCCTGTTCCTTGAAAAGCATTTCTCTGATTTGTTCAGGTCACAAGTGGGATGGAAATGAGCCTCTGTACTGCTTCTTCACACATCCGGATTTAATAGACTTTTTTCCACTGATAAAAGACCACTAATGAGTTCATTTTCAAGCTATTAAATTGGCTAGAATAGCTAGTTCTCCTGATGATTGCACAGAGACCTGCTGGTCACAGTGGGTTTTGTCTCTGACTGTTAACCATTTGTGGTCCCTCTGTTGCAATATAAATATACAGCTGGAATGGGGAAAAGAAAATCCAGGCATGGGAGGCCAGGACTCATTCCCACTGCTATTCCCCCACCGTCCTCCCCAATATTTGCTTTAGACTCTCCATTTTGTGAATCTGTCTCTTTCTCAGAAGAATATAAGCTAGGATATGTACCCAGCTTGTCCTTACACTGGTAATACCTGCATGATCCCAAGGATACAATATGACATTTGAGTTAGGTTCAGGAATTTGTCTTTTCATTCCTCCAATGAAATGTTTTACTTCAGAGTGGGACACTTTCTTCCCACGCCTACATGATGGTTATTTTAATGTTCACTCTTTGCTGTGGCAGGAGCCTGTGCCCTTCTGAAGGGGGTAAATTGACTACTGAATTTTATACAATGCTGTCTGCAATCTTGAGAACAACTTTTCCAGTCATTCAGATGACCACAATTAGGGAATAACCAGGTGATTTCATGTCTGGTTTAAATACACATCACTCACATTATTCCTTCCATCCATCAGTCTTTTTTAAAGGCAAGCAATTAGCAGCAGAGAGGCTTGATAGTGTGAGTGCTGCCCTTCTCCTTACTTGGTAGGGGAGTTGTTCCATTTCATGCTAACAGCATTGGCTGTTTGTCTTCGAGCTGGGTAATGCTGTTGTGAGAAACATTACAAAGTGGACTTGACTTCAGTCTTTTATGGACAGAGCCAAGGCTTTGGCTTCATTTGAAGATAGACATAGGAGGCCCTATGTTTCTAACACCCTCATCCATTACCATCCTGGCTCGGCACTACCCTCTCTAGGGTGTCCAGATGCAGGGACCCCTGTAATAGCACAGACTTAAAGATCCCTGCTTTGAATGCATCCAGCAAGATGGATACAAAGAGCTACACAAATCATGTGTCAAAAGCTAGGGAGTCACACAGGAAGAGATTTAATGCTATGTGCAGGATATTTAAAACAAGAGAAAGTTCTGAATATATGACTGTGGTGGGCTGCATGCTCATGCAGAGTAAGGGATACCCGACAACCCTACCCCCTTATGCTAGCTGGACTTTGGGTGCTGTCAGGAAGGGCTAACAGGTGCTGTATGCCTGCCTACTTTCACTCCCAGTGCTGCAAAGAAGCGGCCAGGGAAGGGTGAGGAATAGGCAGAGCCTTGGCTCAGGACCTTTCACCATCCTGGCCAGCACAGCTCAGTGATCATGCCAGGGTGGTAGTTTAAGGTAACTACGCACCCAGGAACAACAGGGGAGAGTCAAGCTAACAGGATAAAAGGTTGTGTGAGAAGCACCTTGAAGATTTTCATTTCCTCTAGTGACTCTGGAAATTTCACATTCCCAGGTTTTTTGGTTGTATTTTGGCATCTCATGCTACTTTCTGAACTTTCAGATTTTGGTGTGGCTATTTGGAATGAGGAAACGTCTCCTGATATCTCCATCTTGGAGAAGCATTCGTAGGCATGCCTTCCCCGAAGTGCCTTTTTCGTTCAAAAAAGACCTATAACTTTCCCCCTTGTTTACAGAAAGACCTGCCTCATTCACACATTTGTTTTCAGTCTACCATTAAATTCTTCTTACCACTTTGCAGGTCACACAATCTCATCACAGTAAGCCTTTAAACAAGAAAAGAGCTGATCTGGTAATCATGGACATCTGGCTCTTGATGGGATGTTTTTCCACTTTTCAGCACTCATGGTTGTGACATTACCACAGATATATGAATTTGAAGTCATGCCACGTTAGGTATATTTACGCTCATGACAACACCCTCCTTTTAAAATGTGTACCAATTTTGTGCTGCATGACTACAACAGTTAAAGGTCTGTCAATGTTTGTTGCTCAGTTAAATCATGTTCTTCAAGGGATGACACAAGTTGGC
Source organism: Sternotherus odoratus (assembly GCA_032164245.1). Classification (NCBI taxonomy): domain Eukaryota; kingdom Metazoa; phylum Chordata; order Testudines; family Kinosternidae; genus Sternotherus; species Sternotherus odoratus. The sequence goes on along the minus strand of JAVMKO010000002.1, from coordinate 205,794,216 downwards.
TGTTACTATTTGCTCCAGGCTGACATTTAGCCTACAAGAAGTTGGCATCAGAACAACTGCCTTTGCTTAAAACAAAAGCAATACTTGATTTGCTTGTTTTTAAATGTCGTAGGTAAAAGGAAAAAGCCTATGAAGAATTGAAAGTTTACAAGTTTGGGATTTAAAAAATACATGGATTTAATATTCAAATTGCTTTTATTTCTTTGTGTACAGGCAAAGCAGTATGGCCATTTTAAAGAGTTTTTCCCCCGGTACATTTTGACGTTATTATGTTGGGCAAACAAACAATACATGACTTGGACTCTTATTTAGCAAAATGCCCAGGGCTCTAATCATGCGGCTTCTTGCAAGCTGATGGGCTACTGGAGCGCGCAGAGCCTGACTTAGATAGGGCTCGGTGCAAGCTCAGTTTGCTGCACCACGGGGGCCTACATGTTTCCACCAGGACGTCAATATGGATATTTAAAAGATGTTTTTATACTTTGGGTCACATTCGGACTCATTCATGCGGAGTACTGTATTACTCCAGAATTAGTCCTGTTTGTTTCAATGGCGCTGCTCACCATAAATAAAAAGTGTTCTTTTTCTAGTGAGTGTGAAATGTACCAGTTTGACACTCCAAGAGATCAAAGTCCTTTATTCATAGAATGATGTAAGATGGACAGTAGCAGTGTAAGGTGCAGTCCCACAACTTTAACCTGGAGGAACTTCTTCAACAGGTGAGGACGTATTTCAGTCTCCATAACCATTAACTCCTTGACCTTTCTGATAAGATGAAATACGTAGCAGAGTTGTGTTTAGAGTGGAGGTAAGGATCCCGTTCTGTTGTGCCTTAGTATTGGAGAGGTCAGGAACAGTGGGTAAGTGTTACAGGGTCAGATTCTGAAGTCAGAATGGGAGTTTTGCTCTAGCAGGGACTGAGCAAGGATTTGGCTCATAGGTTGTATGCATGGAAAGTGCAAGCAAAACAAATTGAAAGGACTTTCACCTTTGGGTCTCATTTGACCTAGGCAACCAGTGACCTATGACCAAAGAGGTGTTGTTTCCAGACTAGGTACTTATAGTTGCTGTCTCAGTCCATTGTGTAGTAGACAAGCGTTCACAACCTAGCAGCCCTCAGCACAATTAACATTAGCCGGCCTTGGCATTCTCAACTCCCGACCATTGTGTTATTGTTTGATAATTTATATTCTAGCCAATATGTAAGTGCTATAATAAAATGCAATAACAGAAGCTAAATTTAAATTAAAAAATGCAGACAAGATTTTATTTTCTGAAATGAAGACTAATAAGGATTAGCATTTCTTCTTCATTGGAACTTTCCAAGATTGTGCTGATTTTTGACATCATACCTTGCTGAATATGTGACGCAGGGGAGATTGGGGAATTTTTATTAGCAATGTTTCATTTTGCGATAAGAACCTCCTTTAGCATTCACTCAGGAGTAATCTTCATACATTTTTGGGGAATACAATGCCCAATCATCCAGAACAATAACTTTTAAAAGCAGGTGTTCCTTCTAATTATTTTGATTCTAGTAAAATATTAACATGTATGTGCATTAGGTTTACAGTAATGTAATCTTGTTCGCCCAGAAGCAGACTTTTGATCGGAAAGCTATCATGGTTTAGTCTTCCAAAGCAATCAGAAAACACGACCTACTAGCTACTGTTTTATGAATAGCACATTACGCCTTCATGTAGAAAGCTAATAACTGAGATAAGACTAAAACATAGCTTGCCACTTCAACTGCAACACTGGGAAAAGGTACTTTGAGAACAGCACAGAAGTGGTTAAACATGCACAGGGAACACTGATTTATTCAAGTAGTTATTTCTCCAGGCTTACAAATTTGATTACTATGGAGTACAAAGCCATTAAAAATGTGACCTTTCTATACTGCACATCTTGGCAAAAAGCCAAATAATAACTTTGTTTGACTTGGTTAGTATGATAGAGTGCTTATTCAGCTGGAAATAAAATGACTTTTCTTTACTGAAAATTATACCTGGAAGACTAAATGTCCATCATGTATGTAACACACATTGAGTGATTTATTCAGACCCGCAGCAGCCATCACTGCAGAAGTTAAGGGGCAACATTTCTATGTATTTCAGAAAATGATGTACAATTCTGTTGCTCTTGTCATTCAATCTACAGGGGTAGAGGTGAAAAGTAATGTCGTATGACATAGCAAAGCACACAATGATTAAATGACATGACTACAGTACATCACCGATACTTCTCTAGAACCTCCAGATTCTGAAATAACAAAGTTTCCTTTCTAATAATACACTAGGGGGTGTGTGTAAGCAAGAATACTACACTATCTTACAGTTGATTAGATACATATATTAATTTGTAGATTATTTGAAATAAAAACAAAACGGGTGTAAAAATCTGCAATGCTGGCAAAAATGGATATTTTTAACTGCTTTGTGAGAAATGAAAGTTTGACTTTTCTTTGAAATTTTCACAGTCTTCAAAACTAAAAAGCTCATTTCTCACAGAATGTGTGTGGGGAATTGTCCATTTTTGGGGCAGAATGGTTAAATATTGTCTTGTGTAAAGGCTCAGGAAAGCCACAGTTTGGAAAGGAAATGTGAAATACAAATTGAGCAAGTAGTATAAGTCTAAATAGAGATCATTTATGGGCCTGATCTTTCTCCCATTAAAGCTTGTGGCACAACTCACAGGGTTTTGCATTCTGGTATGACTGGGCCTCAAATTAACAAGCTAAGCAACAGACAAAAAAACCTATACACCACTGATATGTCTAACATAGCTGCACTGTTAAAAATGGCTGTTGGAAATCTGCAGTTGTACTACTGTGTAAGCTCATTTTCACGTCTTAAATATGTTTATTATGTGCATGGATGTCGGTTATCTAAAATTAGATACATCTAGTGCTATAAACTAGCAGGTTTTAGTTATTTTAGAACTGTGAAAACACTGATTCATAGTTTTCAATGAATAAAAGGCTAAGCATAGCATTTTCAGAGGTAAGTAGTGTGGAGGTCTGTGTTTAGTTTCTTATTGATATTTATTTGTAGCTTGACTATGGAGCATGGTCCTTGAAATGTACAAAAAATAATTCTGTACAGATCTTTGAGGGGAGTTTCATTTTAAAAGTACAGTTATATTTTTCTTCTACTGAATTCTTATTTGCAGTGATGTATTAATCAATGGGCCAAAGCACAGGGTAAAAGTAAAGGAGGGGAACATCAAATGATTGACAGAAAGAGAGGGGATAGTGATAACTTAAGTTTCCAGTTTTTGACCTACAGACAAGTTTTACTATGATCCCCAGAATGATCTCTAGCTTTATTAAAGGCAGACACCAAGCTAAGTGCAACTTCCACCTCTACATGTCCCACAAGAGCTTCCTTCAGACCTAGTCCGAAATAGAGAACACAGGTCAGACCTTTCTTCTTGGAGTGCGGAGATCCACATCACCATAGATACAGTATCCCAGCCACTAGCCCAGCTCTGCTGGTCCAGCCTGTACCCGTCTAGTGAAGCCTAATGAAAAGAAGCAATGAACAGCAACCCGGCGGTTCAGAGAGCCCCAAGAACAGGTACTGCACCCATAAGACCCACTGTGTGGAGGGGTTTAAGTGCAGTGGAGACTCTCTGCTTTTGGATTCTTGTCATGCACTGAGCAATAAAGTTGTAGATTTATGTTACTCAGAATTATGAATTTAGAGACTTTAGGACTTAGGAGATCTCCAAGTCTATCCACCTGATTTGGTTATATAGTATAGCACTTTTCATCTGTAGATCTGAAAAAAAGGCAGCTATATTCAGTGATGAAAGTCCAATACCGATCTCACCATACAACGCAAGCAAGCACAACGTCAACGTTGTTAGTATAGTAGTGTGTTGAGCCCAGCAAGGAGACAGATTTAAACACCCTCACCGCACCAAACCCAACCCAACTTTCACAGCCTGGCCTGGGGATCCTTTGACTGCCCTTAAAGATTACTTTTTCTTTTAACGATGGTTCCACTCCAAATAGCTAGCAGTTTAATTGGCTGCTACTACAAATGACCAAAAAATAAGGTATTTAAATAGTGCTTTGAGATTAATTTGCTTCATCGGCAAAAACTCGTACCATCCACCAGTGAAATACAGCCACCTCTACCATTTTCATAACATACTCTGCAACAGTAATAGAGAGAATTCAATTAAAAATGCTGGGGAAATTAGGTAGCCAAAATGTAATATTCAAGCATGAAAGCTGACCAGGACAAGGGAACAAGCACCTTCTATTTTTCTGAAAACTTGGATGGACTTTTTAATTATTACAAGCTCTCAGAAGCTCAGTTTTACATCTCATCTGAAGACTGGATTTTCTGTGGGTCACATTTTTCTATTTAGCTGTGGAAATGAGTCACTAGGGAATCACACCTCTCTAAAAGCACTGCATTAGTTTAGCAATATCCATCTATCACTCCCTAAAGAGTGATAGAAGAACCCTAAGATGATATTACAATGAATAAGTATGGTACATCTTAGAGCTACTGTAGGAATTTTGTCAGCCACTTTTGTCTTTGGAGGGGGTGGGGGGTTAATTAACTTAGAAAATACATTTGGAAAAGAGAAGTTACTATACCAGATCAGACTACTGTTTGTCTAACATAATACCCGGCATATGGATAGTGTTAGATATGTCAAAGGTAGGTGCAAGAAAACTCCGGTGTACAATTATGAATAACTGACAATATTGGAAGTTTATTCCTAGAACCCTCAGTTGGAGGTTGGCTTATTCCTACAAGAACAAGTGTGTATATTCCTTTCAATTAAAAAAAATCCCAACTATTGTTGTGGCAATGAGTTTCACGGGCCAATTGTACATGGTTAAAAAAAATCCATTTTTCAGAATCAGTTCTAGAGAATCCATCAACAATGATCAAAAGAGAATTAATTCTTTCAGGACTCATTGCCTTCTACTAATCTCTTCTTCGCTGCACTTGTAGGTTATTGCTTTCATCACAGGAGCTTCACTACTGAATTCTTTTGCAGTCTGGTGGAATGAATGACACCCATGCCATTCCTCAGTGGTTCTCAACCTTTCCAGACTACTGTACCCTTTTCAGGAGTCTGATTTGTCTTGCGTACCCCAAGTTTCACCTCACTTAAAAACTACTTGCTTACAAAATCACAGAAAAACACAAAAGTGTCACAGCACACTATTACTGAAAACTTGCTTACTTATTTTTCAATATAATTATAAAATCAATCAATTGGAATATAAATATTATATTTCAGTGTATAGTATATAGAGCAGTATACATTAATTATATGTGTGACATTTTAGTTTGTACCTACTTTACTAGTGCTTTTTAAAAACAAGGCAAATTTAAAACTAGGCAAATATCTAGATGAGTTGATGTACTCCCTGGAAGGTTTCTGATATGCACACCCAGTGTGAGAAGCACTGCCATAGATGATGTGATTCAACCAGTGGAACTTTTGGTGAGTTTTATTAGACATATGCTGACTACAGTAGTCAAATGGTTAAATAGTTTAACTTTACATCAACAGCCTCTAAGATCTTTGCTGTACCAAAGCCCACGTCTTAGCATTCAACTCTGCTCTCTGAACTTGCCGACTAGTAAGGGAGTCTGGGCAGCTCCAAATCCCAGCCTTATAACTAAGTGGAAAATAGATAAGAGAGGATTTGGATACCTTTTTCCATTACAAAAAGCTTGCAGTATGAGGACTGGTGGGAAAACATACCCCAGTTTGGAAGCCACTGCTCTATGCTATTTTCTTTTTTGAATGCAAAAGTAATTTGCAAACAAACCACCTGAGATTAGGTGGGGCAATGAATCAGAAACTAGCTACGAATGGAGTTTGGACGCAGTTTTAAAATTGCAGAGAATCTCCTTGCAGATAGTATTTTGAGTCTTACTGAGAGTGCTCTGCAACATGATGGCTCCAGTTTCCTTCCACTTGCCATGAACTCACTTGGGGTTAAAATTCTAGTCAATGGTCGAATAGCTCTGATGAGGGTTCTACCAAGTCCATTTCGGTCAATTTAACAATTATGTTAAAGGGGAAAAGTTATTGTAGGAAGATCACACTATTGCCACCCTTACTTCTGTACTGCTGTTGCGGCAGCGCTGCCTTGAGAGCTGGGAAGCCAGAGAATGGTAGCTGTTGGCCAAGAGCACAGCTCTGAATGCAGCACCACTGCCAGCAGCAGTGCAGAAGTAAGATGGCATGAAATGGTATTGCCACCCTTGTTTCCACACTGGTGCCTTCAGAGCTGGGCCCCTGGCCAGCAACTGCCAATCTCCGGCCACCAGCTCTGAAGGCAGTAGCGCAGACGTAAGGGTGGCAATACCATACCATGCCGTCCGTAATGCTGTACTGCTGCTGGCAATGGCTCTGCTTTCAGAGCTGGGCTCTCTCAGCCTGCCCCCACTGCTCTTCAGCTGTCCAGCTCTGAGGCAGCACAGAAGTAAGAATGGCAGTACTGTCACCCCTCCCCACAATAACCTTGCACCTCCCCTGCCTCCCATTTTGGGGTTAGGACCCCCAGTTTGGGAAACTCTGGTCTCCTCCATTAAATATGTATAGAAGAGGGCAAAAGTACACAAAACATCAGATTTCACAGGGGAGACCAGAGTTCACAGTCCATGACACATTTTTCATGGCCATGAATTTAGTAGGGCTCTAGCTATGATGCTGCACCGTACAAGTGGAATATGATCATTGTAACAGAGGAAGAGAAATCATGCAGGTCTTATACAAATTATGAAGTCACCATACACGAACTGTAGAATATTTGATCTTGACTTTTTAACCTCGGCAAAGATGAACACGTACTGGGGCTAAGCTGTTTTGCCTCAGTTTCTAGGTTGGGTAAAGCATCCGAATCAAAATGCTGGTGCTTATTAGTCACACTGGGATTACGCTATATATTACCTGTTGTCGTGTCTGCTGACAAGATTAGAAGGATGAGCTGCTGCCTCTCCATGATACCACCATCCTATGAGAATACTAGTGACTAACTGCATAATGGAGAGATAGTAAACATTAAGAAATACAAGTCTCAAAGCGTTCCTTCTGCTTTCTTCTGCTTATGCAGAAAAGATACTCTTAATACATACTTTGTGAAGGATCGAGAAGGGACCTCATCAGTGCTTCATAATAAGTGAGTATAAATCCTAAGCTCTATGGGTAGTATCCATGATTAATTGCATTCAGTCGACATTAGACTCTGTCATTATCAGCTACTTGCTGCTCAGCACTTGCTACACTGTTAATTATTGTTGTGTGGCTCTAAGGGATGTTTTCAAAACATTTTCAAATTCTGCTCCTGTAATGGCAGAGAGAAGAACTTAATAAGCTACTGCTCCACACAGGAAAGAGAAGCAGATACTTTTATTAAGATGTTCAGTTATTAAGTTAGTTTTATCCAAGATTTGACAAGCTGGCGCTGACAATAAAAGTGCTTCCAAGATGGTGATAGATTTCAGCATCCTATCCAACCTTCCCCAAAAGTTATTTTTTAATCCACCTAAACTCGGAGCAGAACCCTGGGGAGCACAAGGCAAGGGAGCAAGATGAAAGGGGCTGCGTTCATATTCCAGTGGTTTTGGAATGGCTCTCTTACTCAAAATTTGTTAGAGCCTCCCTCGAGAGTTTTTATTATTATTATTGCTGTTATTATTATATATCAGTACTTTTAAAAAGAAGTTAAGAAACTAGGATGTTTTCCATAAAATAGAAAACAAAACTAGGTGAAAAAGGGGCCAATTTGCTAGTGAGGTCTGCCAGTCATTCTGTTTTGTAACTGGCTAACAGGGGCAACATCCCTTGTTTTGCCCTAGGCGGCAAAACAACAACCTGGTAGAGCTGCCGCCGAATCGCCGCCCCGCAAATTGTGTCGACCTAGGCGACTGCCTAGGTCACCCAGTGCTTGCACCGGCCCTGCTGGCTAAGTACTTCAAACACTAACTCTACCGTGACACAGTTAACTTTTGTGCCAATGTAGCTTATTTACAGTGGTCACTGCAAATGAGCTTTTCAATTACCTTCAATAATTAACTGACAATTTAGCCCTTAACGAGTTGCCTCAGGTAGGGTAGGACATAGTTTTGCTGCCCAGAAGCAGCCAACGGACCTTAGTGTAAATCAGAGGAGTTAAGATATAGTCCCCCATTTACCTGTTGCTCCTGGGGACATGGCAGAAGTAATCTGCTACTAGTATAGACAGTCTACTGTGCCAACAGCAGATTAGCACAGATGACTCAATGCAGCAGGAGAGGTAATCGGGCATATTAGGAAGTGGAATCAATCCTCCCCTCTCCCCCCGACCTACTTCCAGTCCACATGCCGGAAGCTTCTCTTCCCCCCCCGCCCACCACATGCATCATGTGCAGTGGGGGTAGCCCATGCATGATGAGTGACAATCTTTTCCTAAATAATAGTCCTCAATCTATCTTCTTAATAAGTACCATAGTGAAGTAAAGTATTGGGAATACTGAAACACTGAGGGGTGAGTAAAACTCAGAGATTCACTTTAGCTGAATAAGCACCCCAAAATTCAGATGCTAATCTCACACTTATCATATACTACTCTGGGCCTGATCAAAAGCCTATTGAAATCCATAGGAGTCGTTGCATCAGCAACAGAACTTCAAAAGTCAGCAAACTGAGCTGGAAATGTGGTGAGAAAAGGTTTTTGGGGTAATATTTTCATTATTTGCTGCTTCCAGTCAAGCTAGAAATATCATGACAGACCTCTCTTCTCTTCCAGCAGTTCCAATCTCAGAACTAAGAAGTGTGTGTGGAGGAAAAAAACCGGCATCCATATTTAGTCAACTCTCTAAGGGTATGTCTTCACTATAGCAGTAGGTCGATTTCCCTTAAGTCGATTTTCTAAAGTAGACTTTATAAAGTCGACTTAGTGAGTCCCCACAAAGCACAGCAGGTCGACAGTGTCTGTCCTAGAACTTTTGCAAGGGTCGACATAGCCAGCATTGCACTGTGGGTAGATATCCCACCGTGCCGGGAGTCCCCAGCTCTCACCACCTTTCGGGGCAGCCAGGCACGCTCCCCAGGGGACCAGCCACCAGTCCGAGCAGCTCCGCGGACCCCCCGTGCCTGCCCGAGCAGCTCCGCGGACCCCCCGTGCCCACCCGAGAAGCCCCGCGCCGGCTCCCCCCCGCTCGAGCAGCTCCACGGACCCCCCCATGCCCGCCTGAGCAGCTCCGCAGACCCACCCCGTGCCCACCCAAGCAGCCCCGCGGACACCCCCTGCCCGAGCAGCCCCACACCGGCTCCCCCCCGCCCGCCCGAGCAGCTCCGCAGACCCCCTGTGCCCACCCGAGCAGCTCTGCGCCGGCTCCCCCCCCGGCTCAGGCGGGCGGGCGGGTCCGGCGCGGGGCTGCTCGGGCGGGCGGGCGGGTCCAGCGGGGGGCTCCTCTGGCGGGCACGGGGGTCCGGCGCGGGGCTGCTCCGGCGGGCACGGGGGTCCGGCGCGGGGCTGCTCCGGCAGGCGGGCGGGGGGGTCCGGCGCGGGGCTGCTCCGGCAGGCGGGCGGGGGGGTCCGGCGCGGGGTGCTCCAGCAGGCGGGCGGGGGGGTCCGGCGCGGGGCTGCTCCGGCAGGCGGGCGGGGGGATCCGGCGCGGGGCTGCTCCAGCAGGCGGGCGGGGGGATCCGGCGCGGGGCTGCTCCGGCGGGCGGGCGGGGGGATCCGGCGCGGGGCTGCTCCGGCGGGCGGGGGGGTCCGGCGTGGAGCTGCTCCGGCGGGGGGGGGGGGGTCCGGTGCTGGGCTGCTCGGGGGGGGGGGGAGCCGTGCGGGGCTGCTCGGGCAGGCGGGGGGGGGAGGGAGCTGGCGCGGGGCTGCTCGGGCGGGGGGGGTGTGTGTCCGCGGGGCTGCTCAGGCGGGCACGGGGGTCCGCGGAGCTGCTCGGACTGGTGGCTGGTCCCCTGGGGAGCTAACGGGCATTGTGGAAGGTCGGAGGCTTAAAGTCACATGCATCCCCAGAGAGGTCGATTTCAGCGCTACTCCTCTCGTTAGGGAGGAGTACAGAAGTCGATTTTAAGGTCCCTTTAAATCGACTCTAAGGGCATTCATGTGAGGACGGGTACAGGCTTAAATCGACTTTACCTTGCTAAAGTCGACGTTAAGCCCTAGTGGGGACCAGGCCTAAAGAGGGTTACCACATTGAGTTATCATTTTGAACAAAAGTTTGGGTCAGTACTTATCCTGGTTGGCCTGGCTTGAGTGACTTACTTCCTATTTCCTCAACAAGTTAAACATCTCCCATCATGTTCTTTGTGGGAAAATGCAGCGTCCATTTAATTTTTAATAGCAGATTGTTGAGTTACAGTATCTTCATTTCAGTAATACTATACATTTTGGGGGGTTATTACTTGTCTTTGGCTAAGCAACAGAATGGAAAAATTCAAAACTGGCGGCTGTACATAGCACTGAACACATCATTGGTATTAATACATTCCACTAACTCCTCAATTTTAAAAGCCAGTTTGAATATATTTGGGAGGGAAAATATGTGTGTTTTCACATCAGGCCCCAATTCAAAGTGTGCTACTGCTTTGTTAAATAACACGGAAGGAGAAAGAATCTGGAAGTGCTTGGTTTTCATTCCTTCTTTTCGTCCAACATATTCTAGTCAGTTACAAATTGAAAGAGGTACCAGAGCAATACAGAAAATATTTAAAGAGAAGTAAAGTATGCAAATGAAGATGGATAGCCAGAGAGAATTTGCAAATACATATATATACCAATACAACGAAAGAACAGGAACATGGCAGCTGTAGCTGCACATATACCATGCCTACCTCAACAGAGACAGCAGGTTTACAGGTACATCCTTATGGCACAGAGACAGTGAGATTATGTGTTAAACCTCATACAGATACTAAGATTACATGTCTATTACCACCCTGTTGAGAAAAAGGGAAAGCGTGCTAGAGAGAATGAGTGCTGAGTGTGCCACAGGCCAAATGATTAAAACATTTTCTCACTATTAGCATCACCAGTGTGCTGCCTTAGAGAAAAGTCCCAGTTAACTGTATCCACTAGCCTGATGCAAAGATCAGTAAGAAATAATAGAATAAACAGAAAGATAAAAAATTACCTTCTTATCTTCAGGAGTGCCTCTTGCTCCTGCATGTTTCTCCAGTTCTTAACTGGGCTAATTTACAACATGATTACTTTGCTCTGTCCATGAAAATCAGCTACATCACAGATGGACTGCAAGACCTACAAGGCATTTGTCCCCAGGTCCACAACACCAATGGTTGGAAGATGACGCCAGATAAATTCAGATTAGAAGTAAGTGACATTTTTATAGTGAGGCTAATAAACTTGTGGAACGAACTACAGTACCAGAAGAAACCGTAGATTTTCCATCTCTTGTCTTTAAATCAATCAACACTGGATGTTCCAGTGGAGATATGTGTTAGCCAAACAACCTATTCTTTAGTCAAAGAAGGTATTTGGCTCACTATAGGGGTAACTGATGAAATTTAGTGACCTACAATATATAGGAGATCAGGTCCTTTATGAATCTGTGAAGACCAGGGTGTGATGCTGTGTATAAGAAAGATGAACATTTGTATCACTGTTATACAAACGTAACAAATCTTGTACAAAGTATGTCATATATGATGTAAATGGAAAATTTAGTTAAGTATGATTATCCTGTGCATTATATGCATGTGCCATTTTCATATCTGAAGTTATGAATATTGGCTATGTATTTGTATCTTGGACATCAGTTGTATTCCTGGGTGACACCCCCAAATAGATTTACATGAAGATGTGAGAGGGTGAACTCACCCCGCACTGGATGGGGAAGAGTTGACTCTTCACTGTGGGCAGAGGAAGCTGCTCCCCCACATCCCTACTGGGCATGCTCCAGGTGTAGCAGCAATATAAGAGGGAGCAGCCTGGCTCAGTCTGGGCTGACTGCCAGAAAGGAAGGACACTCCTTGCCAGCTCCTACCCGGGAACTGCTGACACCCCGGATCGTGGAAGACCCATACAGACTCACAGCTACCTGTGGACACCCCAGAGAGGTCAGAGCTACAGGGGGTTGCACCGGCCACAGAACCCAGAGACCCTGAAGATGCAAAGATCGCTGATGGGAGTGAAAAGGTAGGAAGTAGCCTGCAGGTGATGGGACAACAAGCCATTGTCCCAAGGCAATATAGCCACACCGGATCCCAGTGACCCAGTGATGGACACACTCACTACTGCAAGGGCCCGGGGCTGGAACCCAGTGGAGCAGGGAGGGCCCGGGTCCCCATATCTGGCTGCCACACTCACTCCCAAGCACCCACTTGACCGTACAGCCCCACCAGGAGGGCTACCATATTGACTCTGTCTGCTAGGAAGGAATGTCCTGCCTGGAGGGATATCTCCGTTTAGGGCCTAGCGGCCAGAGTCAAGCTGCACAAAGAGGGATATCTCCATTGACTCTGGCCACTTGGCCATGCAGCCACGCCTGGAGGGATTTCTCCATTGACTCTGGCCTCTAAGCTGTACAGCCACGTCTGGAGAATATCTCCATTGACTCTGGCTGCTAGGCCATACAGCTGTGCCCAGAAGGTGACCTTATTGGCTCCGGCTGCCAGGCCACACAGCTCTGCCCAGAGGGTGACATTATGGACTCTGGCTACTAGACCTGTCTGCTGGCAAACCCAGAGTATCATTAATGACTCTGGATGCTAGGCCTTACTGCCCAGCAGAGAAGGGCTACCCCCAGATGTGGGTCACGTGACCCTGTTGTCCTGTGGAGCAAGGTGATTCCATAAACTCTGGCCATTGGGTCTTGGGTCTGTGGATCAGGGCATCTCTATGGACTCTTGTCCTTAGGTCTCAGCAGTTTTAAGGATGGGGTGAACTCCCTCCGCACTGGATGGGGTCTCCCCACTCTGTCACACAAGGGTAGACAGCTATATATTGATGGCCCATTAAGAACACTTCACTCTAACAATGGGCCATTGAAGAAATTTCCCCTGCCCAGTAGGTATTTCTGCAGATGCCTCAGACTCAGTGATTCAGTAAACTATGTAAGTGTATGTGATATGCTCATGTGACCCTGTACTCCATCTTGGGCCAGTAATTTCCACAAACAGGGACTGTGGACTTCGTTTGAGACAGTACATTTCCATACACGTGGTAGAGGATATCAAAAGGCACCTGAGACTTCTTCATTTTGTCTTCGCTTCTCCGGACTAGATTTATAACAAGGAAGCTCTAACCAAGAACTGACGACCCTCAATTTGTTTGGGTCACTCCGGAGAGACTTTTGCTAGCTAGCAGTTTATTCCATCATGCTATGATCCTGATCTATGAACACTGAAAAATCACTTGTATCTGTATGATCTATATTAATTTATAGCTCTCTAATTTTCTTTTATTGTTAAACCTTCCATTTTTAGTTTTAAAGGTTTGGCATCAGTGTGACCTTTGAGAAAGACCTAAGATTCATTCTGACCTAGGGATGTGTGTCTAATCCTCTAGAATCAGTAAGAACCTCACATATGGTGAAATAAGTTTTCAATAACCCCTCACCATATTAAGCCCATTTAGCTGGAGGGGAGCCAAGGGCTGGAATGCCTAAGTGGGACTGTGTTTGGCTTCCCGTTGGTGCTGCAGAACCTATTCTGTTGTTGGCTTGGTGAATCTGATTATAACTTATAGAGTAAGACACTTGGGATGGTCTGCCCTATTTTTAGCAGTCTGCCCTGACTGTGGCATTCTCAGTTAGGCCCATTGCAGGCACTTGGTCATGCAGGGATTATGCTAACTTCTCTAGGAAGAAGGGAGTGCCATTCTCTAAATTTAAGAGTTCCAGCTGTATAATATTGCCTGGTAGATTTATCTTCAAACCAAGCTCTCATCCATGAATAAGAATAAAATGTTAGCAGATGCCTCCTCATTGGTATATATTTCAGGGGTGAAATCCTATTTCTATTGATGTCAATAGGAGTTTTGCCATTTGATTTTAATAGGGCTTGAATTTCTCCCCGTGTGTGGATTTCTAGTTTTAGACACCTGATAAATGTTTTAGAGGATATAGACTAAAGCTGAGTAACATGAAATGAGATTCTGTGCAGCTACAGTTTTACTATCTGTACCTTAGTCTTTATATGGCTGATATAACATTACTAAGACTAATCAGCTTTTATGGACCAATCCACCTATGAGACTAGATAAGGTAAATCAGTCTATTGAAAAATAAAAAATACAAAAAGTGTTTGAGTACTTATGGCAAACTAGGGTTACCAATCATGTAACTGAATACAATTCAACAAGAGTCCTATCTTGAATCTTTTGGGATTTCAATTTTACTTACAGATTTGTTTGGTGCAACCAAATCAAAATAAACTAGGAGTCTCTTTGGCCATTTTCGCTTTAAACACGTGAAGAGTCTTTAAAAAAGACGTTGAAAGCAAACAAAAGAGACCACAAAACAAACATGACAACTCTTGTGTTTCTGGAGATTATTGAGCTTGCATCCAAGCAAACCTACTTCCTCCTTCTCTCTTAGGGTCTGAGAGTCTAATTACGCTTATTTGCAATTGATTAATGCAAGTATGACTCCCAGGGCTTCCTCTAGTCAGGGGGCACTATTCAATTTATTTTTTATTTGAATAATTTACACCTCAAAGGGTGACATAGGTACCCTTGATATAGAACCCTTTATATACATACATCACCACTGAAATACTGATGTGGCAGATGGGAGGAACACCCAATCAGTCCGCAGCACACTATACAAGAGGGAGAAGGAGGAAAAACGGTGGCTAGGGATGCTAGGATAAATTCCTGCTTTATAGAAAGCGCTGTAGTACCTGTGATGTCCACTCAGCATATCACATCCCCAGCCTCCACACATTAGAAGAGCGGTCCAGGCATCTCACTTTCTCAACCACGTCAATGCAAACACATGGATCCCGACGCATGATGGCCCGCAGAACTCACAAAGACCAGATTAAACTCCCGCAACTCTTTATGGAACTCAATGGAGAGCAACATGGAATGTTTTGATCACTCAAAACAAACAGCTCGTCATTGATCCTGCCGAGAAACCACCGGGTTTTGATTTATGTCGGAAAGACTGGTGCAGATTGAATCGTCTCAGGACATCTCCTGTACCATCTCCTGGGGTGTGGACCAAACCCTCTTTAAATGGAAAATGAGGCAAACACCTGTAAGCAACTGCATTCATCAGGCACAAATGATGGAGCACATCACATCTAAGTCTCCTTCATTCTTTTGCCAGGGGCCTGAAGGACACTCACCAGCTCACTATCAAATCTAGATAGAAATTTGTAATCATTGCTAACTATCTCAGCCATATGAAAGGAGCAGCAGCAGAGAAAGTAACTCAACATAGGGTTTCTATATACAGTGCAAGGGTATGGAAAATAACTGCCCTGAACGATTGCCGATTTTTAGAATAAAGTATTATAGTCAGAATGCAAAGTTAATGCAGGCTTGTATATCGGATAAATGCAGTAATGATGATAATTCTAAGCACATTATCTTCTGTATTAAGATATCTAATGGTTTAACAACAGTGTAGCCAATGGTTAAAAATAGAGAGGGAAAATGGGCACAGAGCCAAGCCAGGTATTTTTTGAAAAGATCTCTAATGTATAAAATGCAGCACTGAATTCTTTGGAGAGCTGTAGAGATCCCCAGTCTGAAATAAGTGCTCCAATTCTGACAGCTCTAGATCACTGGGTCCCTTTCAATTACATGGTGCATAGAGAGGAAAGGCAGGGCAGGAAAGCCTCAAAGTGAGAGGAAGAGGCTTCTTTGCAGTAGGCTTCCCCTGCCCTGCTGCTCCCAAGAAACAGCAGAAGCCCCTTCAGACAACCACCACACAACAGGGGATGGGGATGGAGACCTTCAGGGTGTGAGGGGAGTGAGCTATAGAACTACTGAGCTGAACATATTCAGTGCTAATCTAATTGCCTAAACTCGTTTACCTCTTCACAACAGATGTGGTACTTTGAAAAATCTTAGCTCTCAGATTTAAGCTTCTAACATTCTGTAGGTAAAATTCTGGCTTTATTCAAGTCAATGGCAAAGACCCTCTTGATTTCAGTAGGGCCATGATTCCACCCCTTGTGCCTTCTTGTGTCAGGAAGGAAAAGCCAAAGCAGCTCCATGTTGAGGGAGCAACAGGATTATGGTTATTCAGGTTTAATACCAAAGATTGTGTCATGTCTGTCCAGAAGAACTGTCTTTGGGTTCTTTGGGATAAGAGCTAAGGCAAGTGAATAAAATCGGAGAAGAGAATTCAAGATTTGGCCCAAACAAAACAAGTTCTTTGTAGATTTTAAACCTACCTTAAAAAAATGAAACAGAACATCCGGGGCAGCTCCAGGCACCAGCACAGCAAGCGTATGCCTGGGGCGGCAAGCTGCAGAGGGCAGCCTATTGGTTGCTGTCAGGGCAGCAGTCATTCGGCCCTCGGTGGTGAGTCTGTGGGAGGTCCGCCGGTCCCAAGGATTCGGCGGCATTTCAGCAGTGGGTACAAGGAATCCACGGGACCAGTGGACCTCCTGTGGAAGGCCAACTGACTGCTGCGCTGGGGCGGCAGAAAATGTAGAGCCGCCCCTGAGAACATCACATGAACACATCTCACTGCACAACTGTCCTTGGCCAGCTAGCATTTGTTTCCCTCTTGTTTTATTTTCCTCCTCTCCTGAATGCCTTTCCGAACCAAAACTCCAGTACAGAAGGTTGGCTGCATCTCCCACCCTAATTCAACAAAGCCCTTAAGCACGTATGTACTTGCATCCTCAAAGTTATGCACATGCTTAAGTACCACATGCTGAATCAATGCCTGGGATTAGATACCATCCTGTATAAACACACACTATGTGCACAAAGCATGTCCCATCAATTCATTTATATTTCATCCAATACTTTGGATTTATATTGTGTTTATTTTATCATTTTCAATGGGATTACTCTTTTTGTTACACAACTGATGTCAGTTTAATTTTTCTAATGGAGGTGGTTTTGCTGAATCCTTTTAATTGAATTAATTTCAGTATACAGTGGAACCAAAACTGATACATGGAAACGATATAGTTTAAATAAATGAGCAAAGATTCATTAAAAATACAGTTTTCACTAACCCCAATAAAGCTTTTTCACTGAAGCCACTAGTCACTTCTCAAAACAAATACATTTTAATTCCTTCTGATTTATTTGTGCTCCCACCAGTTCTTTGTCACAGCTGGATGCATGTAAGTAAACCAAACGGTATTTATAGAAGCCAATTCCATTTAAACCCTTGACGGATAGTTTAAACATTTCTCTTGGACCCAATACATATTAACTGAAACAGGTTTGTTACTGAAACCAGTACAATACACTGCCAGTTTTGCAAACCCAAATCCCAATATATTTAGGCAGATTGATACATATTACCTGTAAACACTATATATTGGGGGGTTCTTTTGTTTTTACTGAAACTTTCATGTGTGTGAAAATGTGATGGATTTTTTCAGCAACACAGGATCATTTCTCCTCTGCAGAATCATTTACTCCTCTTGATGGGGTGAATCTTGAAGATTATGAGTCAAAACCCAGGGCTTGGGAACCAAGCATTCAGAGACAAGCAGAATGGAGCGAGTGTATCTGATGCAAGCTAGAGGTGGGAGGGATGCTCGTGGGTTTTGTTTTGAATGTTATATATTTTGTTAGAAGTGTCAATCCTCTTGCAGCCTCCTGCCGTCTCCCCAGGGGTCTGCAGACACACTCTGTGGGGACAGGAGGCCCTGCCCCAGCTTGGGAGGTGGCTGGGAGCCCTGGGAAGGTCACAGAAACCAAGGAGCCAGAAAGGGAGGGCTCCACCACCACAGCTCCCACTGCTCCTTGCCTGGCCTCAGTGGCTGCAACACGCCACCTGGGCTCACTCAGGTCCCTCCTGCCCCTGGTGATGGGCTGCCCCACTCTGCTGCCCGGGCTTTATGCCCAAGGCAGTAACCACATGCGGCACTGCTACTCCTGTCACCTGTGGCCGGAGGCCTGCAGATTGGTGTGGGAGGAGGGAGGGGAGCAACACCCTTCTCCAGCCAATACAGACCTTCGCCCCGGCCGCTCTGCACCTGTCTGAGGCTACTATGCACATGTTAAAAAGTGGGTGGGCATAGCCATCCCCCTCCCGCCCACTGCCCTCATTCTGGTGCCCATGGACCTCCAGGGTGTGTTGGGCCAAAATGTTCTTTGTGCCTAGGGTCCCGATAAATCTTAATTTGCCTCTGAGTCACTGTGCTGCCCATGACACATGGTCTTACGGAGCACAATAAGGAGGAGACTACAAACACTTGTGTAAGGGCCAGTGACAATCAAACCCAATGTTACACAGGCCTGATCCTGCTTCCACTGAAATTACTGAAGACTTCCTATTGACCTCAATAGTGTAGTTCTGGCAGAAGGAATATTCTAAGATGAGTTGTTTCATATTAATAACGAGCCTGATCTTAGACAGCTCTTGTGAAGTGGTGAGCACCCTGGCCGCCTACTAATTGCTGGAGACACTCAGCAACTCCCAGGCTCAGACCCAATAATTGGTTCTTTGTGGGTATGCAGGGAAGTCAGAGGTGTTCTTTTTCTTCTCATTTCTATTTTTCAATTAATGTCTAAGAATGGTTGCCACGTTCCTTGTATTTATCCTCTGGGTACATACCTCTTGCAGGCAGGTTTTCCATTCATGCCTTTGTCAATTCCATTTGGGTCGCAGGGTTGTCATCTTCCCACTAGTTGTAGATAATTGGTTTTGGCCTGAACCCTAGCACCCATGGGAGCCTAATTTTTTTTTTATGGACTGTTGAAATTTGGAAGCCCTGGACGTGTGCACTACAGTCCCAGGACTGGGTATATATTCCCCATGTAGCCTTGATTACTAGAAAAATAAGGACAGCTCAGAAAAGTCCGATGTCTAATCAAGCAAGAACAAATACTTATATTCTTTTCTCAGATCTTGTCTGCTGGTGAGCCTACATCCTACTTGGTTTCTCAGGAGTCTAAGTATGTTCCCTTTAAGAATTCAATACTGTGGTTTTAGGTTGGCATCTCTAGTGGCTTTAACATCCATCTATTGGTGATTTGCCTATCATTTTTTCCCTCCCAAGTGCCCCATTTCCACACAGTTTCTCCAGACATTTGTCCCTGTTTTTTGCAAATCAGAAATTTCTGTATAAATGAATACCTGCTGCCCACGGCTTGAAATTGGTTATGAAGGAATCTGGAGGTTGACTTGTTTTCATTGCTTAGGATCAATTATAATCTTTTACTGCTTGTAGCTTTTGGAACAGACTGTAATTTTTTCTAATCATGTACAATAGATAACCTCACCTTTTTCACTAGCCCCAGTAATTAAGGAGTCAAATCTGATATGAGAAAACATCCTCCCCTTGTAGTGTAAGCGTAATTAATATTTGTGTTAGACCTAGCTGTGCATGTAAGATCTGCAAGGAGTGACTTGCAGAGGGGGGGAGGGGGAAGAGAGAGAGAGGAGAGAGAGAGAGAAAGAGAGAGAGAGAGAGAGAGAGGGCTCCTCTGTGCTCAGCCAAAAGAAGATTCCTATTTAGCTAACCTGGTGGAGCTGCTGCCTACAGAGCACAGCAGTGTTGTGTGTGCATCTCACTGGGAAGAAGGCGGGGTAATGTTCACGGTGAGTTAGAAATAGACAGTCAAGTGCTGTGAGCTACTAAGCTCTCATCGTTACAATGTCTCCTCACTGAAGTCCCTCCCCATGTCCTACTTCTCTGAAGCGAACAAGAAATTAACCCAACACATTATTTATTTTATTCCATTAATTAGAAAAAGGTCTACTTTGCCAATCTGTGTGTTCTAGTCCCTTTTGAGTTACCACATAATGGGAAAATTGAGCCTTCATTTGTTACCACTAAAAAGCAGCCTAGGGAAGGAACTATGATGCTGAGAGACACGTTTCTGTCCTTAAGAATCAGAGAGGTAGCCGTGTTTGTCACTTCTGCAATTCCAGACTAAGAGTCCTGTGGCACCTTAAAGACTAACTAAAGTATTGAAGCATAAGCTTTCGTGGGCTAATACCCACTTCATCAGATGCATGCAGTGTCATGCATGCATCCCACGAAGTGAGTATTAGCCCACAAAAGCTTATGCGTCAATACTTTAGTTAGTCTTTAAGGTGCCACAGGACTCTGTCACTTCTGTCCTTCGTTTCCCCATTGCCCTTAGGAGGGGATGGAGGGAATTAGTTTGCATCTGGCCTATAGCACCAGCTCCTCTCTGCTGACCAGCATTTTGGGGTACAGCATGTGTGTAGTCAAGGATCCATCCATTCCTTGCTCAACTGGGCTATTCAACAAAGTGCAGAGAGAGAAAAACATATCCATTATGGTAGCTTAGAAGCAGGGAGGACTGCTCTAATTCACGTTAAAACTCAGAGGATTAAAAAGTAAGGGATTCATAGAAAAATCCTAACCCTCTTCCACAAAAAAGCCAAATACCAAATTGTCAGAGCCTGCAAAACCCTTATGAGCACTTCAGTCCTCTGCAGTCAAGTATGGAGAGAGAGGTGCTAGGCATGCCTGTGCATCAGGTTCTAACATTAGCAGGTGAAAGACTGGGGTTGGAGGACACTTGTCGATTGTGTCATCAACCACAGGGGACAAAACTTATATTTCTGATTAAGGGACAGAAATAGCCCCGTCCTGCTATTTCACAAAATAGATCAGCAGTATTGCTAAACAGATCAGAGATTTAGGTTTTAGCATCTTAACTGGCTACTTCAAAAATGTGCTGTTAATGATTTATTAATAATTAGTGTAAATAATTTACTTTACAACTGAATTAACATGCCAACAGAGATGCACACTCTACAAGGGAAGCAAATCCCTTTAAAGTGCCTAAGTAATTTAAATTAGCATATTCCTTCTCTCTGCACCATGTTTTTTTTACAACCACTGTCTCTGTCTGGGCCTGAAAGCATTTTTTGTGCATGTTAGATGAGGGGGAAAAAAAGTAGCTCACTAAGTGCAAGAGAAGGAAGGTGTTTGGAAAGCAGGGCTGGGTCATGCTTTGATAAAAAGCTCAGCAAAGGTTTCAAATGAAGATACAGGACTGGAGTTGATGTTGAAGCTGACAGCTTCAAAGGAAGCTTGGACTTCTTTGATAATAATGGCCATTAAACTACCATCTCTCGAGCAGAGTGTATCATTTGGAGTCAGGTCATAAACGGGATAAAGGAATCTCAGCTTCCCACTCCTTGCTCCGCTGGCACTTTGCAACAGTAAAAGACTTTTTCACAAGTCTCATTAGTTGCCATTACAATTCTGAAAGCACTATGTTAAAGTTGAAACTAATTTTAAAAAACAACAACAGATTTGTAATCATTCATAAAGACAAGACTGGTGCAGAAAGTACATTGAAACATAGGAAAATAACTTCAAACATATAGTAGATTTAGGTTTTTTTATTAATTGTTATCGAGACTTGGTTGTTTGAAAAAGATGACCAGTGTACTAGGTAGGCTGTTAGGGCAGAAAACTAATTAAGAAGCAAATAAACCTCCCTCCTCCCCTCCCCCAAAACAATGCATGTTCATATATTTGGCAGTGAGTTAACTCAAATAGACAACAGCTATAGCAAGTGTAGCTGAAGGTCCTGTATTCATCCCCAAACCAGCTGCTGTACTTGAGACCTGAATTTGGGCAAATGCCATCTATTTTCCAGGCTGCTTTGTTTCTCTATAAAACCTATTTTATTAGACACTAACGTGTGTGACATGCTAAATGCAAAACCTTGTCTCAGCAACTCACAAATGTACAAACCATATTAAGCTGCTCTTTAGCTACCTCCACAGGAAGTACTGAATTTCTAATTTGTATTTTTTACTGGTATTTTAGTAGTATCTAGCAGCCCTATAGGAGTTCATGGGCCCATTGTGCTAGGCACTGTACATACAAAAAGTTAATTCCATCTGTGCCTGTAACCGGGCCCCTGCCGGTCCTCTTCAAAAATACCACTGGAGACCACCTTCAGTGCAGCACCCGTGTATTTTATTGGCTGTGTCTTTTCCCACCACCTACTATCTACAGCATATACAGATTATAGTCAACTGCTCAGGAAGACAAGCCTCCTTCCTGGCTCACAGGGATCCAGAGCCCCACACTCCTCCCTATTCTGTCTCCCTAGTCTCCTCCTCTGGCTTCCTTCCTGTCAGCTTTTATAGCTGGCTCCTCAGGCCTGCAGGTGTCTCTCCCTCAGCTAATTAGGGCGTGACCTCCTAGCCAGCTCCAGCTAGCAGCTTCTTTTTCCCAGAGTCAGGGCTAGCAGGGGGCTGCTTGCTTTTCTAAGCCACCACCCTGTTACAGTGCCCCATAAAGCTTACAATCTTAGTGGAAGAGACATACAAAGGATGGGAGAAAGGAATTGGGATTGCCCATTTTATATCTAGGGAAAGGAGGTCAGGGAGGTGCATGACATGGCAAAAGATGAAATGGGGAAGTTTTGGCATAGCCACAAATGGAACAAAGTTCTCCTGAGTCCTAAGCAGCAACTAGGATTTCTAGAGCAGAGGGGGAAAACAGGCAGGAGATGCTCAGACTCATGGTGTGAACAGGGACTCCTGGAGGGGCAGATCCTGGCATAGCTAGCTGAAGTGGAGAAGGAGGGAGCTTGGAGGTGTTATTAGATCCTCCCATGGTGAAACCACACCTATGACATTCTCCCAGCCTAAGCCACCCCCTCAGCTGCTTATTCTGGCTCTCATCTAACTGGGGGAGCAGGGAGAGAAGTTGCTTGGCTGCCTTACCAACCGTTCCAGATGTCTGTAGCAGCCAAAAAGGCAAATGCCTACAGCCTTTCAACAGCTCAGCTGGTTGCATGAAAATCAAGCTGAGCTGTGAGAACACATAGCAAGGCTGCCAAACACATGACACTTGGCACGAGTGTTGGAAGAGTCTTGAGAAGGATTTGAAAAAAAAGCAACGTGCGGGTGGCTGCTTGGTGAATCACAGCCTAACACATGCTAACTTTTCATTCCTGCTGTATGCAGACAAGGCACGGATTGTAGCTTCTGTGACCGAGTTGAACTCCACTCTATAGAACTAAAAACTGAATGCACATAGAAGAGTTGGAGTCACCACTAGAGAGCCTCTTCACGGCCAGGACGTGGCATAGCTCTTCTCACCCTTATGACAGCATCTCCTGCCGATGGCTCTTTCAAGTCTCCATGACCTGCCTCTTCCTGTGACTCAGTTCTTTGATCAGGTCAGACTAACTCCACCCGTTCTGGGGTTGGAAAGAGTCCAACAAACCATAGTCCAAGAACGTCTATCAGCTCTTCAGCCCTGATTTTGGGTCCTGGGGTTACTCGCCTTTTCCCTCAGGGCTCTCTGTCCTTCTCATCCAACTCAACACCACCTCATTAGTGGCTGAGAGTGGGAGGCTTTGGTTCCCCTACACAGAGTTCCAGCCCAGGGATCCTATAAACAGCAGCTAAGGATGGATCCATCTCCTTGCTCCTGCCTCCATGGACTTCTTCCTACCCAGCATTCACTGGCGTTCTCCCCCACAACCTCTCTAGGTTCACCCTTTTTTCAGGCCCAGGACCCTCAAAGCTCTTCTCTGGAATCCCACAAACCAAAATCCCAAACAAGAGTATAAACTTTAACACCCTTCTGCTGTCCTCAGTCTCTTTCCATTCTCTGATCAGAGAGTGACTGCATAGTTCCTAGCTCTTTTCTGTTACCAACTTCCTTCCTCTGTGCTAACTCTCCTGGAATTCATCAGTAATTGGGGCTGGCCTACCTTCCATGTGTGGTCAGGTATCTTAATTGAGCTCTCGAGTTCTATTTAACATGCTAGTGTGGGGTACAAACCCCATTACAGTGCTCTTTTAGGAAAGGGATGGGCCAGACCTTTATAATGACATTAATCAAACGGACAGGACAAAACTATTTATAGCCTGGATTTTCAGAAAAAAGAATCACACAAGCTAGCAGGTGTTGAAAGGGATATGAGATGTGAATTTATACTGGGAATAATGGTGGTCAACACTTAAATTTAAAGTGGAGAGTGCAAGCTATGGAAAAAGCAGCTTCTAGCTCACACAAGCAAAGCATAGCTCATGCTACCCAGGGTAGGCCATAGCTCCAGTTTGGATCAATTGGTGGAGCTGTTGCTAAGGGACTACAGGGTTCTTGGTTTGAGTACTAAGTGTGCACAGCAAATCCAGCAACTGGATGAGGGACTCTGCTAATTGGAGACCTCTGCTTTACTGTCTGGTCACCACTTGTCAGACATAACAGAAAGAAACACTTAAGATTAACTAATTTCATGGGTATCGTGCCAAGTGATGAATGCTTATCAAAAGAACAACCCAAAATTTGGCATCCTATTTCAAAGGTGCAGCTTTAAGCACTAATAACATGGAATGGGGAATCTGACCTAAACTCCCAGCAGAGAGTAATGTTTAATTAATGAAATCTAAATTCAGCCTTTACAGGCAGTAAGGTATCTTTAAATCGTCTGCAACTGCAGACAAATAGCCCTTAAAAAAGATGTTAAGTTTGGCAAAGGCTTGAATGGAGTGCAATTGAGTGCAGATGGTATAATTCTAATCTTGTTTAAACTAATGATATGAACAATCTAATACCAGTCCTGCAACTGCACTAGGTCTTTGTTCACAACAGTGCATTTACATAGGGGTGGGAAAGAGGGAACATTTGTCCTACCTATTTACATCATGAAGGAGTGTGTGGCTACAGACTGCAACCCATCACCCAGATGAAAAAGAATTAAGCAACCCCCAAATCTTGTTTTCTCACTGGCCTGAGGGAAACAAATCTATTCGGGGGGGGGGGGGAGGGGGGGATAACTGGATCCTCTTAGAACATCCAATTAACAGTCAATGGATGAACGTAAATCCAGAATTGAAACTTCATTGATTGTATTGTTAATATCAGTTTTCATCTCAGAGTCCAGTCCCCCATGATTGCTCCCCTCTCTTTGCGCTGCATGTGCTGTATGTCCAGCGGCAGAGATTGCCTCGAGTCCTTTGAACAGCAGCCTCACTCCCCAAGTCTTCCTCCCCACATTCCCAAGCTCCCTGAGCACGGTGTGGGTGGAGAAGGGCACTTTGGGGACAGGGGCCTGAAGTGCTCCAGCTAGCAGGTCCCTTAGGAACCTCTGACAAAAGACTCAGGGGGCTGCTCATGGCTCTGAGCTCAGTAGAGGGTCTGTCCAGTGATATCCAACAGCGCTTCTACAAACATTGGCTGATTCACACTCAGTCACACGACACACCCGTGTGCTGTAAGACAAAGTGATTCCATCACAGAGCAATGCTGGAGTTCAGGGGCGAAAGCCTCATAGCACAGGAAATGGCAAAACTCCGATGGACGTTAGTGGGGCTAGGATTCAACCACTCCCATCGCTTGTAGTGTGGGGCTTCGTCCACTAGACCACACAGTAGTTACCGGTCTCTTTCAGTTTTTCCCCCAGGAGAGGCTGCTGCCCACAATCAAACAAGATTTCATGCCTTCCAGGGAAGGGATTCTATTTCTAGCCCTAGTGACCTATTGTGAAACTCCACCCCACAAGTACTGCACCTTCCTTCTTTCCAGTTCCACCTACTGTCCTCTGATCCCAAGAACAGCACTTCTGAGGGCAGCGTGTAAACTGGGTCACTTGGATAGCAAGCCACATAGTCAAGGGACTTGGGTAGCTAGTGATCTGTGATCTTGCAAAGATCCAGGGCCATAATCTGAATTTTCCAACTGATTTAAATGGGGCCAGGATTCCATTCCAGATTCTTGAAACAGCTGCTGGTAACAGTCACTGTGTCATAAGGACAATAAAAATAACAACGCTTACAATACTCTAGATGTAAAACAGGAAGCTCTCCAGTGGCTGGACGTCTTCCACAGAAGTCAAAGCTCTATCCTGGAGAGAGCTGCCTTCTTTGCCACGCCCTTACAAACTCTTTCCAAAGAGGAACGGCCGTTACATTAATGCCGGCACCAGTAAAACCGGAACTAGATGAGATGCTTTCTAGTTCTGCACTTCATCCATGGTTCTTTAATTGTTGAACTACCCACACCCCAAGCAGAGTGCAGAAGTGTGGTGATATATGGCATAATCCTGGCTAGAGTGAACAAATCTGACGAATCCAGGAGACAGAAACAGAGGCAGCTAATATAACAAGGCCATCGTTTATTACTGCACTGTTTTCACGCTGCAGGGATAAATTATCAAATTCACTGTATGAAACACATATATCCAAAGGATAATTTTTAAATGCAGGGAGTATTTCTCTAGGGTTTTTCGGATGCTGCAGCAGCATTTGCAAGTGTGCCGAGCTGCTCTGCCAATGATTTAGTGTGTAGGGAGCAGCACTCCATCACTGTACCTTAGCTGCCACTACCATCAGGTTTTTGCTGTCTCTTGGCATCTTGCTTACGGAAGAAAATTATTCACTTGCTTGTATGTTACACACAAAACACACTATTTTTAGCCACCTGCATCTATCATGGCAAGTTTCTATCAAAGCTTTGAGGGTCAGTGGGAGGAGGGGAAGGAGGGAGAGGGCAGAAACACACACGTCTTTCTTTAAAAACACACACAACATGCTTGTGGTGCCACAGGGTTATCACAAGCAGTGACACAGAAATGTATAGGCTGCTCTTGGAGATGTCAGTGTAGCTTTGTCTTTTCCTGCAGAGTACCAGTGCTGAATGGACAGATAATGGTCATAGTAATACTAACACAATTTTTCTTGTCTTCAGTGGCTCAGCTCAATGGAGTTTTGAGACACACACCTGGCCCATATTTTTCACAATGACTGTGAAGCATTTTAAATTATTTTCCTGATGAAAGTGAGGCTGTTGAAGACCAGTGGAAATCTCCACCACGAGCATTTTATACTTTTAAGATCTAAATTTGTGACAGGAGATCTCTCTAACAGTGCTTCACCGGTACCATCTTAAGAGAAGTCTTTTGTAAAATATGTTAGTAGTGTAATTTCCCCATTACACTACAGGGAAAGCAATCATACGGTGGGAACGTAATACTGCTGATTTAGAAAGTTATGATGTCCCAGTTCAACCAGGGGCTGAATATATCAGACGTAAAGGTGAAGAGTCTGACATCAGAGGACTGTTGTCTAGACTCGGATACCCAGTGTTAAGGTCATCAGTGTGTTAAAGTCACCTGCTGAGTCATGGAGAAGATTCACAGATCTGAAGGCCAGAAGGGATCATTAGATCATCCAGTTTGACCTCCTGTACAACACAGGCCATGGAAGGTGACTCTTCAGGCTGCTAGGTTTTACTGTTTTGTTTTTTAAAGAAAACAAAATGTGCATATTCCACATGCCATCCATCCCTTCCCCTCCACAGCTTTGACAGGATCTTGCCATGTTAATGCTGCATCAGTACTTCTGGAAACTGAAATCCTCTCTTTAACCACAGAACAGGAACAGCACAGGTAATATTGTTGGAAGCTTCTGCAACCGGACCTGCTACTTGGTGCTTCAACATGGAGGGACCTTTTGTGGGTTAGTTTCTCTCTCTCTCTCTCTCTCTCTCTCTCTCTCTCTCTCTCTCTCTCTCTGAGCATTCAATTTTACATCCCTCTCCAAAGATGGCTGCAAGGGCACTCTACCCAACCATGAGCAGTGGTGCTTTCTTTGGTGATGCATATACCAATCCAGAGAGAAATGGGTGGAGATATCACCAGCTAAATAGGAGTCTAATCCAACTCCCACTGAAGGTGGACAGATAACAAAACTACTAATAGATGATAACTTATTCCTATCCCATTACAAAACTCCTGGGCCATTTAATTCCTGTTGTCCTTGGGCAATTGCCTGAAAGGAGATGGGAAACAAAGAAAAGTTGCAGATTAACCTAGTTTGTTCTGCCAGCGTAATGCTATTATTTGTTTTTCCTGTTTTTTAAGAATTCTTACAGGTCTTGGTCCTGAACATGTGTCCTCTTGAGTGGACGTTAAAATGCCCATTGACTATTTTGATAGTACTATTAGTCCTTGAGAAGGCAATATTTTTTCTGGCTTGTGGTTGCTACGGCAGTAAAGATAATAATAATAATCTGGGAGAGGATTTTGGCTTGTCAAGCCAACAAAACTAGGGATGGTAGGCAATATCTATTGCCAGTATTTAACTCCAAAAACATGTGTCAATTTCATAACTCCGGGGACTGTAGCTCACTTTAAGTAGTTCCCCTCATTTCTGATGCCAAAAGCGTTTCCAAGTATGATGCTCCGGTGTTTTCTGATTCTGAATCACTTTTTGGAGCCAATACTTTTGGGAAGGTAAAATCCCAATAGCCTGTGCTTGTATGGTGCCTAACACAATGGCATTCTGGGCTGGTGTTCCCAGGTGCTGCAATGACACAAAAAATAAATAGCTATGTCATAGTTGCTGTTTGTTATGCACTAAGGCCACTCAAATAATCTCAGTTCCTAATAAAATAAGACATGAGGCATAAATAAAAAACAATGATGTGATTCTATTTTAATAATTTTACTACTTAGTCCTTTAAATCAGCTTCTGTATCTAATGGTTGGAAGATAGCTAATGTGACACCAATACTTAAAAAGGGCTCTAGTCTAGAGGTGATCCCGGCAATTACAGACCGGTAAGTCTAAGGTCAGTACTGGGCAAATTAGTTGAAACAATAGTAAAGAAACAATTGTCAAACATTGTTATGATATGAAAGATCATAAATTGTTGGGCAAAAGGCAACATACTTTCATACCTTAGTTAATAAAATATAACTATAATTTTCAGATTGATTTCCTATTTTTTTCCCCATGGGGACTTTTAATAAATGCTACAAAAATATCAATTGAGATTAGAATTTTCATTCTGAAGTGAAAACCGGAGAGTGAAAATTGGCATTTTTTGACCTCAAATTGTCTTTATTATTATTTTTCTCAAAGAACTGAGAATTTATTTCAGAGGCCTGATGTTACACTTAGTAAACCAAAATATGACGGACTACTACAGGGACTGGAAAGTGTGGAAGTAAATCAAAGTTCAACCTTATCTTTCCAGTAGCTACATCAAATCTGTTAAGAACTGAGAGGCCATTAAAATGCTAATGAATGTGAAGGATGATCTATGTTCCATATTCCTACTTACATTTCTGCAACGGCAAAACACACATGAAAATCCCAACAGTTCTTCACTGCTGAACTAAATATGAAGGACTGCTAAGCTTTTGAAATTATGATATAGCTATGAGACTTGTCTGCATGATAAATTGTAATATTATTGTCAGCATGATTATTGAAAGGCTTTAAGGCCAAATTCTGCTCTTGGTTACTTCACTGCATATATTAACTAACTCTGTTATCTGTTGGTATAATTTTGCCCGTTGTGACAAGGTGGCTCCTCAGACTCCCCGGACTCAGGCCCTTTAGCTGTTCTCTTCTGGCTGGGGTTTGGCTCCCAGCTGGCTAGGAAGGGCTAACTCCCTCCTTCCTGCTTTCCTGTCTGCTGGCAGCCTCTCTGACTCTGTCTCTCGCTCTCCTTCACTCCTCTCTGCTTTCACCAACCTCACTCTTCTGATTCCTCCTGCCTCCAAACTCGCTCCTCAACTCCCACACTCTTCTCTGGGGAGGAGTCTTTTTAAAGGGCTCTGCCAGCCTCCTTAACTGGCCTCAGCTGGCCCTGCTTCTGGCAGCCTTGTTCAGCTGGATCCAATTAAACTGCAGTTATCCCTCTCACCACAACCTTCTCTGGCCCTCGCCTGCCCTGGGTTTACCACACATCCCCCCCCCCTGCTCAACACCATGGGGTTGGGCTACTTGGGTCGCTGAACAGTGGACCCTCGACAGGCCATCCGCATTTCCGTGCAGGCGGCCGGACCTATGTTGCACACGGAAATGAAAGGGTTGCAGCGAGAGGAACCATCTGGTGACTCTTGCATTTTTGTCCTTGTTTTGCTGCATCCACTTCAGCGGGGCATGGTCAGTGACCAGGGTAAACCGTCTCCCGAGCAGATAGTAGCGGAGGCTTTCTACGGCCCACTTTACCGCCAGGCACTCCTTCTCTACTACGGCATATTTCCGTTCCCTGGGCAGTAGCTTCCGACTGAGGAAGAGGACTGGGTGGTCTTCTCCATCCACCATCTGGGAGAGCACCGCTCCTAGCCCCACCTCAGAGGCGTCAGTCTGCAAAAAAAACTCCTTTTCCCAATCCGGGGCTATTAGCACGGGGTCGGTGCAGAGGGCTGTCCGCAGATCCCTAAACGCCTCCTCTGCTGGAGTCGACCATTTCACGATGTCCGGGCCACGGGCTCTCGTCAGGTCCGTTAATGGGCATGCCCTGGCGGCGAAATGGGGAATGAACCGTCGATAGTACCCAACCAACCCCAGGAACGCTCGGACCTGCTTCTTCCGGACTGGTCGTGGCCACTTCTGGATCGCCTCTAACTTGTTAAGCTGGGGTTTTACCAGGCCTCTCCCCACTATATATCCGAGGTATTTGGCTTCTGCTAGCCCAATCGAGCACTTGGCGGGATTTGCAGTCAGGCCAGCCTTCCTCAGGGTGTCTAGCACTGCCTCTACCTTCCCCAAGTGTGTCTCCCAGTCGGGGCTATGGATAATCACGTCGTCCAAGTACGCGGCTGCGTACTTACGATGCGGCCGCAGCAGTTTGTCCATGAGCCGCTGGAAGGTGGCGGGGGCTCCGTGCAACCCAAAGGGGAGGACCGTATACTGGAACAAACCCTCTGGGGTGGCAAAGGCCGTTTTCTCCTTGTCCGCCGGGGCCAGGGGGATTTGCCAGTAACCTTTGGTCAGGTCAAGGGTGGACAGGAACCGCGCTGTTCCGAGCCGGTCAATCAGCTCGTCTATTCGGGGTAACGGATATGCATCGAACTGGGAAACGTCATTTAGCCTCCGGAAGTCGTTGCAGAATCGCACACTGCCATCTGGCTTGGGTACCAAGACCACGGGACTGGACCACTGGCTATGGGACTCTTCTATGACCCCTAATTTTAGCATTTTTCGGACTTCTACACCAATCACTTCCCTTCTTGCCTCTGGGATCCGGTAGGGCTTGACATGTACCTTTACCCCGGGCTCCGTGTGGATGTGGTGGTGCACCTCCCTGGTTCGGCCGGGTGCTTCCGAGAATACGTCCGGGTGGCGTCTGATCATGCTGATCACTTCCTCTCTTTGGTTTGGGGTCAGCTCGGGGGATATCCCTATCTGGCTAGGCTGGTTCCCTTCCCGGGGGGTTGCTCCTAGCGCGACCACTTGAGCCTCTCTATCCTGCCATGGCTTCAGTAGGTTCACGTGATAGATCTGCTCTGGTTTCCGGCGTCCAGGCTGTCGGACTTTATAGTCTACGTCCCCCACGGCTTCAATCACCTCATAAGGCCCTTGCCACTGGGCTAACAGTTTACTTTCAGCCGTGGGTACGAGCACCATCACCCGGTCCCCCACCTGGAACTTCCGGCTCAACGCCTGGCGATCGTAGTATCTTCGCTGGGCCTCTTGGGCCTTCTGCATGTGCTCTCGCACAATGGGGGTGACCTGAGCGATCCTCTCTCTCATCCGTAATACGTGATCAATGACATTTCTCCCCGGATTCGGCTGTTCTTCCCAACCCTCTTTGGCTATATCGAGTAACCCCCGAGGGTGGCGTCCATATAACAACTCGAATGGGGAGAATCCCGTTGAGGCCTGCGGTACCTCCCTCACCGCAAACAGTAGGTAGGGGAGCAGGGTGTCCCAATCCTTCCCGTCCCTGCTCACTACCTTCCGGATCATGCTCTTCAATGTCCTATTGAAGCGTTCAACCAGGCCGTCAGTCTGGGGATGGTAAACCGATGTCCTTAGGGCCCGCACTTGGAGCAGGTCGCATAAGTCCTTCATCAGTTTAGACACAAAGGGGGTCCCTTGATCGGTCAGGATCTCTTTGGGTATCCCTACTCGGGAAAAGATCTGCACCAACTCCCGGGCTATGGTCTTTGACATCGTGTTCCGTAGGGGCACGGCTTCCGGGTATCGGGTGGCGTAGTCTAGCACAACCAGTATGTGCTGATGGCCCCGGGCAGACTTCTCGAGGGGGCCTACCAGGTCCATAGCGATCCTCTCGAACGGGACTTCAATGATGGGTAGGGGTACCAGAGGGGCCCGTAAGTGTGGCCGGGGGGCATGCAATTGGCAGTCCGGGCAGGAGGCACAATACCGCCGGACAGCCGCATAAACTCCGGGCCAAAAAAATCTTTTCAGGATCCGGTCGAGGGTTTTATCTACCCCTAGGTGGCCCCCGAAGAGATGGCTGTGGGCTAGGTCCATCACACCTCTCTGGTGCTTCTGGGGCACCAAGAGTTGCTCTACGGCTTGGTCCGGCCTCTGGTCTACCCTGTATAACAAGTCCCCCTTTATCACATAGTACGGCCCTCGTCCCTTAACTTTTCCTTCCACCGGGACTCCATTTACCTCAACTACTTCCTTTCGGATATTGTGGTAGGCTGGATCATTGGCTTGATCCTGCCCAAAATTTTCCATTGACGGGCCAATTGGCCCCAACTCCAGGGAATCTACCCCCGGCTCCTCCTCAGGGGCAGTCTGGGGGGCACTAGGTCCGGCGTCGGGTTCCCCCAGAGCTCGCCGAGCCCTCGTCCCTCTGGGGCTTACTTGTTCCCCTACCAGCACAACCCTCCGGTACTGGGTCAAAATCTTCGTCCCCAACTCTTTAGCTGCCCTTCTCTCCCTCCGAGACTTCTTGGGTCCCCCAGGCATGGAAAATAGCTCTGGGTCAAATTCCCGGAAGGCCGGGGGCCCACGATCCCTCGGCGCTATCTCCTGGATCTCGGCGCTAACTCCTTCCGCTTCCCTTCCGGGGAGCAGGCTATCGAACCCTGGGAAGTCTCGCCCAATGAGGACTGGATAAGGGAGCTTCGGGACTACTCCCACCATTACCTTCGTGGGGTTTCCCAGGATGTCTATACTCACGGGGATGGTGGGGTAATAGTTAACATCCCCATGCACACAGGATACTCCTGAGCGCTTGGCCCGGGCGAGTTGGTCCCGCCCGACCAGCTTCCCCGAGACCAGCGTGACCGCACTCCCTGAGTCGACTAACGCGGTGGTGCTAATGCCGTTCATCTTAACGGGCCGGGTGTATCTATGGGGGGCCATCGCGACCCCCACTTGATTTATCAGGTCACATGGACTTTCTATCCCCCCCCAGTCACATTGCATAGGTTCCACCTGGTTTGGGCACTGGGCAGCTATATGCCCCACTTCCCCACATGCATAACAACGTATACCTGCTCGGGCTAGTCCCCTGGTTTTCGGGCTGTTAGGCCTTTCCCCCCGAGTCATGTTCCCCCAGTCCCCAAGCTTCTCCAGGTTCTCAGGCTGATCCCCAGCCTCTTTTCCTCCTTCCATATATCGGCTTGGAGTCACGGTAATCCGGGGTTTTGGCCCTGAGACTTGCCTCCTATTCGGGCGCGTTCCTTCCTTGGAAGTCCGAGGCAACTCTTGGGAGGCTAGGTGTCTTTCCACGAGGGATACTAGCTCGTCATAGGAGGAGGGATCGTTCTTACGGACCCACCCCCTTATGTCCGGTGGCAACCCCCGCATATACCTGTCCCGGACTAGGATTTCTACCACTTTCTCGGGGCCGTGAGTCTCGGGCCGCAGCCACTTCCGGGCGAGGTGGATCAAGTCGAACAGCTGGGACCGCGGTGCCTTGTCGGCCTTGTACCTCCATTCGTGGAACCGCTGGGCCCTCAGGGCTGGCGTCACTCCCGCCCTTGCCAGGATCTCGGCCTTTAGCTGGGGATAATCCGCCGCTGCCTCGGTCGCCAAGTCAAAATAGGCCTTCTGGGCCTCCCCACACAGAAAGGGGGCCAGGATACTCGCCCACTGCTCCCGGGGCCAGGCCTCTCGCAGGGCTGTCCTCTCAAATGCAAGAAGGTAGGCCTCGGTATCGTCGTCCACTGTCATTTTCTGTAAGTAGTTGCCCGCCCTCAGTGGCCGGGGGTCGGGGCCCCCACGGGCCATGGTGCCCAGGACTTTTATCTGTTTTGCTAGCTCTTGCAGTGTAGCTCGGTCCTGGGCTGCCTGGGACATCAGCAACTGGTTAGTCTCTTGCTGCACTCGCACTGCTTCTTGTTGGGCCGCAGTGGCCTGAACCAGTGCCTTCACCACCTCCTCCATTTTAAATTTTTTTTTTTTTTTTTTTTTTTGAGGGGGCCTTTGCCTTGCCCGAGAGGACTGGCCACCGAGTCTACTCACTGCATCCCACCTCTGACACCACGTGTGACAAGGTGGCTCCTCAGACTCCCCGGACTCAGGCCCTTTAGCTGTTCTCTTCTGGCTGGGGTTTGGCTCCCAGCTGGCTAGGAAGGGCTAACTCCCTCCTTCCTGCTTTCCTGTCTGCTGGCAGCCTCTCTGACTCTGTCTCTCGCTCTCCTTCACTCCTCTCTGCTTTCACCAACCTCACTCTTCTGATTCCTCCTGCCTCCAAACTCGCTCCTCAACTCCCACACTCTTCTCTGGGGAGGAGTCTTTTTAAAGGGCTCTGCCAGCCTCCTTAACTGGCCTCAGCTGGCCCTGCTTCTGGCAGCCTTGTTCAGCTGGATCCAATTAAACTGCAGTTATCCCTCTCACCACAACCTTCTCTGGCCCTCGCCTGCCCTGGGTTTACCACACCGTGCACTCTCAAACACCGGAGCCAAGATTTTCAAGAGTGACTAGTGATTTGACGTGTGAGACACCTGGACTTTCAGAAAGTGTTAAGGATTCAACCATCTGAAAATCTGCTCCTGTAATGTGCCCCCCTCCCCCAAGTGAGCACCCAAAAATTGGAGCACACAAAATGACACACTACTTCTGGAAAGCTTAGCGAGATTTTCTACAAACTGCCACATGTTAAAACAAAGATACTGCAGCTTGAAATGTTCTTCGTGCTTGGCAGCCTCTAAAAGTCAAAGTTATAGGGATTTAAATTTATTTATTTTTAAGTAGCATCAACTCCACAAAACTAAAACAAAGAATCTTCACAAATGCTAATAAAAACTCATCACAGGCTCTGGTGGAAGCGCTACATTTCTAGATATGCTCAGGTGTGACCATGGGTGTGTATCTGGCACTAAATTTGAGAACTAGTTGGTCTCAGAGTAACAGCACATGCATCATACTAATGTAATCCTGCTATATCCTGCATATCCTTTACCAGCAAGCAGCTGCGTTTCACTTGATTCCAGAAATATAGCATCTTGAAAATATCAAATGGTACGAGCAACCGCCCCCTCCCCCCACACCCCAACACATGTCTTTTTATGGAGGTTAACATAAAAAGGGTGGAGTGAGCAAATTACAGTCAGCTCTCCAGGCTGTTCCCTTTGTCGTTGCCTAATGTTATTTATTGCCACTTCATATTCCTTTGGAGGCATAATTAAAAAAGATAAATAACCATATAGTCCGTCACAAAGATAAATTGATAGTTTGAGGCTTTTCCATTTGTATTACTATTTTTGTGTGGAATGAACAAAACATTTTAGTGACAAAGAGTCCTGTGGCACCTTAAAGACTAAACAAACACTTTAGGTCTTCCTTTCTCATATTCTTATGAAGAAAAACACTCAAAAGGTGCATTACTTAGGGTTTCCCTCCCTACTTTGGAGCAGTTGATGCTATGGGGCAGGCTAATGTAATCCATTATCCATCTGCAACTCTTATACTGAGGAGCAAAGTCTTAACTAGCTGCTACAGATGACTTTGCAAAGAGATACTTGCAAGTGGACCTATGTGAAACTGCAAGGACTTAAGGGGATCTGCTTATATGCAGGTACAGAAAATACTCCCAGAAAATACTCCTGTGTCACGAGAAGTGGGATAGTGTGGCTAGCACAGTCCAAATAGGGTGTGTTTCCACATGAATTCTGCATGCACGCAGTGGTGCAGAATTCCCTAGGAGTATCTTTACAAGTAGCAAAATGGGAAAGTGTGGTTGTATTCATTTATCGTTATTAATAAGAATTTCTATTTCAGTCACACTTGAGGCCCCAAATCAAACTCAGACATGTAGCAGAAAGACAACCCTATTTCAGAGGGCTCACAATCTAGGATTTTGACAATATACAAAAAGTAAATAAACAGACAAATGAATGGGAGAGGAGAAGATAACAGTAAAGACAAAAGAATTTGCATAAATTAGTAGTCAGAATTCTTCTATCAGACATCCTGTAAATCAACTGAGAATGTTTTTGTAAGCAACTTGCTATTTTCCCAATACAGCAGCACACAGAAGAGTGAGCTTCCAAGAGAAGATTTGTTAGAGGTCGCAGTGAATTGTACGGCTCCTGCATTTCAAAGCATTTTTGTTACTATGCTTTTAGCTTACTCAACATACACATTCAGAATAGATTAGTCAGATTTGCTTTAAGACTAGATAATCTTTTGGTAAATATTTGCACTGGGTGAGTTTGTTCAGCATTGCAAAATTGTCTTAACAGTTTATCAGACCGGGAACCGATTCTTATCAGGATGTTGTTAATACGAATGCTAAAAATGAATGATGTTTACTTGCCCATCAAAATATTGCTTGCCCAGGCAATTGGGCTAATGGATTTTTGCAAAACTGTGCTGATTGTATATTTACACAAAGTGCACAGTTGTTTGAAACTGCACATGAAAACCCACTGGGAGTCATTGAGGATGGGGTGCCAATTCTTGGGTACAAATCAAGGTGACCACCCAGGCCCCACACTCAAGAGGGGCCTCCATGCTTCTATAGAATAGTGAGGAGGCAGGCGGGGAGGCAGGAGGGAGACCGGGTGAGGAGGTGAACAGCTAGCAGGCGGGCGGGGGGGGGGGGGGAGGGGGGAAGTAAGGAGGAGCCCCCTTACCAGAAACTCCCCCTCCCCCAGTGTTTCCTACCTGCCAGCAGGCCCCACACCAATCACTGCCTACCGCCTGCCATGGATCAACTATTTCACAGCATCAGGAGACACTAGGGAGAGGCAAAAGGAGCAAGGGGGCAGTGTGCTCATGGGAGGGGGCTGAATTGGGCAGGGAAGAGGAGGGGCGGGGCCTTGAAGGGAGGGGTGGAATGAGGGTGGGGCCCGGGAAAAGCCAGGGAGGGATTCCCCCCAGCAGATTAGAAACTCAGTGCCTATGTCCCGGGCCCCGCAACCCCCTACAGATGGCCCTGCTTGCACAGGATTAGTCCTGCTTTGAGCAGGGGGGTGGACTAGATGACCTCCTGAGGTTCCTTCCAACCCTGATATTCTATGATATAGATAACAGGTGTTTTTAAAAATCAACACAGAGGTGTTTGCACCTGTGAAATATGTAATGTGTACCAACAGTTCCATGGATGTCCAAGCCAAGAGAGAGAGTAGAGGCCCAATTGATAACAATTATAAAAGTTGTTTCTAGACCATCAAGTTCATGGGTCTATATAAGCAAAAGGCTATAATTGTAAAGGAAGAACACAGGGTAAATTTTAATAAGAACAAAAATATTCCACTATGAATTCTAGGGTGTTTAGAAAAACGAATACTATCCTATGACTTAAAACAGTCTTCTAAAGAAATCACAATGTATTGTCTGATCCAGAAGAGCAGGATCAGTAGGATACATTTAAAGCTGTAAGCATGAGTTTCTTTTACTCTTTGGGTACTCGCCTTCTTTTCTTTTATAAAGCTCAGAGAAGGGACATCTCTTAAAGGAGGTGATTTATTGACTTGCTATTTTTTAAAAAAAACTTATGATGTCTCCTCTGAGGCTACTCAGCTTCTCTAAGTGTCATTTACAGTGGAAATTGCTACGTTTGCACTGAGCAGGCTTTGGTCTTGATTTTAGTTTAGTCAGCATCCACATTATGAGACTATAAAAAAAGTTGATAAAATATTTGACAAATTAACTGCTTTTTAGAGGGTTCAGTAAAGGGAGAGGGTCATATTAGAGTGAACTGAAGAATAAGGAATGGTTTCTCATACATAATGTTGGATAAACGGGCACAAAATACAGCTTTTTTAATGCACTAAACCATGTTTTCTCAAGTACATCCGCTGAATAGAAAATGGTGGTCATAACATCACATCCTCAGAGAATAATGTTTATTGTAACACCAGCCTAAAAAGGAAACACTGATTTCAGTCTTTAAAACAGTAGCTGTTACTACTCTGAAGTGCTTTCCAGTTTTAATTTAATTAGCCCACACATTTCCCCACCAACTCAGCTAAAGACAGTGGTTACACTGGTGTGAAATCTTTGTACCACAATACTCTATTTAAATAAAAATGAGGAAGACTTTGTAGCACCTTAGAGACTAACCAGTTTATTTCAGCATAATCTTTCGTGGGCTATAGCTCACTTCATAGGATGCATATGAGCTATAGCCCACGAAAGCTTATGCTGAAATAAACTGGTTAGTCTCTAAGGTGCTAAAAAGTCTTCCTTGTTTTATTTACGGATACAGACTAACATGGCTGCTAATCTTAATACAGTGAAACCTCGATATAACGGACTAATTCGGGCGAGGGGGTGTCCGTTAAAACCGAAAGTCCGTTATTTAATAATTTTTTTAAATTATTAAATAACGGACTTTTGGCTGACGATGGACACCCCCTCGCCCGAATTAGTCCATTATATGGAGGTTTTACTTATCACGGCCGGGAGCCGTGAGTCAGCCCGCCCGGCAGCAGCCAGCAGCCCGCCCGCCCGGGACCCCGGCTGCTGGGACCAGGGCAGGAGGCGTCAACCCGCCCGCCCGGCTCCCCGCTGCGGGGACCTGGGCGGGAGCTGTCAGCCCGCCCGCCCGGCTCCCCACTGCGGGGAGCCGGACGGGAGCTGTCAACCCGCCCGCCCGGATCCCTGCTGCGGGGAGCCGGACGGGAGCTGTCAGCCCGCCCGCCCGGATCCTGGCTGCTGGGACCTGGGCGGCAGCCGGGACCCAGACGGGCTGGCTGACGGCTCCCGCCGGGGTCCCAGCAGCCGGGACCCCGGCGGGCTGGCAGCGGGGAGCCGGCAGGCAGCCCGCTAGCTGCCTGGACCCCCGCGGCAGCCGGGAGCCGGCAGCCAGCCCCCGATTTAACGGATTTTGGATGCATCGGACTTGCTCCTAAATTTTGTCCGTTGCATCCGAAGTCCGTTAAATCGGGGTCCGTTAAATCGGGGTTTCACTGTACTCTATTTGCAGCCCTACTACTGTCTACCAAGGAACCGGATTTTTTTTAAAAAATAGCAAGTTTTCAGAAGTAAGGATGCTCCCTACCAAACACAGATAGAAAACACTGTTACCCTTTACATGCATTTTTCAGAGGTGAGGGAGCGAGGGGAGAGATTTTCATTAGATTATGTTTAGCTAATGAAGGCAAGATTTACTTGATTTTCAGAAACTCTCCCCCCCAATTTCTTTGTTGAGGTTATCTCAAGGATATTGTGGAACAGTGTCATTTCTCCTTGGTGTGCCAAGGTGAACCACACAAATGCCTCCAATAGCTCTCAGCTATTCTCAGGTGAGACAGATTGCTGAGCTTCTGTTTGGCTTTAGAGATGTTAGCGTGCCAGTCACTGGGCCACAGAATGACTAATTACCTCTCTGCCAATATCAGAGCTGGGACAGTTCTCTCCACAGCCTCCACCAGATGGGCCTAATTAAACTATTAGCCAATGAGTGAGGGCTGATGGCTCCATTAGGAATCCTCCTGTGCTTAAATAAACAGCTCAAAATAAATAGTTTTCTCAATTAGAGTGTTGTTCACGTCCTCTTTTTGGGTATATTCATTAGCAGACAGTGTCTACTCCATCTCCTCTTTACCAGTGGGACAGGACCCTCTCTGACATTACTCAGGAACTTGAGAAGATGACGTTAATCACTTTGTTCTGTGCAACAAGTCCAAACATTCCTACCCCCAACCATATCTCCCATATTTGTTGGCACTTATAGGGAAAATATTTTTTTCTCTCTCACTGTGTACAGTTGCATTTGGACTGTAGAGTTTGTTCCCACTAGGGGTTAAGCTCTTCCAGTGATAGCTGTAATATTACAGTATCCTCTTTCCTTAGCTCCTTGACCTCTCTGCTGCCTTTAGCACTATTGATCCATCTCTCCTTGTTGGGCCATCAACGAAATGTGCTCTTTTGATTCTGTTCTTTCATCTACCTCCAAGGCCTACCTCCCCCTCCTTCAGTCAGTGCTCTCAGACTCCATCCTCAGCGCTCTTCCCTCACTCTATTCTCTCCCTGGGTGACTTTTATTCTCACAGACTCAGCTATGCTCTAAACTCCTATTTCTCTGTTTGTCCACCCCAGCAGTGTCCATTTGTGTTTCTGATAATGCCCCTTAGATTAAGAGACTCCATTTTAAATTCAGCCAGGCACAAAAATAATCCCCTGATTTTCCCTCCTAAAACACCTTCCCTTATTTCCTGCCACTATCCTTTCAGTTATGAAACCTTACATTCTTGGTGTTATCTTTGTTTCCTCTGCTTCCTTCTCAATTCACATCTGGAACTTTCCAAATCTTCCATTACTTTCTCTTCAACATATCCAAAATTTAGAATTTCATTTCCATCCTGTCTACAAAGACAAGCCGGTTTAGACTCAAAGTGTCCAGTCATTTCAGTTTGAATGTTTCATGGAAGAGTTGGATTATTAACAGTTTCTTGGAGAAAATGGAAAAAGCATGGTGGATATTGATAAAGAGATTAGTCCAGGCAGATGTGGCAGCAGAGAGGCAGGAAGGAATGGACTTGTGGAGATACTCAAAGATACAGATAAGATGCTTCAGTCTGATATGGAAGAAGCGTAGGAGCTGGTGAAGAGACTTAAGCAGAGATAAAAAACCATGGTCAGGAATGGTAGGAAAGGGAAAGAATTTTGACAGTTGTGTTTTGAAACAATTAGAGGGGGAATACCATAGGTGAGAGTATGAAAAAGCCACACCACCAACTGAAGCTGAGAAAGAAGACTCCTTGGCCCACCTTGAGGCTGGCTTTCCTGTATAATGTGAGCCTATATTCATCCACTAGGTTTTCATAGAAGAGACAGTAAAAAAAAGGTGCTCCATAAAATTACCAGGAATCCAAGGTGTTCTATGTATGGAAGTCAGGGGAGCAGTTTGAGTTAGTCTCAGTCTCCGCTTTCTATAGTGTGTTAAGAGAGTTCTGAAGTCAGACAGAAGTGAATAAGAGAAGGGTGTACTCAGAAGCAAAATACAGTATAAAACAAAAACATAAAGGGAATAAACAAAGAAAAAGAGAGGAGGAACCATATACTGAGCCCCCAAACAACATTCTACTGATTTCAACAGAAGAACGATTTAAAAACAGAAGTATAGGGGGAAAAGTTAAATTCTGCTTGCTCGCTCTCTGCTAATCCAAAGTAACTTCACTGATCTCAATGGCATTATCTCTAACCTGGTCCTTGCCTCTTTTTTATTCCTGCCTCTGGATACTTCCACTGCATGCATCCAACGAAGTGGGTATTAGCCCATGAAAGCTTATGCTGCAATACTTTAGTTAGTCTTTAAAGTGCCACAGGACTTTTTGTCACAAATGGCATTATATTACTTTACTATAAAGAGAAACAGAATTTGGCTCAGAAAATACACAGCAACAGAGACAAAAGATGGCACTTGAATTATATAAAAATAACTAAAAACAAAAAAGGAAATATGGCATAAAATAACTGAATATATCCTGTATTTGAACATATTACATTCCTTTGCACTCCCAAAGAAAACTGCTTTAATTCTATTTTTCATTAATTTTAAATGCTAGCCTGGAGAACATTTGAAAAGAAAGATGACTAGTTCTCTCATCAATAGATTTTTCATATTTGCCTAGCCCTAGATATTTTTTTCTGAGTCACTGTCTCAAGGGAGATCAATTTGTCTTGTTCATTAAAAGGGTATTTAGTTGTGGTTCTTGATACCTTATTTGTCCAGAGAGAAGAAACTCAATTATTTTATACAGTAAGGGCACCTCCTTGGCCCCAGTGCTGACTCACTGTGTGAAGCAAACAAGAAATATTTCATATAAAATGAATTTTTCAGTGTACAGCATGTCAAACACAGGATTCTCCACATTACTAATTAAGCCCATTTGAGCTGAAAAATGGTAAGCAGCAAGATGTTAATACTATCACTGCACATACTTAATTACAACTCATTTGCTATTGATTCTCCATTTACTCCAATAGAACCATAAGACATACTATTTGTTTAATTACTCCAGAGAGAAAGCAGCATTGACATTTTCTGTGTTATAAAATGCACTGAGCTATGAACTCAAAACTCTATCTGTTTAGTCACTGACCAGAAATATAAGTGGTTAAGAAAGTCATTATCGGCAGGTGAGGAAATATGATAATTATTCTAGGGGCTGATCCTCAGCTGGTGCCAATTATCACAGCTCCTTTGGAGCTTGTCCTGTGCAGCCATGACAATTGACCCCCCACTCCTCGGTACTTTTCATGCAAGAGTCTGAAAGGGTGAAATCTTCCCCTGCGCAGTGGCCTCAATGTAGGTCTTAAGCAGAATGTAAGTGGGGCATTCTGGGGCAGTAGCTTTCTGTGTAGGGGGGATGAACTTCACATAAAGTGCTTTGGAAATTCTGGGTCAAATTCTGAGATTTTTTTTTACTTCGCCTTTTATTCAGGCTTTCCTCGTTGAGTATGAGGAGGGATGGACCGAGCAGAAATAAATAAATAAATAAATAAATAAAATAAAGGAAGGATCTCAGGATTTTTCCCCTCAATTGCTAGGCTTTGTGAGCCCCTCAAGGAGGAAGGCAAGTATTAGAAAATGACTACAACCACAGACATACCATGGCAAAAGCTCCCCCTTTTCTCCCATAATGGTCCACAGAATGTCAATAAGTGTGTCCCTTCCAGCCTCTTCTTTTGAGATCCTGTGGTGTCTGGATTCAAGGAGTCCCATGGCCCTTAGTGATTAAAGGGGGGTAGTGCCAGGCTGTGCATTCAATTCCTGCTGGAGCCCTCTCTTCACCTCTACCCAAGGTAGGTGTGGGAGTTCAACTCAGCATACGTTCTGCCGGGAGCAAGGACTGGGGCGCAGGAGTAGTAGCAAATATAGGAAGTGGGTGAATACTTCTGGCTGGCAAATGAAGCAGTAACCATCTGGATTTGCAGGACTTGAAGCAGAAAACAATTTAGAGCAGTGGTTCTCAACCTATTTATCATTGTGGGCCACATATGTGACCCATGGTGTGTTATGTGGGCCACATCCAATCTTATCTCTATGGCCTGAGGATGTCACATAGGCCGCAGCTCTGTGCTGATTGAGTCGCAAGCGGCCCACAGGTTGAGAACCGCTGGTTTAGAAAGAGAGAGAATGTGTGTATATTATATATACACATACACACACACACACACACATATAAGTATATGCATATATATGTAACAGGGAAGGAGATAGTTCCTAGAGATAAAGAGCCATCTCAGCCCAAACAGACCCATTTACACTAAAAGTGAGTCTGTTTCACTTAAAAACGTACATTCAAGTGACTTATTTCACAGAAATGGACACAAGCACGTTCATTCCACTTTTCTTGGGCCTACGTCTAGATGAAAATGCTGTCTCACAGACCACTTGATACCTCTCCCTCAAAGTAACAATTTGCATCAATGGCATTGCTTTCCCACCATTCTAAAGCTTGGAAAACTGAAATAATTTGCACAAATTTATGTTAGATTTCAGCAGAATTCATGCTGTAGATGGTGGCAGGATGGAAACTTTTGTAAGAGTTGAGAGCCTAGAGAAGAATTACTTCTTAAGTGAATATCTCTGATGGACAAAGAATCTGTTCATCAGGACTGAAAATGGACTACAGTAAACAGAGATCTTTTGGAGAATATACTTCAATTAGAAGAAATTTTACATCATAGGAGAGAAGTTA
This sequence comes from Sternotherus odoratus, assembly GCA_032164245.1. Lineage (NCBI taxonomy): Eukaryota > Metazoa > Chordata > Testudines > Kinosternidae > Sternotherus > Sternotherus odoratus. The sequence continues at coordinate 205,750,284 of JAVMKO010000002.1, read as the reverse complement.
GATGCCAAGAAAGAACTAGGAATTTTCCTGCTGTTTAAATGGGACAATATGTACTCTTCCTTGTATTAGGAATGTCATGAGGATGCTGGTCCCTTTAGCAGAACTTAGGCCCAGACTACATTTGAGAAACTAATTTAAAGGGAACAAGGCTATCTAGGCAATTAATTAAATAATGAGCACAAGGGTCTGATAACAGGCCCCCCAGGACTCAAATGCAGGGAGGTGCTCCTAGACAGAGGAACCCCCTGACACCCTTGCAGGAGAAAGACTGGTGCTTTTGAGCCTCTCCAGGTTGGCAGGTGAAGGGAGTAAAATGATCTTGCTAGGGAAAAGCTGACAGAGGGCTACAGCTGACCTGAAGAATAACCCTACTCCAAGAGAGGAGTACTCTGACTAACCCTACTCTGGGACGAGAGTTTTGAATTATAACACAACTCCAAGAGGAAGGCTGGAGAACTCTTGACTTTGGCAGAGGACATGGGCAGCGCATGAGCCCCCCACCCCTTTGGGAAGGTTAGACCCCTGGCCCTGACTCTTGGTGAGGACCCCCCACCAAGCCCCTTCTGCCCCCGCTTTGCCCTCCAGAGTCCCCAGCCTCCCACCGTAGCTGGAGAAGCTGCTCTGACCACCAGCCGACCAAGTCTGGAGCCCCAGGCCGCCAGCCCAAACTGAGCCCCTGCTGGCTTTGGAAGGGAGGGGGAGTGAGGGCAGGGCCTCGGGGTGGAGTGTGGTCAGGGACAGGGCTAGGGGAGGCTTAACGTCTCCTGGTCTGTTATACCTGCCGCCCTGGGAAAGGATGCTTGTCAGCATTAGCCCAAAAGAGGGGTTGGACTTGAGGGGCTAATGAGGAGAGGTTTTCCTTGTATTCTGGAAAAGAAGCGAATGAATGACACCCTCCGAAAAGGTGCATCTTGTTCTCATGGCCAGTTTCGGTTGGCTGTATTCCTAGAGGCTTCATCACATGAATAATCTTTTATTAAAGATTTGTCTTTAATTCCTGGAGACTCCAGGACAATCCTGGAGGGGTGGCAACCCTGTCTCAGTCCCTGATCTTAGTAAACCATTTTAAACCTACGGGGGTAGGGGGGCAGGTGGAGGGAGAGGGCAATCAGCCTAAAAAGCCACACCATGCCACCAGGGGGTGTGCCTGAGTGAGGGTGTTGCCCTATGGAAATGTATCTATTGTTCCAACAAGAGAACTCGAAAACTACAACCGACATTGCTAATGACCATAGAAACGCAGAACATGCTATGCATGATTTCTTCTTTTTTGTTTTGTTTTCCTGTGTTTTATTCACATGGAGACCAAGTTTATCTTCACTTTTTTGTTTGTTTCTGTTTTGTTTAAAATGTTTTGAAGCACGCAGGTTTTAAAACAAAAGAGCGTACTCCTGTGCGTGGTGCGTTGCGCTCAACAGGAGCGCAGAGTTAACAGGGTCACATTGTTTAAACTTCAATTGTTGGGATTGTCATCTTATAAGATTTCATTGAGTTCCACTTCTCTGTCTGAAGTGCCATAATGCTAGCCAAGTGGGGAAAAGGGTTCTTCGGAGATTGATTTTTCAGACACTATGGTTCTGTTCAATTGAATTCACTCAAGTAGTGGTTAACATAAACACTGTGGAGAGTATGACATGTCAAATTAGCAGCTTTGCAAATCTCCTGTTAATTGTCAGCCTAATTAAAAAATTGCTAATTATAATGTTTATAACTTCAAATAACTGCTCAGCTATAAAGAACTGGCTGTCAGGTGTAAACAGGGGGACTGAAGGGAAAAAAAAATCAATCGACATCTGTTAATTTATCAGAGGCAGTACACTAAATTGAAAAATGGATTGCCTAATGCAGTGTAAACCTGCATTACGATAAAAGACCAATTAATCTCAACACCTGCTTAATAAATGATAATGGCCATCTTCAGTGGCTAGCCCCAGGGTTTCCTTTGCCAATCAGACTTAAATCCTGTCTTTACCAACATAAGACCACAACTTGCTTTGTGTGTGCGCATGTGTATATGTAAATAACATTCCTCTCTTCTTTTAGGGTGATAAACATTCATTTAGTAATTAGGGTGATTTAACACATTATGGGAGAAAACACTCAATGATGTGGTCATGCCAATGGAAAACAAAAGTTACATGCCATCTCAATGGGCAACCATTTTTAAATTCATAGACACATTTGAAGTCTACAGAAGGTTTAATCTACATCACTTGTCTTGTATGTCACTGGGATCCCATTATTGTAATACTAAAAAAAACCCACAAACCATAACTAGCAGATATGTTATTTACCCTTACAGAAACAGAGAACTGTTGTGTTTGAATACCAGTCATGTTGAAAAAGAAATTGGATTTTTGTAATGGCTTCCTCAAATAATTTGCTTTGACCATCCCCTTTAATATATTTTTATACTTTTCAGTATGAATGGAGTAATTAATATTATTTAGAGGAGAATGACATTTCTTCACAATCCCAAGCAATCCTGTGACTGGTTCTTGTCAAGCCAACACTGAAGTATCTGCTGTTCGTTTTTGTGTGCAATTTTTTTAAAACATGTGCATATTTCTTGAATTGCAACATTATCCTTCATAATGATGTCCTTGCTGCTATAGCAGCAACACAGTAGCAGTCACTACATCTCTCAAAGATGTGTCTCACAACATTCTCTTAATGGAACTCATTTCAATGTGACATTTCCCGCATGCAACACTGCTTCCTCTTTCCATTTTAAGCATATTTGAGAGATTGGGCAACTTCTGTGTAATATGATAAAATTCATCAATTGTTCTCTTATACATTTTTTTTGAGACTGCAAAGGTTTCAGAGCCCATTACTGAGTCCTGGATAAGTTGGATATTTAATATTTTAAGTTACAAGCTTTAGGATGTGATGAAATTAAAATTTAGGTAAAAATTGTCATTTGGATCTTGGTTTGGGCTTTTTTCCCAACCAATTCAGCATAATTAAATTACGGAGTCTTATTTCCAGCAAAGTGTCAGGTTTCAGAGCAGTAGCTGTGTTGGTCTGTATCCGCAAAAAGAACAAGGAGTACTTGTGGCACCTTGGAGACTAACGCCAAAATAAATAGGTTAATCTCTAAGAGTATGTCTGTACTACCCACTGGATCGGCATGAAGAGTTCGATGCATCAGAGATCGCGTCTTGTCTAGATGCGATAAATCGATCCCCGAACGCACTCCCTGTCGACTCCGGGACACCATCTCCACAAGGGGAGGAAGCAGAGTCGACGGGGGAGTGGCAGTGGTGGACTTGCATCCGTGAGGACGGCCAGGTAATTTAAGCTAAGCTACTTTGATTTTAGCTATGCTATTTCCGTAGCTGAAGTTGTGCATCTTAGGTCAACCCCCCCTGTGTAGCCCAGCCCTAAGGTACCACAAGTACTCCTTGTTCTATTTCCAGCAAAATTTTACAGTCGGACACCGGACTACCGCGTCCCGCGATAGCGCAAATCCGTTTATAGTGCTAGCCACAGCTGGCTCCCGATGTCAGCAGCGGGCGCTGCTTTGATGAGGCGGAACCCCGCAATACTGCGACCCCGTATTTATCGCAATCAATTTTTTTGTGATCCCGATCGTTGTGGTACTGTGGGGTCCGAGTGTAATTTGTATTACAGTAGTGCCTAGAGCCCTTATCCAATATCTGGGCTACATCCTGCTAGACACTGGGCTGACAGACAATAAGAGCCAGTTGCTGCCCCAAAGAGTTTACCATTTGAATGGATAAGACAGACTTAATGTGGAAGGAAAAAGGGCAGCAAAGTGATCAAATTCAGTGGAAGTGTTAGGAATAAAACCCAAGTGTCTTCACTCCCTGGCCAGTAACCCATAGACAAGACCATGTTACCTCTTTCACAAATTAATTGTGGGACATGGCAGTAATCTTATGGCACCTGCCTTATGGGGTATGATCTATTTATTTGATGGGTCAAAACCTTCTCACATTGAAGACAAAGGCAAAATTTGATTTTACTGGGATTGGGATTAGTGATTTGCAATAGTGCGTTAGTGACACAACTGTAATGCTCAGAGACCTAAATAAATCAACTCTGGCATGAACATTCTCTCGTATCATGTTTTTACATTTACTTTTCAGCTCAGTGAATGTACCAGAAACTTAAATTCACTTTTCTTTTTAAATGCTCAGGAAGAGGGCAGCTGGTTTCTTACATAAGAACCCTAAGAAAGAATTACTAGGTATAATTCCAACTATTACCCAGTTGCTGGCTCATTTTATAAATCTCTTTGGAAATGTAATTTTGGAAGATTGTGTTTAAAAATACAATAGTCTTACTAATAAATGATTTTTTACACGGACCCATCACCCTTCTAAATATCCTTTTGCATCTAACAGCTTTCTGTCACCATTATCCTCTTTCCCCCTGAATCCTTCAAATAAAGCACGAATGTTTTTCTAAGGCATATTACCGCTATGCCTTTGGCACACGTCTTTTAATGCAAACCCATTAAAATTAATGTAACAGCATGTACATCCATCTGGCATACACAAGTCAGCCAGGAGAGTCTTTTGATAGATTTACTGTGCATTGTATGTCCTGTGAACTCAAATAGTTAACACTGCTAGGACTTTTATACCCACAGTCATACATCATTTTCAAGATGTCAGAAATGCAGTAAACTTTTTTTGTTTTTGTTTGGTACTTCCAGGAGTTTTTAAACATGTTCTGGGACAAGCAGATTTTACAGAGAAAGTATTTGCATAAATTACCATAAAGGAGAATTTAATTTGATACCACAGCTTATGTGAACCATCTGATTTGAAGATCCACACTGATGAATCAAACATTAAATTAAATGCCACATAATTACTGAAGTACAGGTAGCTCAGATTTTTTTTTGGGGGGGGGGGGGGGGAGAGGAACTCAGATAAGCCAAGTATATGCATCTGCTTTACAGCCACTATAAAAATCTTTCATTTAGGGAAAATGCATCTAAAATTTTACCCAGACTTCCTACTGACTGTAAGTAAAACAGCTCACATGATCACAAGTCAAGCACTTACGAAGCATCTTTACTAGTGGAAATATCCCAAGTCTGCTGATAAATAATGGTGACAGGAAAAGGTATTCTAGATTTAGAAGCAGTTATGTGCAAACTAAGCTGTTTGTATATCTCTGATAACAAAAAGCAACTAGTTTTCACAGCTGATGATTTAAAGAAATGTATACAGCAATTTTATAATCTTTGACAAAATATAGCCAAAATTATTTGTATTATAAACAAGTAAGAAATAGGATTATTGGTCAGACCATATGAAGGCAATACTACTCTTTCTTTTGGCTATGTTTGCATTCAAAATTTTGGTAACTGCTGCTAAATTGCAAAAAAAAAAGTATATCTTGCCACACAGGATGAAGAAAGCAATGGAAACGAAGCATCTAAACTCAGTGAAGTCTATTGAAAAACCCTTCCCTTTGTTATAAACGTGCCATTAACAATGAAGTAGTTACAGAAACATCTTCTGTACTAACTCTAGTAGATAACAAGGTTTACGGATCAAAATACCTGTGAGAAGGTCGCTTTACCATAATACATACGTACATGAAACAAGGGATAAATGGGATGGGAGACCCAAACCAAGAGTATGCAGAAAGACACCAAAAGGGGATAGCACAAGTGAAGGGAAGATATTGCATCAATCTTTGTCCAGATCCTTGGGTCATGGAGATTGATAAGGCCTCCCCCAAGTGCATAAGAGGTAGGTCAATTTATACTGGCTAAGGATCTCATTTCAGAGAGCTGAATCGGATTTTCATTAACTTGATTTTTAAAAAAATCTTATCTCAGTACTAGCAAAACTCTTCCAGGAAAAATTCCATTTTATTCTGTGATTGGGACAGTGGCCTGTTTGTTAATCTTCCATTGGTACAGTTTGCTATTTTATTATACATCATGCATCCATTATAAGCATATAGATATAGTCTCTGTGTGTGCATATACATATATGTTATGTACATATTTAGTGACTAAATAATTTAGTCAGCTATTGATCATGCAAATCGCAATTCAAGGGAACACTTCTTAAAACCACTTTTTCCCCTTCCCCTTCTCTGCTTAGAGATAGAAGAGTAGAGAATGTATCAACTTGGGACATTATCTCATTAGTCACTGCATTTGGATAATTCATTTGCAATATCCAATTATCTATGGGCTATGTTAATGCCCCACATTTGCATGCAAATCTTGGCAAAGAGATGGCATTCGCCTTAAAACCCCTACCATATTTAACACATACTACAGTGAAACCTCGATATAACGGACTAATTCGGCGAGGGGGTGTCTGTTAAAGCCGAAAGTCCGTTTTTTTAATAATTTTTTAAAAATTATTAAATAACGGATTTTCGGCTGACAACGGACACCCCCTCGCCGAATTAGTCCGTTATATGGAGGTTTTACTTTTATCACGGCTAGGAGCCGTGAGTCAGCCCGCCCGCCCGGCTCCCCGCTGCGGGGAGCCGGGCGGGGGGGTTGACAGCTCCCGCCTGGCTTCCCGCTGGGGTGAGCCGGGTGGGAGCTCTCAAACCGCCCCCCCCCCCCCCCCGCCAGGCTTCTCTGCGCCGGGCGCCTGGGCTGACAGTTCCCGCCCGGTTTCCCGCAGTGGGGAGCCAGGCGGGAGCTCTCAAACACCCCCCCCCCCGCCGCCCAGCTCCCCGCTGCGGGGAGCCGTGCGGGAGCTCTCAACCCCCCCCCCCGCCCGGCTCCCCACTGCAGGGAGCCGTGCGGGGGGGGGGTTTGACAGCTCCCGCCTGGCTTCCCGCTGAGGGGAGCCGTGCGGGAGCTCTCAAACCGCCCCCCCCCCCCCCGCCAGGCTTCTCTGCGCCGGGCGCCTGGGCTGACAGTTCCCGCCCGGTTTCCCGCAGTGGGGAGCCAGGCGGGAGCTCTCAAACCCCCCCCCCCCCCGCCGCCCAGCTCCCCGCTGCGGGGAGCCGTGTGGGAGCTCTCAACCCCCCCCCCCCCCGCCCGGCTCCCCGCTGCAGGGAGCCGTGCGGGGGGGGGTTGACAGCTCCCGCCTGGCTTCCCGCTGCGGGGAGCCGTGCGGGAGCTCTCAAACCGCCCCCCCCCCCCGCCAGGCTTCTCTGCGCCGGGCGCCTGGGCTGACAGTTCCCGCCCGGTTCCCCGCAGAGGGGAGCCGTGCGGGAGCTCTCAACCCCCCCCCCGCCCGGCTCCCCGCTGCAGGGAGCCGTGCGGGGGGGGGTTTGACAGCTCCCGCCTGGCTTCCCGCTGCGGGGAGCCGTGCGGGAGCTCTCAAACCCCCCCCCCCGCCGCCCAGCTCCCCGCTGCGGGGAGCCGGGCGGGGGGGTTGACAGCTCCCGCCTGGCTTCCCGCTGGGGGGAGCCGGGCGGGAGCTCTCAAACTGCCCCCCCCCGCCCGGCTTCTCTGCGCCGGGCGCCCGGCTTCTCTGCGCCGGGTGCCCGGGCTGACAGTTCCCGCCTGGCTCCCCCCAGCGGGAAGCCCGGTGGGAGCTATCAACCCCCCCCCCCGCCTGGCTCCCCGTTACGGGGAGCCGGGCGGGGGTGGGGGCGGGGGGGGGGGGGGTTTGACAGCTCCGCCGGGCTCCCCGCTGCGGGGAGCCGGGCGGGAGCTGTCAACCCAGCCGGCTCCCTGGGGCGGGAGCTGGCATCTCCTGAATAACGGATTTCGGATGCATCGGAAATTTTGTCCGTTGCATCCGAAGTCCGTTAAATCGGGGTCCGTTAAATCGAGAGTTTACTGTATTGCAAAACAAAATCACAGGCTCTCTATCTTGTGTGCTCAAACACTTGTTCTTACAGGAATGACAGAGTATGAACATTCCAACATTTGGTAACAAACACTAAGGATAAAAACAAACCCTCCCCCAATGATTTTTGCCATTATTCTGAATTTTAACGGTCTGCACACAAGTAGTTCCACTGAACTGGATGAGATCATAGAATATTAGGGTTGGAAGGGACCTCTGGAGGTCATCTAGTCCAAACCCCTGCTTAAAGCAGGACCAATCCCCAACTAAATAATTCCAGCCAGGGCTTTATCAAGCCTGACCTTAAAAACCTCTAAGGAAGGTGATTCCACCACCTCTCTAGGTAACCCATTCCAATGCTTCACCACCCTCCTAGTGAAAAAGTTTTTCCTAATATCCAATCTAAGCCTTCCCAACTGCAACTTGAGACCATTAGTCCTTGTTCGGTCATCTGCTACCATTGAGAACAGTCTAGATCCATCCTCTTTAGAGACCCCTTTCAGATAGTTGAAAGCAGCTATCAAATCTCCCCTCAGTCTTCTCTTCTGTAAACTAAACAATCCCAGTTCTCTCAGCCTCTCCTCATAAGTCATGCGTTCCAGGTCCCTAATCATTTTTGTTGCCCTTCTCTGGACTCTTTCCAATTTTTCCACATCCTTCTTGTAGTGTGGGCCCCAAAATTGGACACAGTACTCCAGATGACTTATGTGTATAAAGTTGAGCAATGAGTGCATCCACTTACCATCTCATGGCCTAATGATTACTCTGAAAACTGGACTTATTGTAAGAATCTAGGGCCTGATCCAAAATTAGTGGCATGATTCCCGCTGGTTTAGTGGACTTTGGATGAGGCAATTGGAGCACAACATTAAGCAGACAATGAAAATGCACAGAGAAAGATGGTAAGAGTCTGGGAAAGTGAAACAGGGAGGATATGATGCTTCCTGGGGTACCCAGGGTTGGGAGGCACCTCAAAACCACCTGTCCTTAGTGTGAGGAAGTCTTGTCTGTGCCTGCTGTAGGTCATTTCCCCAACTCCACCAGCCTCTGCAATACAAGCACTGCCTCCCAGGCCTCCACAGGCCCTGCTCTCTCTGTATAAGTTAGTAAGGGCCACAAACAATGCTGAGTCCTCTGAGCATCCCATGGAGTGCCCAGCCCCTGATCCATTCAACTCTCATGGAATTCCCAGATCCTTTGTTCCCAAAGGAACAGTACACCCCAGCTTACCAGTTACACCTTAGGCCACAGCTTCTCTTAGATATGTTTGTAGAAAACCAGGAAGAAGTTTATTTAACAATGAACAGGGATTTGAAAAGAAAAGTAGAATTAAGGAAAACAAATGGTTACACAAAGTCATAACATGCTTTCTAGAGCTTAAGCATAACTAAACAAGATATTCTCCAGTCTCATAAAAGTTAGCTCACCCAAAGTTTCTCTCCCAGCATCCAAACAGCCATACCGGCTGTGATCCTCCATTCCTAAGACAAGCCAGTTGGGAGCATGTCTCCTCAGTGAAGGATAACTGGTTGTATCTCTGTACCCTTGGATATAATTCCAATACTCCACTGTCTTCAGTTCTAAAAGGTCAACACCTGCTGCTTGTTTGCCCTGTGAGAATCTCCCCTGGAAGCTTTGCAATAACTGGATTGGCCTTTTTCTCAGACTGTAAATATACATTCATTGTGAAATATACAATATTTAATTTATACATAGACAGGTAGAGAAGTACCTCCTGCCTGAAATAAACATGTTTTATCACCTTCTGGTGGCCAGCCCCAAGTCACAGACCTTAAGAACACAATTTTTAGTATAAATACATATCTCCTTACGTGTGATCTGTACATACATTTCACAATGATTATGAGGACCTACATGACACAGGCATCAGCGAAAACCTTACATGACACTTTTTGGCAAAATGGTTTGCAGATACCAGTCCCAGGAGATCCCTGTATGCCTTATGCACCCTGTGCCCTCTGCCAATTGGCAGGAAGAGATCCCTAGGTCACACAATTAATGAATCTTAGCTGATGCACATTTGGTGTGGGAAGGAACTATAACCAATATGCCCCGTCCTAGATCACAACACGAGCTTTTATAGAACCCACTGAGTCACATACAAATCCAGACTAGAGATGATCTCGATTTAGTCAAACATTTTAGTTTCTGCAATTAAAAATTAGGATTAGTAATAAAATTACTGCATTTCTCTAGCTTCATGCCAGCAGAAATCAAAGGATTCAGTGCTGAATCCAGGCTCCAGACAGTGTGCTGTTTCTGAAAAGGGCAATACATTTCCGTCTATTTGAGTTAGCTCACAATTTCTGTTATGAAGAAAAACATGGACTTTTAGCACAAGAAAAAGTAACTTTTACTAGTTAAGAGATTCTCACCGTGACCCATGTTTGGGAGCTCTGCATCCAGGAAGTGTAACCTATTGGCAAGTGTATGTACAGGCCCTGCGCTGATTTGCAGATTTGAATTGTTACAGCACCCAGTTGCAGACATTTGGCTCTTTAACTCAAGCTGTAGCAGCTTGTGCTTTTAGCTTTGGAGGGATTATCTATATCTTAGCAAAGAGAAGAGAACAGAAGTTGATAAAGTACAGCTAGGAACTGAAGATAAACCATCAAACGAAAAAGAGTCTTATTCAATTACATCACAGCAAGGCAAACAACTAAAAAGTGACAAAGTTTATAAGTGCTTGTATACAAATACTAGAAGTCCTAAATACTAAGATGGGTGAGCTTGAGTGCCTGGCATTAAATGAAGACATTGACAGAATAGGTGTCTCAGAAACTTGGAAAAATGGGACACAGTAAATACTGGGATACAAAATATATAGGAATGACAGAGTAGGTCATACTTGTGTAGGAGTGGCACCATATGTAAAAAAAAAAAGCAGAGTCAAATATAAATAAAAATCTGAAGTGAATCCCACTGTACCATAAAATCTCTAACAAAAGTATTGAAGCATAAGTTTTTATGGCATGCATCCAACAAAGTGGGTACTAGCCCACGAAAGCTTATGCGTCAATACTTTTGTTAGCCTTGAAGGTGCCACAGCACTCTTTGTCTCTTCTGCAAATCCAGACTAACACGGCTACCTCTCTGATTCTTGACATAAAATCTCTAGAGATAGAAATTCCATGCTTGAATAATAGCAGTAGGACCATCTGACCAAGATGGTGATGGTGACTGTGAAAAGGTCAGCAAGATTAGGGAGGTTGTGAAAATAGAAAACTCAATAATAATGGGGGATTTTAACTATCCCCATACTGACTTGGAACATGTTACCACAGAATGGGATTCAGAGATAAAGTTTTTGGACTCCATTAATGACTACTTCTTGGACAGCTAGTCCTGAAATCCACAAGGGGAGAGGCAATTCTTGATTTAGTCCTATGTGGAGCACAGGATCTGGTCCAAGAGGGGAACAGAATTGAAGTGCTCAGTGGTAACAATCATAACATAATGAAATTTAACATCCCTGTGGTGGCAGAGGATACCAAAGAAGCCCATCATCGTAGCATTTATCTTCAGAAAGGGGAACTACACAAACATGAGTAAACTAGTTAAACAGATATTAAAAGGAACAGTCACACTAGAGAAATGCCTGCAAGGTCCATGGAAACTTTAAAAAAACCACGATAATAGAAACTCAAATTAAATGTATATCCCAAATTAAAAAAAGAACCAAGAGGACCAAAAATGCCACCAGGGCTAAAACAACAGTGTAAAGGAGATTGAGAGAGGCAAAGGGGCATCCTTTAAAAACTGGAAGTCAAATCTTACTGAAGAAAATAGAAAGGAGCATAAACTCTGGCAAGTCAAATGTAAACATATAATTAAGCTGGCCAAAAAGACTTTGAAGAGCAACTAGCACGAACACTAATGGGACCAAGGCCATTGCAGAGAAGCTAAATTAATTCTTAATAGCAGAGGATGAGAGGGAGATTCCCACACCTGAGTCATTAGATAACAAATCTGAGGAAATATCCCAGACTGATGTGTCAATAGAAATTTTGGAACAAATTGATAAACACTAATTAGAGTTCTGGAGGAACTCAAATATGAAATTACAGAACTACTAATGGTGATATCTAACCTATCATTAAAATCATCTTCTGTACCAGATTACTGGACATGTCGCCAATTTTTTAAAAAGGCTCCAGAGGTGATCCCGGCATTACAGGCCAGTACGACTAACTTCAGTACCAGGCAAACTGGTCGAAACTATAGTAAAGAACAAAACTGTTAGACACACAAATGAACATGATTTGTCGGGGAAGAGTCAACATGGTTTTTGTAAAGGGAAATCATGCCTCACCAATCTATAAGAATTCTTTGAGGGGGTCAACAAACATTGAACAAGGGTGATCCAGTGGATATAGTGTACTTGGATGTTCTTCTCAAAGGCTTTCTGGTCTCTCACCAAAGGCTCTTAAGCAAGCTAAACAGTCATGAGATAAGAGGGAAGGTCCTCTCATGGATCAGTAATTGCTGAAAAGACAGGAAATAAAAGGTAGGAATAAATGGTCAGTTTTCAAAATGGAGAGAGTTAAATAGTGGTGTCCCCCATGGATCTGTAGCGGAACCAGTGCTGTCCAACATAATCATAAATGAGCTGGAAAAAGAGCTAAACAGTGAGATGACAACGTTTTTCAGATTATACAAAATTACTTAAAATTGCAGCCTGCTTTGGACTTAACTAAGAGTTACAAAGGACTCTCAAAAAAACTGGGTGACTGGGCTCCAAAATGGCAGATGAAATTCAAAGCAATGCACACTGAAAACACAATCTCAAGTATATATACAATATTGTCGGGTTTAAATTAGCTGTTATCTTAGAGTCATTGTGGATAGCTCTCTGAAAACTTCTGCTCAATGTGCAGCGGCAGTCAAAAAAGCTAACAAAACACTGGGAATTATTGGGAAAGGGATAGATAATAAGACAGTAGATCATAATGCATCTATAGAAATCCATTGCATGCTCACACCTTGAATACTGCATGCAGTTCTGGTCACCTCATCTTTAAAAAGACGGAGGATAGGTTCACCAATGGCAATTAGTTAAGATGGTCAGGTATGCAAATCCATGCTCTTGGAGTCCCTAAGCCTCTGACTGTCATGTGCTGAGACTGGATGACGGGTTAGATCACTTGATAATTCCCATTGAAGCATCTGACATTAACCCACTGACAGAAGACAGCATTCTGGGCTTGATGGACCATTGGTCTGATCCAATATGGCCATTCTTATCACTGCCATGAAAACCTTACACCCTTAGGCCCTGGTCCTGACAACACTTACTCCTCTGAGCAATCCTCAACTAAGTAAATGTCCCCTATTTACATCAATGGGACTAATTGTATGAATGAACATTTGAGGATCTGACTCTATATTGAGATGTGACATAATGGGGGATGGTAACAAATATTGAGGAATCACTTGTTCCTGTCCAAATCTCCCAGCCCCTGCTCCACCTGCAAGCTCTTTGATCTCTCCGCTGCCTTCAACACTGTCGATCACACTCTCGTGTTCAACATCTTGCCCTCCTTTAATTTCTGTGACTTTTCCTTCCACCTCTCGAGTCTCTCTTTAGTCCAGGGTTTCTCAAACTGGGGGTCGTGACCCCCAGGGGGGTCACCGAGCGCTCCCCGGGGGGTCGCGAGCTCTGCTGCCGCAACTCGCGGTGGGAACTGGGGGCTGGGGCGCAGCCGGCAGCCCGCCCGCGGCGGGAACTGGAGGGGTCACGCTGCGCCAACGGAGCAGGAAAAGGGGTCGTGGTCTCAAAAAGTTTGAGAACTGCTGTTTTAGTCTCTCTTTCAGTAGGTCGTCTTCCTCCCTTCTCTTACTTTCGAGGGGAATCCCACAGGGCTCTGTCCTGAGTTCCCGCCTCTTCTTTTTCTCTATACACCATTTTCTCATCTGCTCAGATACCTGGCTTAAACTAGCGCTACATCTCCTGTCCTAGCCTGCCTTCTTCGACCCATTCCATTATCCCATTCTGCACAGTATTTTGGAGGGAGCCTCACAGCCTAGGAGACATGGGGTCAGTGCTGGGTTTAAAATAGCTTCTTCCCCTTCCCCTCCCGAGGCCCAACCCACCATCGCTCCTCTCCGTCCCAACCTCCACTCACTCCTCTCTGGCTCCTCCTCCCCATGCAAAGTGTAGGTGGAACAGGGGCAGGGCCTTGGGGCAGAGCACGGATGGGTGGGGCCACGGTCCAGGCACCAGGGCTCACAAAAGGTTAATCTGGTCCCGAATGTGGCTTATGCTAGTTCTCTAAAACAGCTATATAAACAGAAGTTGCGGCTGTGGCTGGAACTCAAGCTCCGAAGCCTAAGGAGAGGGGTGGGCTTCAAAGCTATACTCAGTCTAAATCTCAACTTCAAAGTGTTGTCTAAACAGCTATTTTTAGAGCACTAACATGAGCCCCACTAACCCAATTCTGTCACCGAGATGGGAGACTCTCTCCAAAATGCTGTGTAGACATAACTTGTGCCTCTTTGACATATTCAACTGTTGGTCTCTCAATGAATTTAAACTTAACAAGCTCAGACATATACATTATGGATGCTATCATCATCTATACAATATCATTAACAATAAATAAATTGCCGATAATATCTGTTTCTAAATAAAACATTTTGGAGTTACCCACAGACGGAAAAGTGTCTTTGGACCTCATCATTTCCAAATGTAGTGCTTACTACAGTGTGTAGTCCCATTGAAACAATGGGACAACTCATAGTAGCAAGCACTACATTCAATAGTAAATGTTTGCAGAATTTGGCACATGACAGAATAACTTCTATTTTTTCACAAGTCAAAAAAAAGTAAAAGGAAATGAGTGTCCAGTGGCTAAGACCTGCCTCACTAAAGTTTATCACGGAGCGGCTTTTAATGGCTAAGTACTATATGGAAAAGTGAAGAGTTTAAAGGGAAATGCCAGCAGACCTCCTTAAATGTACCAATGCAAATGGCGCTGCTGGAATTTCACAATTAATTTTCTTGGTATTAAAATGCTAAACTGGGATAAGAAGATTTGTTCAAATGAGGCTTGGCAATTTTTCTGAATAATTTAATGTTCTGAAGTTAAATGATTCCGAATTTTGTGCCGTTGCAGTTATGGTTATAAGCGTGACTCATTTCCCCCTCCCTTTTAAGAAGTAAAGTTGTCAGAAACATATTGCATAAGTATCATGGGCAAACGGAGAGACGTCAAGCTGAATTAAGCGCATTCGGAAGAAAGAAGAAAGTAAAAAACCAGCTCTCCTGACTGTAGTGCCTAAAAATCCACCGCTAAGGATTTTTCTCCTGACTCATTAAATGCACGATTGACTTCAAAGAGTTAAAACCTCATTTTACACATTTTTGTTCATTTTTACTTTAAAAGCTCAACTGCATAATTCAATTACAGTTTTTTTAAAAATGCCTGCTTGGCAAGATGATCACCTGCCCCTTAACGCTGAAACATTATGTGCCAACCGTCTCCAATCTTCACTGATTAACAACAGCTTATTCCAAATTTATAGGGTCTATTACAAGCCATCTGAAGAGCAGCCACTGTGCCAAATCTCCCTTATTCCCTCCCCAGGGAATCCCTTCTCAGATGCTCTTTTCATATCCAGTAAACAACACTTTATGTCTTTTGCACAGATCGCAGATAATTACCATATGGTTAAAAACATGCTTGCTTCATTCACTTTCCCACTGTAAACTTTCTTCATTATGACAGCTAAGGAGCATCGAGGGAACTAAACGCTATAATTTAGCCCCCCCATAGGCATAGTGGTTTAAAAGGTCAGTGTCTATTACAATAGAGTTAGAAGCCAGAGTAAGCGACTTTGTAGAAATTATTTTTATAGTCCAGCAGGACTGTAGAGAGATACCGATGCACATTAATGAGTGAGAATCCACAACACAATACTTTGAGCACCTAAATATTGTATTACTGCATCCAGTACACAAATAAACACACGCTCAGGCATAATGTGATAGGAGAACAGCTGTAGAGATTTGGGGAGTTAAGTAACTAAAGGTGTCCTCCCTCTTGCTCTTTCGTGCTCTTCCACAGGTATGAACACCGTGCTGTAGTCTATATTTTATTACCATACCTGGGAATAAGAGACCAAAACCAATCTTTAAACAACAAACGCGTGAGAATGCTACCCTATCATTTCAATGAAAACTCAGGCTGTCGATACCCTAGGGCGGAAGAAAATTACTTGCACATCTCATTCACATAATGCATGAAACATGATCTGTATCCCATATAGTAAGGAGCCTAGAGTTTCAGAGATCTGTCATATACTCACATGTCCTCTGGGGCAACATTTTTGTGGAGCTGCTTTATACAAAACTGATTAGGATTTCTCCTAACTTTAATTATTGATTTCCTCCCCTATTTCCTATTATTGTGGCTTGATCTGCACTCTGAATTGCATGGTTGGTTAAAGTCGAGGTGAATAGGAAATACACAATGGAGCTCTTGACCTCTTCAAGATTAATTATATGTGACCTGGCTAATTGTTGTGGAGGACAGATGGTCGCCATCCCCACACGGGTAGAAGAAACCCCCTCCACTTTGCTCCCGCTCTGCAGGACATAACTGCAATGTTCCAAGCTGCACAAAGAACTGCTTCAAGGGCAGGGAGAGGTGAGGAAGAAGTGGGGTTCTAGCCCCACAACCTCTCCAGCCCTTTCCCTGGCATCCACCAGTGGAGCTGGCTGGTGATGGAGGGAACTACATAGTATACCACCTTTGGGACTGTACCTTTGGGGTCATGGACCTAAGGGTCTGAGAGACATTCCCACAACCTCCCTGTGCAACTCCTCACCATCCACAATTTGCTTAAACCCACTGCATTACAAGTCCCATTGAGTCCTACATTTCTGTGCTAATCCTTTCCCTAGTATTAGGAGAACTCATTACAAGCCAAGCAACAAATCTAGGGTGGAGGTGGCCCTCCTATATGTCCCCCCCATTGCCTCTCTGAGACCCAGAGCAACACTACCTTGCAGCCAAGTGCTTCTATTTAACTCCGGGGTTGACCCAGAGGAAGCACAGCACCCCATGCAGTAGACAACCAGCATCAGAGTAGGCGCTCATTGTAAGGGTCAACATTTATTTGCCTGCATCTCAGATGTGGAATGAGTTAATGCTACCCAGAGGGGATGAAATCTCTCATACTCAAGTGTCAAATCAGGACTGGCTCCAACAAAGTCTGCATATAAAGTGGTGTAAGTGAGAGCAGAAGGCAGCTCATGGGATCAGCAAAGTGGAACTTTTACTTCTAATGAGGGGGTGGGGGAGAAGCATTGAAGGTCAGTGTCCATACTGCAAAGGGGCACAGACAGTGACAAAATGGAGCAGTCAGAGCAGGGCAGCTAGGGTAACAGGGAATCCACTGGTGGTACTGACTAATAATTCTATTGTATTTCATGGACAGAAATGAAAATGTAGATTTGCATCATCCAACAGTGGATATTATCCTGTGCAATGGACATACGGTTACCATTTCAGCTGGTTTAGAGTAGTTCAATTTGGAACAGGGGGAGGAGTTCATTCAGCTGCTGAATACGAAAGAGAAATACCTCCACCACTCTCCATTAGTGGCCCAATAGCTGCTAACAACATTGACCGGATACGGATTGTGAGGCTTGCTTACTGACGTCAATGGCAAAGTTACCATTGAATTCAAGGGGAGCAGGACAGGCCTTACAACAAGAGCAAATAAATTACTCAATCGAGAGTTCATGCCCCACAAAAGCCTGCACATTGTGTTACCCATTCCCCTCCCATGCGGAAAATACACACTTGCCCTTGGGCCTGGCATTCTTCCAATGAATGATGACTTCACGAATCATTGCTATTGTGTCAGGAAAGGAAGAGTGAGCCATTGGGGCTTATAACAAACATTAAGATCCACTGCAGGGCAGGCAGGTGGTCTCAATGACTACTGCTTTATAGGTACTTATAGGGTGGGTGAAGCTCATGAGCAAACGTCCAAGAGCAGAGTTTACAGGGATGGTGTTGGAGAACAAACAAAAACCGAAAGAAATAATTGCTCTCTTAACTTGAGCAAAAACCTACTTGTTTTGCCTAGTGCAGAATTTACTGTAGTGAACGTCTACTGTCATTTCAAGAACTACAAAGGAAGGGATGTTCTCCTGGAACCACCACCACTCACAGTTCCAGTTGCATTTAGAGGACACCTCTCTAATTTGGACATCTGGATCCCACCTTATTTGTTTTACAGATAAGTCACCTTTCATGAGAAACAAATAACACCTGTGGTTTTATCTGCACAGGAAGATTAAAACAAATAGCACAACAGTATTGGAATGGACTGCAGGGTTATTTAGAGGGTGACCTTCATTTATTATATTATTATTACTTGTATTGTAGTTGTACATAGGAGCCCCGTCATGGACAAGGGCTCCATTGTGTTATACAGAACAAAAAAACAGTCCCTACCAAAAAGAGCTTACACGGGAGCCTGTCAGCGGTTGTGCAGAGATGTATGGCCCAAAGGGACTTCTGGCCATCCACAGCTCTTGGGGAGTGCAGCTGAGGCACTATCCATTAGGAAGGTGCCACATACATTCATCTAGTGGCCAGCACAGCTGATCTGTGTTCAGTAAGGATAGGTCTACACAGCCTGCAGTACAGTCGGCAGACTTGGGCTGGCAGAGGTTGCGCTACGGCTCTAAAACTAACTGGTAGACATCTTGGCTCAGGCGGACGCTCGGGCTCTGAAGTCTTTGGAGCAGGGTAGGCTGCAAACCCTGAGCTCCAGCTCAAGCCACAACTTCCAAGTGTTGTCTACACAGCTCTTTTTAACGCAGTAGCACGAGCTCCACAAACCCAAGTCGGTCGACCCAGACCAGGAGGCTTGCTGCTGCAGGCTGTCACAGGCTGTGGGCACCCCAACGGACTGGCATGTGGCCCCATCTCTTCTCCACTTCTCTCGAGTTGGAGGACACCCCAGGAGAGGAAGACTCCTTGCATCTTCCCCACCTTCTAACTAATCTGGATATTAATTACTTTCCAAAGGAAAGATTTTTTTCCATAAAGTCCTTCACGTGATTTATTAAAGCTCTACATGGCGAGATAATGCCGATATAACAGAATGTTGTAAGAAGGAAATGGTCTCCTGCTATAATAAAAATGTAGAGGTGAAGCCAAGACATTTGTTTCAGAGCAGGAGAGACGGAGCCTTTAATAACATGATTATAATGATTTAATTGCTATTATACTTAGTGATGTACATTTCAACATTCTTTGTAATGGATGTTGGCACAGTAGATGGAGAGGTGCTATTGCATCATTAGTTACCAGTGGCCATTTCTGACTGGCTTAGAGAATAGATATTATTTGCTTCAGCCAGTCAGAGACAAGCTTAAACTTACAAGCATGTGATCCTTTTGAGGACAAGCTACTCGTTGACTGACAGATTTGAAATAATTCCCTCCACCCCCATTCAAAAACAAAATTAAAGGGCTTTGTGTATGAAATCCAGCCTTTCCAATCAGTGGACAGTGCATGGGACAATTCCGCAGTCCTTCTATGACCGACATTCCTTATGCACCCAGACATGTCTGTTCATGGCCACTGGATCTCCCTAACTGCACATCCACAGGTCTTATAGCTTGCCCCTCAAACCTCTTCTACAGTGGCCTATGCACAGGTGGCCTGGAGCCTAGCTCTGCTGCATGCAGCTGTTGCAACCTGTCCTCTGCCTTGAAGGACCATCTGTGAACTTTCCACACTTGGATTATTTAGTTATCAATAATAAGTAATCGATGGTAGTCAACATGTATATTATGGCAGTGCGTAATCGGGACGGGGGACCCATTTTCCTGGGAGCCTTAAAAAGACAGATAAGAGGCAATCCCTGCTCTGAAGGGCTTCTAGTCTACAGGCACAATCCGATGGAGGATAGGGGATGGGGACATCACACAGAAGCAAATGTATTATCAAATGTTAAACATCCATGTTAAATCAAGGTGAACAGAGAGCTTTGCTCCCTCAAGTGAAAATGCCATCATTTGGCTTGAGTGGTCTGAACCATGCACATTCATGTAATGCCTGAGTCAGAAGTGAGGTTCATTATACTGTCTCTATACTGACAGAGACTGTATAAACTCTGCCTGGTTTCCACACCCTCAGAAACCCATTCAAGGCTGCCTAAGCTTTAAAAAAATATCACTGCTTTCTTGGTTTTCTCTGAAGCCAGGCAGAGCTTTTACTGAATCGGACTAGAAGGAGTCAGTGAAATAATCCAGTGTTTCATTGCTATTAGACTCTGTGGTTTGTACATCTTTTAAAATATTTCTTTTTAATGGACACTTGTTACCTAGTGATGGTATTCTAAATTATTAAAGCCAAGTGGAGCTAGTTCAAATATTTGATGTGGAGAAGTGCTAGTTACAGCCAGGTCCAAAAGATGCAGACATGAAGAACTGTATGAGGCCTTTGACGACAGTTAAAGTAAATGAATTGTATAAACTGGATGGAGTTAATCAATTGAGTAAAATGACAGGAAGCAGTGTAAGAACATTCGAGTTGAAGGAGTTTTATGGTAATCATGGTTTCTGCACTACAGCTGCTCCACATTTGGTTAATAACAGAGATGATGAGCAGCTAATTTGTATGAAACTGGGAGCAAGTTTAATATTGTTTGGATTATAAGGGAAGTCTGGAGCTGATGCTCAAGGTGTCTGAGTTGGTTTAGTCCAGGGGTCAGCAACCTTTCCGAAGTGGTGTGCCGAGTCTTCATTTATTCACTCTAATTTAAAGTTCCGTGTGCCAGTAATACATTTTAACGTTTTTAGAAGGTCTCTGTCTAGAAGTCTATAATATGTAACTAAATTATTGTTGTATGTAAAGTAAATAAAATGTTTAAGAAGCTTCATTTAAAATTAAAATCAAATTAAATTAAAATGCAGAGCCCCCCAGATCGGTGGCCAGGAGCAGGGCAGTGTGAGTGCCGCTGAAAATCTGCTTGTGTGCCACCTTTGACACGTGTGCCATAGGTTGCCTACCCCCGGTTTAGTGTTTCACTCAAACTATTATGAAAGCTGGTAGTGAGGAATTTGATGGATCAGTGTGTGATGGGAAAAAATGCTGGCCCCATTACAGCAAAAGTGTAAGAGCAGATCGCGCTCACCTTCAGGATGCCCTTACAGTGAGTCTGCTGATGAATGCACTTCGACATGGCAAGCGTGTAATTGTGTTTATAACATGGAAACAGGCCCTCTGCTCAGGTCCAGTCACTCCTCTCTTTTTGGATAAAGCCACACTGGCACATAGAGATCACAGGAACACGTGAGCAAATTAAGAGAAGCAGCAGAGGATGATGTCATGGAGAAGCTTTGACATCACTTTTTCACAGGATGGCACAAGAGTGCCTACAGCACAAGAGCAGTCAGGTGTTCTATGTAAAAGTACATTTCAGATGCCAGGGCAGCTTTGTCCAGTCGTTCCACTGCTGATTTACAATGTTGTGTGTTTATATTCACCCTTTTCACATGCCATACCCTCCATTTAATCCCCAGGCCTCTCAGCCTTCTCCATATGGCTAAACAGCAAATGTTGGGTGTATGTGTGTGTTCCAATATAATCTTCTGCATAAGAGGAACTCAGGGACCTACACTGTGCTCATAGAGAGCGAACACTGGCCAAGCCCATCCATCCATGAGCTATCACCACACTGTGGACAATGGTGGTCACTACGTCCTGATCCAGGACAGCTGGTTAGCAATGTGTGTAACTTTAAATACACGAGTAGTCCTATTGACTTCCACAGGACTGTGCACGTGCATAAATGTCCTGGAATGAGGCATATAAGGGAAGGGCCGGCTCTCCCTTTTTTGCCACCCCAAACAAAAAAAATAAAATGTGGGTCGAATTGTGCCTCCCCAAGATTGACCTGAATGCCGCCCCTTAGAATGTGTTACCCCAGGCACATGCTTCCTTGGCCGGTGCCTGCAGCCAGCTCTGTATAAGGGTGTCTAATGATGCAAATACGTTGCCAGGTGCTATTTGCTGCTTATGTTTAATAATCGGAGTCTGTTCTATATCGTCTGAAAATAAAGTGCCTGATTACAAACCCTTAGTCTACCAGATTTTCAAAGAGAGTTTCAAAATATGTAATTAGTAAGGGAAACTTGCAGTGTAGTTAGGTTATTGGGATAATTGGATACAGCGCCACTTATGTGGGAAGAGGTCCCCTGACACTGCAATCTGTTGTGTTAGAATAGCAACTGCACCACTAGCCCCTGATTTCCAAGGCCTTCCTGGCTAAATGTTGTAGAGATTCAGATCTTATATTTATAGGACTACTAAGTATCTTTTTCCCACATGGAATGTTTGGGGAGTAAACAAAGGATGGTAAGAAAACAGTTTTCATTATGTTGACTCCATATCCATGGGAAATTTACAAATAAAAGGAATTTTGCCACCATGACAGGGTGAATTCATGCAAACCTAATACGAGGCAGTGATGCTTCTCAGGCCTGAGTCCCCTTTTGGTCACATGCTTTCAGAACAAAGGAGTCATGCCTGTGCCAACTGGGTGTTAACTCCCTAACACAAGTACTCTCCTCTGGGCTACACTAGCCCTGCAGGTTGACAATAGATGGACACCAGCCCCCAAATCCATTTGAATTAGCCCCTTGTGACATCCAGCCCCCAAGCACTGGATACCCACAGAAATCCCAGATCCTCCATTCCAAAAAGGAACAGTGAACCCAGTTTACCAGTTCATTTAGGCCAGTGATCTTCAAGGTGAGGTGCGTGCACCCCAGGGGGTGCATAAGACCACCCACAGGGGTGCGTGAGCCCCCAGTGCTGCCGCCGATCCCGCCCGGGAGACCGCCGAATTCACAAGCGGTCTATTTTTGTCCCGCCGAAATGCCGCAGAAAGCGGGGGCCGCGAGCGAAGGCGGGACTGCCAAAAGGGGCCACGGAAGAAAAACTCTGAAGAACGCTGATTTAGGCCATCGCTCCTGTATCACACGCAGCACTGGAGCTCTAGCCCAGTAAAACAAAAGTAAATGCATTTAAGACAGAACAGAGATTCAAATAAAAAACACCCGAGAGTGATGGAAACCAATGGTTACCTAATAGGGTCTACACTTATTAATCTTTCCTACCTACTAATAGGTTCTCACCCCAAAGTTTAGCCTTTTGCCGCACTTGCTAGCCCCAAGGAGACAGTCTTTCATGACGCACCCTCTGAGGGAATGGATACAGAGGGTCTTTCTTCACCCTGTGATAGATGGACTCCGTTTTTTGTCTTTATTCACAGACAGGGTGATCCTCTCGGTGTCCTATCGTTCTTCTTCACTTTCAAGTGGTTTCAGTGTTTGTCTTTGATTGTTTTCTATTGACTTTTCATTGACATGATCAGCTAGCCAGTGAGGGGGTGACAACTCTCTCCTGCTTCAATAGGTCATCAAGGAGGCAGAGGCTTGCCTGGTAACTCAGTTTTATTCTAAGACCATTTTCAATATAGTTACATTATTCCTTAAATCACATCTCATAGCAATTATGAACATCGATAAGTTACAAGCTTTCAGCAGTGACCTCATGTGCTGCCATTCATAGATAAATACCATGAAAGTGGTGTGTTTGGTGTAATGAGTTTGTCAGGTCTGAGGCGTTTGTAAAGAACAGTGAACCCTTTACCAGTTGGCAACAACAGGCCTCTCTGTTCCACTGGCATTAGAAGTTAACAATAGAATTGGAGAGGCAGAGTATCTTTGTGAAGATTTGTAACCCACTTTACTTAGAACTTAAAGAATATTGATAAATTTCCTGGTGATACAAGAAGATGTTGCTCCAAGGAAGTCAGTGGAATTCCACTGCCTAGGCTAATAGGGAATTTTGACCTGTGAGTTAGTGTTGTGCAGTCACTAGAAAGCCACAGTTAGGAAAAGAAACGAAGAATCAGTCCTCTTTATTCTGGTTCTTCCTGAAAACCTACGGAATCACTGTGCTTTCTGGTGCTCCATTGCTTCAACTGTGTAGAGAGGCATTTAAGGGAACACTTTAAAGTTAGAAGATGAGGTTCAGGCATTTAAAGGCCTATTCTCAGTACTGGGACCAGATTTGCAGAAATCAGCATTTCAATTGATTCAGTTAAACTGTTGCAGGCACACTTAAATCAGTTTTTCAGGTGGCTTAATATCAATGTAGAGAATTAAACTAAATCTGTATATGCCGGTTGAGAAACTGATTAAAGTGTGTCTACACAAGAATTTGCAACAGTTTAATCAACTCCATTTACAAACTTATTTTAGTTAAAATGGTGCAAGGTGTGTGCAGACTAGCCCCAGCTCAAGTTGCTTGATTGAGCTGCGTCCCTATACAACTTGTCCCACTCACATTACTCCTGTTTCTTTTCTATATTATGTTGCATCCATTTTGAGGGTATAAGCAAAGAGGGCCAGAATTTGGCCTTGTATTATGAATAATTTCTAGTTTTATTTGTTTACTGTATGCACCATATTTAGAAATAAAAAGGTTTACATAGTTATATATTGATTGCATTTCCCTTGTTAATTTACCTTCAATAGGTGTTATCTCCGGTCTGATAGATATTCATTTCAAAAGGTATTTTCTTCTCCTACTGATAATGGCCCATCTAAATTAAACAGCCTCTTAGAATTGGTATGCTAATGTACAACTCCCCCCCCCCCTTTCTTTCTGTGTGTATAAATGCATCTTACTTCTGTTCCATTCTATGCATCCGATGAAGTGGGCTATAGCCCATGAAAGCTTATGCTGAAATAAACTGGTTAGTCTCTAAGGTGCTACAAAGTCTTCTTTGTTTTATTTACAGATACAG
This sequence comes from Sternotherus odoratus, assembly GCA_032164245.1. NCBI lineage: Eukaryota > Metazoa > Chordata > Testudines > Kinosternidae > Sternotherus > Sternotherus odoratus. The sequence continues at coordinate 205,725,655 of JAVMKO010000002.1, read as the reverse complement.
ACTAACACGGCTGCTAATCTTAAACATATCAAGAACTGTCACTCTATCAGTAAACTATATCCTCTTAAAGTTATTGTAATTTACATCATATTATTTACAGATGCTCTAATTATTATTCACCTAAAATGTTTACCTACAGTAATATACAGAAAAGAACTAGATCTTGCATTTAAGCACATTCTTGAGTTTAAGCCCAAGTTGTTCTACTGATTTCAGTGGGACTACTCATGGAAAGCTAAGCATGTGTGTTCCTCTTTGCAGGATCAGGATTGAAGTAACAGGGAGAAGAACTGGGTCTTAAATGAGCAAAGCGCCATTTTCATTGAGATTTTACACCTAACACTATATCTGATTGCAAGCATATATAGAGAGCAACATTGACTAATAACTAGAACAACATCAAAAAGTTCTGATACCAGTAACTCAAACTTTTATGCCAAATTAAATGCAATTAGTTTGCTTCTCATATTGGGATATCTACTCTAGATGTGAATATTTGTTGCAAGCTTTCAGGCACCAATGATCCTTGGTTAATACAGGAATCAGGTACAGGCAGATTCATAATGCTGATAATTTAAGTATCAGCAGTATCTCAGTAGAAAATGTCCTCACCTGAATTTTGCCTCAGGGCTTAGCCACTCCCTTGAGCTAAAAGTCCAAATTTGTTATTTACTGAGCTATTTAAGAAACGAATGCCCAATGTTACAGAGTCTTAAAAATGGCATACTTCAATGTATAACTTGTGTGTCTATATATATATACACACACACACACACTTACCTTTTACCAAATAGACTATATGTTGGAACAGAGAAGTATTTATCAGTTCCCCTTCTACTGAGCTCTGAAAACTCATAGTGCTGCAAGGTGAACTACAGCTCATGATTTATACGGTCATAACTAGCAAACTAGCTGTTTAAAAACTTCTACAGAATGTATTTGTTCCTGGGCTGAGATACTATGGGCCCAGTCTCCCATGATGCTGAGTACGCTTCTGAAAATTTAAATCCAGACAGGAAAAGCGACGTGACCAAGCTTATACAGCAGACCTGCACAACTCAGAAAGCAGTGAGGGCCATATTACTGGGGGGAAAAAAACAAAAAACAAAAACACACAGTTGCCGGCTGAAAAGCCCCCCCCCGCTTGACTTGCCCCCCGCGGGCCGCACAGTGAGCCCATGCGGGCTGCATGTGGCCCCCGGGCCGCATGTTGTGCAGGCCTGTATACAGGAATGCAGCAGAGTCAGCCAATAATAGAATCCAGCTGTCCTGGATTCCAATTCACTTCCTCACCCAGTTTGGGGCAGGAGAGTGGGAAAGATCTCTCCTGGAATATGCAATTATTTTGGTAAGATTTTTCTCCTCAAATTCCAATATTTTCAGGTCATTAAAAAAAAAAACCACACACCTCCCCTCCCCCCCATCTCAACATCACATACCTGAACAGATTTTTAAGTGAAATGGTATTTACCTAATAAGTGATCTGTTTGCCTTCTCACTTTTCCTCCATGTTGTTATGCATTGCAAAAAGCTTGCATTATGCCTCCTACAACTAGCTCACTGGGTCTCATTTCCAGTAATTTCACTAGAGAGGTTTATTGTATCAAACAGCCGATATGACAACAACTCTCTTTTTAATACCTTTATATTATGCAATGTTTAGTAGTATTTGCAAAAATGAGTCAAGAAGTATAAATGTGGCTTCCTTTGTGTTCTATTAATTTGCAGGTAGCTAGCAAACAGAAGTGCATAAGGGGTGCATAAGGGATTCAGTTCTCTATATTCCACCCCAAAGTCATGGACTGGGATGGTGCTATCATTTTAAAGGCCTGGTGCAGTGAGAGGCAGGACGCTCGTCTAGGAAAGCAATGAGGTTTCAATGGGAACTGAGGGCACACATTTAAATCAATGGCCATTAAGCACCTATATACATTTGAGGATCTGGGCCTCAGAAACTCAAACAATTGCACCCTAATCCTCTATTTTCAGTCACTATCAGGGTGACCAGAGGTCCCAATTTTATAGGGACAGTGCTGATATTTGGAGCTTTGTGGTATATAGGTACCTATTGCCCTCCATCCCAGTCCTGATTTTTCATACTTGCGGTCTGGTCACCGTAATCACTATAGCCTTATGTCCCAAGCAGAGATTCCCTGCTTAATCAAATCGCTACGCCAGAGAAAGCCCTGGAGAAACAGGGACCTTTTCCAGAATGGTTGGAAGATTATCAGCATCCATATCCGACAGACAGGGATACGTTCCAAAACTGAGGACTCTCACTGAAAATACACTGCCATCAGTCCCCTTTCATTTTAACCAGGGGTTGGCTAATTTGTACACCACAGCTGATCCCAGTATCAAAACAAGAGAGAATCATTCTCCACCTTACCAGGACAAATAGGACAATCTACAATGTCCAGACAATAGGAAATTCAACATTTAATGGTTTTGAAGCCAGTCTCTATCTGGCATTTCCTGTTCTTGGCTTCTTTTATTCTTGACAGCCCTGTTCTCTTTTGATCTGGGGGAACCCCAGTCCCACTCTCTCCTCTGGGTTCTAGACCAGGGATCCTGCTTAGGTGGCCAAGAACTGATCCTTCAATCCTTCTGCCACTTTCCTTATGCTGCTCCTACCTTTACCTCACACACTTCACAAGACCTTAAGGCTTTGTTTTCCCTACCTTGAGATTGGTGGTTCCTCCCAGCTTTTCCTGTGGCCAGCTACAGAGCCATTTCTCCAAATGAAGTCTCAGATCTTCCATGCAGCAATCAGATTGTACTGCTAACAGTTTTCTGTTCCCCTTGCCTGCAGACAGTCAATCTCTCTGTCTTTTGAACAGGAGTTTCCCCCTTAGCCCTTTCTCTGGGCCTGGTGTTTGTTTCTCAGGCCTCTTGCCTTAGGTTAGTCAGCTGTAAGGTTTTTGCCAGCTCCCTTCAGCTGAACACACTTCCCAATTAGTCTTCCAATCTGAAAGGCTCTGCAGGCCAGCTTTCTACTATCAGTGTCTGTCTAGTCTGAGGGAAAAGGCAGCCTTTATGTTGTTCCCCTTCTTCCATCTCCTTCCCAGTTGGTTGGGGGAGGGGAGCCTCGCCATGCCTGCTTTGCAAGGTTTCAGGCCCTTTAAAGTATAGTTTCCAAATTCCTTCCTGGAATTCCTGGGGTCTCTGTATGTATCTACTGCACCCTTCTGAACCCTTAAAGGGCAAAGCCATGTAGTGTGGTGGAGTGATCACAAGGCATTCTGACCTTGATGGTGCATTACCCCATCACTGGGGAACAAAACCAACACCTTCAACTTCACTTGGAAATCAAAGAGACTGTAAATCAGAGTTCGTGCGTAACACATTCACCACTGAAAATACTTCTTAATAAGAGGCAGTCACAGTCTGCTCTATATACAATTTCTGAATAGTTTGACAGTGTAGCTCCTAGCAGAACCCATTAGTAAATTAGCCTCACGTGGCAAAGTAATGAATATCCAGGGTGAAGTCTGCATCAGAAATAAAAAGCACCTCAACCTTCTTGCAAGGAGCACTGGTGGTAAAATGTACTCTTGGCAGTCATTGCTACCTAGATATCCATAAACAGCTGAGGGATTAATCAAGACTCCCAGCTTGTGACCCCTAACAACTAATAGTGGGCATGTCCTTTTAATCAAGGAGGTGCTGAAATAATCTCATCCATTTCTTTCAGTGGCTTTCTCACACCTACAAACATTAACCCCATGTTGTCTGGATCTCAGCCAGCCAGGCCTCCAGCTATGCCGCAATCTTAGACAGTAGGTATGTTGTTCCACTGTAACAGCAGGGTTGGAAGAGACAGAAATAGGTCCAAATTTCCACAGAAGTCTCGACTGAGCCTCCATTTTTCTGCATGCAGAATTGTGTACTCCAACTCTTGAGCTCGAACACCATGTCATCATTTCCAATGCACCATTTCCTGGTGCAGAGATTCTATCCCTCCCCCATTTAGACCACCACCAGACACCATCTCCATTTCATATGCTAACAATCCCACCAATACACACACACTTTCCTCCAGTGTAGCCTGCCATTTCTGGTTTAGTTTCAGAAATACCTGTACTGGACCAATCCTTGCCATTCTTCCTATGAATCTATGTGCCAATTCCACCTGGCTGAGTCTGAGTTGAGTGGTTCAGTTCACTCCCCGCCACTGGGGTGTATTCTGAATCTCATGCTCTAGAAGGCTTGAGCTGAATTTAGCATTAAAGGGAAAAAGCAAACACAGCTCTTCCACTTGCTAATAATGCATTAAATTACTTAGAAGGAGTGTCCTTAGCTCAGTATATAATACAGAATTTATGTGACTATGAAAGAATAAACAGGAACTGAGGACAAATTCCTCCCTAGGTCATTATATTTAGGCTTATCATACAATTATCCTCTTCACACAGGGACCAAAGGAATCTGGGGAGCACCTTGGAACATATCCTGTGTGTTCTTAGAGGTCACGACTTTCCACTAACCAAGAAGATTCTTCCCTGGCTCAGTAACTGTTGTCTCTTTTTGTCATCAGCCAGGAAGATTCCTATATCCTTGAAATGTACCCATAGCCACTCTAGAGTACTGAAAAGGATGTGATATTACATATCCAGTTTGTCTTGCCCAGCGATGAGAAGATACCAGCTCACCAACAAGAGGAAAGAGACAAATATTGGCACAATAAATTATAATTCTTCCCCCTCTCCCCCCCCCCCCCAAGAGCCACAGCAATCTATTTAGTAAAGAAAGAACATTTTAACAATTGGACAACTAGATGTATGTGTTTATTGCACTTTAAATAAGCCTGCTGGCTTTTGTCATGTACACAGTATTATAAAACAGTAATTATCATCAATGGATGTGATAAGAAGGATGTTTTTTATGGTTAAGACACAAGGCTGGGAGTCAGGAAACATGGATCCCAGTCCTGGCTTTTCCGCTGAAAACTGGACTCAGGAATAAGAGGTCTGATTTTCCAACGATCTGAGTAAACAGCAGTTTCAATGGGGGAGCTGCAGAGTACTCAAGACTTTGGAAAACCAGACCATTTATTTAGGTGTCTTAATATGGATTTAGGAATCTAACTGTAGGCTCCTATTTGTTAGTCTCTACTCAACTTTATGTTAACCAACTTACTTCAGGACTGCAGAACCCTTACTATACACTTCAGAAACAACATTTTTAAACTTTCATGGTGCTATTCTTTTCCTGATGCAAGTGTAACCCACACACCTTCTGGGTCTGGTGTTCTGTCCCATCTTGGTGGCACTGAGACCACTTAAAAATAGAGAGAAAATTAGTCTGCTCTACAGCCATAGTTAACAGCTTTTAGCTCATGTGGTAGAGCAGGGGTCAGCAACCTTTAGTACCCGGCCCATCAGGGTGAAGCCACTGGTGGGCCAGGGCAGTTTGTTTATCTGAAGTGTCCATAGGCATGGAGCCCCACAGCTCCCACTGGCCACGGTTAGCCATTTTGTAGGGGCTCCGTAGCCTGCCAACAACCGGGCCGGCGACAGAAATTTTGGAGCCCCCTACTCTGATCGTTTGCCCCCCCCAGCCCAGCCGGCGCTCCCCGCCCCCCGCCCCCAGCTGACAGCGGCTGGGGGCAGTGCGAGCCTCCGAGCATTGCCACCGCCTGGGCACTCGCTGCTGGCGCTTGCCCTTCACTGCACTCTCGTGCCCTGCGGGAGCACGAGCTGCAGCCTGAGGGAGGGAGAGCCTGGGAGCGGCGCGAGCCGCCCTTACTCTCTCCCCCCCACTCCCTCCCCCCACACGCCCTTTCTCCCCCGGACCTGCACGAGACCCTGCGGCTGGCGATGGAGACGCCACCGCTGTAACCAGCCACAGCCCCCCGGGCCGGCGTGGGAGGAGCCTGGGGGCAAGGCAGGGGGAGGGCCGCTCCCCGCCCTTGATTGGCGCAGGGGCTGCATGATGCCACGTCCGGTGGGGGAAGCCCTACCTTGCTGCGGAGCCTCCCCGCCCTCGCCTTCTTTGCAGGTGGAGGTGCGCCGCTGCCGCCGGCTGGGCTCACTGCTCCTGCCGGGGACACGCGCGCTCATCCCGTGCGCTGCTGTGCTGCTGCTCCGGAGGAGAGCCGCGCCGCCTCCCTGCCCCTTCCCCGCTCTCCAGGTCCGGCGACAAGGGGGACGACTACGGGTACAGCTGTGTACCGGGCCCCGGACTTAAGGGGGCCCCCTCTTAAGTCTGGGGCCCGGTACAGCTCTACCCGTAGTACCCCCCTGTTGCCAGCCCTGCCAACAACCGGGGTGTGTTGGTGTTACACAAGCACCTAGCCATCATTAATGTGAAGAGGAACTACTTTGTGGCAAGAATAGAACCATAGTTGGGGATTGGTCCATGCTTTAGTTGGGGATGGTCCTGCTTTGAACAGGAGATTGGACTAGAGGTCCCTTCCAACCCTGATATTCTATGATTCATAGAAATTATAGGCAGATCCTGTAGTCTTACAGACGATAAATTCTGCATGAATTTAATGGAAGATAAGTATAAGGACTGCAAGATAAAGCTGATGGTTAGCATCTGCAGAGTGTTTGATAGTTGACCTGAAGCTGAAGACATATACAAGATTTTTTACCATGTTCCAGTTCATTTGCACTTTCATTATAGTGCATATGGGAATTTCTAAATCAGGGTGTTAGAAGGTCTAATTTAAGTTATTGTATAGGAACATTCCAATGATTTAGTGCTTTTTAAGAAAAAAATTGCCGTTCAATTTTTTCTTTATTATAATTTCTTATCTGATATTCTGCTATCCACTAATGCTTACCCAGCCATTAGCTTTTATTAGTAGAACTAAAATGAATGACACTAATGTGAACAATATAAAACATTGACCTACTTTTATTAGATGAAGGAGAGTAGACCTTATAGGGTCTGTTAGATTTCCTAATTTACTTTCGGAGTTAAAATACTGATATTTTCTTAGTGTGTTCAGAAAATATAGCTTGTACTCTGTTTGAAAGCAGACCAAAAGTAATATACAGTATATTCTTATTGACACTTCTTGTGCTGAATTACTAGCGATTCAAAATAGGCCAGAATTGATAGCTCTGAGTTGGAGAAGGAAGCAGGAGAAGGGAATTGGAATGAGGAGTCCGGCAGCATCATCTTCATGCAATTAAATGCTTCCTGCAAAGCCAGTATGACCCTATGACATTTTTTTTAAAGACAAAATTATCCTCAGGCATTTTTCTGCTCATGTAGTTTTGTGTGTTTCTCCTTTTCTTGGTTCTGTCCTCAAATCCTTTCCACCAACCAATTTTAAAGGCCCAATCCTGCACAAGCTGCTGAGTGCCCTCAGGTCCCACTGATTCCAGTAGGCAGTGAGGGCTCTCAGCACCTCCCTTGAAGATGCTTAGCACTTTACAGGCACTACTGTGAGCGGGATTGGGGGGGTAGGGGGGAGAGAGCCAATGAGCCACAGGAACTGGGTTCAGTGTGCAACTGTGTGCGTGCATGGGCCTGCCTGTGCATTTCCCAGTCCCCACCAAACATAGCAAACTAGGCCTATGGCTTCTGTCCCTTCCACTATACAGGCCTGGGGATTTTTGAAATTCCACTTCCTGTTTGCTCGGCTGGGACAGTTCACGTCGCATCTTCCCAGCGGACCCTGGTGGCTCCACGCAGCAAATGCTGTCCTGCTTGGAGCCCTCCTGAGTGGTTGGATTGGTTGGCACTGTGGGGAGAGGAGGCTGTGCAGTCCCAGCTCTGCCCAACCTAGGAACTTTGATACCCGTAGGCAGATTTCTAGTGGGATCCTGGATAAGGGCTACGCATGGGACACATATCGGTGCCATGCGAAGATCATACATTGTCCCCTGACCCCCCCCCCCGAACCTCTGCCCCATCCAAACCCACCCCTCCCCCCACTCCCTGTCCCCTGACTGCCCCCGGGACTCCCTGCCCCTTATCCAACCCCCCCCACCCCTTACTGTACGTCTTACCTCCACCTCCCCCCTCTCCTGGAGCCTCTGCACGCCGCATCCAGGAGCGGCCCTGGACAGCGCTGTGGTGGTGTGGCTCCGGTGAGGCCTGAGCTCCTACCACTCGGCCCGCTGGAGCTCGCAGCCCTGCTCCTTTACCATGCCGCTCCAAGCGGCAGGAGCTCAGGTCCTGCCAGATCCACGCTGCTGCAATGCTGTCCAGGGCCGCTCCTGGATGTGGCACGCAGAGCCACCGGGGTGATAGGGGAAGGCAGGCCCGGGGGAGCCTCCCTGGCCAGGAGCTCAAGCGGGCCACGCAGGACAAGCTTGCCCACCCTGCATTAGGGTGTGCCTGGGCACCCCGGCACCCCTGTGAGCACGTCTGTGCTCACGGATGAGATATCAGCTTCACTGACCCCCGCCTATGGAAAATGGTGGCAGAATTTACCTTATTGTCCCTAGTTTCCTACAGTGATCCTCTTGAAAAAACACCAAGATCTTTTGCCTCATCTTGAGTGGCCTCTCTGCCCCCAGGCCGAACTCACCATGTTTCGGGCATTTGCTGAGCTGTGTGCTTGCCAAGGGACAGTGAGAAAATAATTCATATTTTTAAAAAGGTGCATTTTACTACAATGAATTGATGCTGTGCATGCACTAACAATCATGCTTCTGATTATTATTTCTTGTGATTTTGCAGATGTGACCTTCAGGGGAACCCCCTATCCACTGGTGAAGTGCCTCCCCCAGATAAGAAAACAAAGAGAAAGGAGGACATGTTTTGAGAGGTGCTCCAGTCATCAGACGCTGAAAAAGAAGAACGCAGGGCATGGAGAGAGACTTTAAAAGAAAGTTATAAATAGACAGGACAGAAAGGAGAGCCAGGAGCAAATTTTAATGGGCCAAGAGCAGATGACAAAAGTGATGGTGGGGCAAACAGAGATAATGAAGTCCCTTATCTCACTGCAAGCTGAATTCATACGTGCTCAACCTCCCCTGCAGCCATTTCCACAAAAATCATCCACTAATTCACGCACCTTGCCAATGGTCACAGTCCTTTGTAGTAGGATGTGCTTAGGATAGCCCTGCACACTTGCATTACCGTGGTCCCAGCGGTGGTCTTCCCAACTCCAATCCAATTCATGATCAACTAGTAGCAGTCTGGAGTCGCCAGCTTCCACACAGCAATCACCACGTGCTTCTCATTTCGGTGTCCTTGTGCCACAGTGCTGGGGCAAGCTCCGCACACAGTTCCTGTAAGGTGGCTTTCTATATCCAAAAGTTCTGCAGCCACCGCTTGTCATCCCAGACCTGCCCAATGATGCGAAACAGTGTTGTTTCCCGAGTCCAAAAGCGATGGTCCACCATGTGCAGCTGCTCCATGAGCGCCAAAAGTAATCTGGTGTTGTTTCTTTTCATGGCACACAGCAGGTCAGGCAGCTCTGATTCACGTTCAGATTGGGTGCTCATGATTTACTGCATGACCATCCACGATGTGTTCATATCCAGTGATGATAACAGTGGAGAGCCATGCAGTATCCACCCTTTCAGACAGAGATGGCAGGTGCACAGTAAACAGGGGCCATTGAAAACTGCCAAATAATGCAGTCAGAAGCCCATGGAATGATGGGACAGAAGGAACTGCATGATGGGATGTTGAGCCCACACCTATGATGCACTGCGATCCATTCCGCCGTCCCACAACTCAGAACTGCAGAAGGTGGTGAGAAGCACAGTGGGATAGGTACCCACAGAACATTGCTCTCTCTCGGTCAATGCTCGAGCACCCACTGTGGACATGCTCTGCCGACAGAAGGACCGTTGTATGAACATGCACAAGCAATGTAATTATACCAATTTCGATCATCTGTGCAGCTTGTGTTGACAAAACTCTGTAGCATAGGCAAGGCTTGACAGGTAGCTGTCAAGCGGTGGGAGAAAGGAAATATTATCTCTAGGGCCCTGCCAAATTCACAGCCATGAAAAATGTGTCACTGACCATGAAATATGGTCTCCTCCCCCCCCCCCCCCCCGCCCCCATGAAATATGGTGTTTTGTGTGCTTTTACCTTATACTATATAGATTTCACAGAGGAGACCAGCATTTCTCAAATTGGGGGTCCTGACCCAAAAGGGAATTTCAGGGGGGTTAAAGGTTATTTTAGGGAGGTCGCAGCGATATTGTCACCCCCACTTCTACACTGCCTTCAGAACTGGGTGGTCAGAGAGTGGTGGCTGTGGGCCAGGTGCCCAGCTCTGAAGGCAGTGCCCTGCCAACAGCAGTGCAGAACTGAGGGTGGCAATACCACCCCATGCCATGCCACCCTTACTTCTGTGCTGTTGCCTTCGCAGCTGGATGGTTGGAAACTTCAGACTGAGGGCCCGGTTCTGCAGGGAGCAATGCAGAAGTAGGGGTGGCAAGGCCATACCATGCTTCAGAGCCGTGTTCCTGGCCAGCAGCCACTGCTCTCCAGTTGCCCAGCTCTGAAGGCAGTGCCACCACCACCAGCAGTGCAGAAGTAAGGGTAGCAGTGCCATGACCTCCGCACCTCAAAACTCCTTTTTGGATCAGGAGCCCTACAATTACAATACCATGAAATTTCAGATTTAAATAGCTGAAATCATGATATTTACGATTTTTAAAATCCTATGACTGTGAAATTGACCAAAATGGACTGTGAATTTGGTAGGGCCCTAATTATCTCCTTGTTGCAGACAAGGAACAAAGACAGAGAGAGATTAAGTGACTCGTCCAAGATAAAAAAAAAAAAAAAAAAGAGTGTGTAGTAGAGCCAAGAATTAAACACAGATTTCGTGGTTCCCAGTCTAGTGCCTTAACCGTAAGACCAGCCTTCCAATGAGCATTTACATGTTACTAAGATGTGCAGACAATTACCCACTTTGAGCATGGAGGGTTCTTCAAGTGAAATTGTGGGGAACCATGAAATAGGCCTATTTTGAAAACTGGGCACACAAAATCCACTTATGGGGACCACAGGGAATCATGTGCTAAATCAAATGGGAGTTTACAGATTTTATTTATTTTTTTAAATTCTTAATAGCTCTGGTCCTGAAACACCACCTCTGGTTCCTGATACTATAAAGAAGACAAAAAGAAGAAACATATCAATCATTCAACAAAGAGGCTTGTCAAGGAGTGGGCATTTTCCCTTTGGAGGATTTTCTTCTGAGCTGCCACCCACATGCAGCCTACCAGAAGAGATATCCATCAGATTTTTTGTCTGTGCTCTCTCCACAGTTAGTGCCTAAGCTTAATTTATTTGTTGAGTGCTCATTGGGGAATGGTTGTGAGTGGGGGAGGAAGGGAATGTGCTTGTCTCCTTACGACATTGTCTATATTCTCCTGCTTTTCTTCAGACTGAAAATATTTCCATCTGACTTTGCCAGATTTCTGCATTTTTTACATTTCTTTATGCTGTTGATTCAGACTCAACATGCTCATTTCCATACTTTTAAAATGTCATTTCATCTCTTTTGATCCAGTTCCATTTCTTTTCTTTTTTTTCCTCGCCTTTCATACACTTTCTGAATTTTGAAATGAATTTTATTGGTTGATTAAGGATTTGAAACACTTTCAGAGGCTGGTCCTCTGAAACACAGATTAGCAGATTGCTTAATCACATTTCTCACCTAGCACCCTGTATAATAAGAGTGATCCATAGGGTGTGAGGCTGAGAAGTGAAGATGAGCTAATGGACCTTGGTCAGGCTTAATTAGAGTTTCCAAGCCAAACCTTTTTTCCTCCTCTGGTCACAAGAGTGTCAGCCTATCAGTTTTATAACAGCTGTCAGCCTTTTCTGACTAGTTTATCTTCGTATTTTCTAGTTTTCTCTTGATTTGGCGGCAAGGGAGCGTTATTTCTGAGCAATGGAAGAGCCTTTAGTTCTACAGGGATTGCAGAGTTCAGGCTTTTTCTCAAAGGCATATCCAACCTCACCTGGAGGAGGCTGAGCTGCTCAGAAATGAGAGCACAATTCACCTTCCATACTTGTTCAGATCCAGACAATTTAAATTCAGCACAATCTGACACTTTTAAAAAAAGCAACCCAGATAGGTCCATTATCAGCATGATTGCGCCTTACATGGGTTGTCCATCTGTCAAAGAGACTAAAACGAAGAAACTTATTTTCCTATTCAGAACTCGTTTATAGCACCATATCGATCGCGTACATATTGTTCTCGTTAGGGGCTTCAAACCAGCTGTGCAGCATGTAAATCAAACACATACTAATAATAACAAAGAATTGCTCAGATCAGGATCAGCTGATAAATTACTCCTTGCCTGGGGATAAAGAAGACTAGCTTTTAGCTATATAAAAATTGTAAATATTTTTCTTTAGCGTTTGTTTTCTTGCAGCCAAAAGCATCTTAAGAGAGACATCTGTTTCCTTGCCACAAAAAGACAAATTTTAGGGTTACTATTGCTCCTTGCATTTATTCATTTGATTTTGTCCTGAGTAAAATATTCAAGAACACTGCCGTTTGACAAGGGGCTTGTTCTGCCACTGGCTACAATAAGTCTGCTGTTTCCTTCCACCATTTGGTTTGTTTGTCGTAGCTTATCATCTTTTCCAGTTAACTCTGCAAAATGCCAGAGGGATGCGGCTATTTCATTTTACTTTGTTATTACCCTAATCTCCCCCCCCCTTAAAAGAGAAATATGGAAAACTTAACTCACCCCTACTTCCTCCCCAAAAGAGAAGGATGCAAGGTTACAATCAAGTCTTGAGTGCTTTACATATGCAAACACAAACACAGTACTTACAGGAAAGATCTTAGCTATCCATATGTTCATCTTCTTCCCTTTACCTAAACCAGACGATTACCTCAGCAGCTCAGCTGTGTTATTGAGACATTTCAGCGTGAAATTTGTTTTTCCTCACTGAACTTTAAGCGGAATTTCAAGTGCCAAGTCTCCAAAGCCAAGTGGGGCTATTAAGAGATAATTACTAATTATGCTAATTTGAGAAGTTGTGCTATTTCTTTCCCTGGTCATTTTAGCTGCAGCTCTCCTGAGAGAACAGTCCCCATTCAATGTTAATAACCTTTCCCAGCTAAGCGTTCTGTGGAGGACAGTGTGTCCTAAATCTGGGAATATTTTACAGTTAATCGGGATATGTGACTGTGAATTAGAAAAAGAAGCTAGTTGCACCAAAGCTAATGACTCACTATATAATTTTTTTTTGCAGCACCAGAAACATTTCAATTCTATTCATTCATATATCGATGCATTCTTTTGTTAATGATTTTAATTTAAACATTCCTTCATGATTTGAAATATACCATATACCAATAATGCTTCTTAGTAATCATTTTCCAATACTATCTATTTCTATCAAATACAACAACAAATTAAAACAAAGAGCAGATTTGATTTCCACATTCTAAATGTTCTGCTTATTTTTGCATTACTAATTTACAGGTATCAAGTACAACTTTCCCCAATTCCCTATTTTTCTTCTTCAGAAGTTATTGGGCTGATCACATTATATTGCCGTGTATGCACAGAGAGTAAGGGACTTTATTATTATTTTAAATAAAAATAATCACTGAAGGTTTCATTAGCTGGATAATTGCCTCTCTCTTATGTGGCACAATATAAATATTTCATTAGTAATAGTAATTAATTATGCTGAGGTAGCACCAAGGATCCCCATTGTTCTAGAATCTAGATCTTGTATATACACATGGCCATACAATGGTCCTTTCCTCAAAGAGTTTATAATCTAGGTCTCATTTCACTACTCCTCAAAACAGATCATTCCAACCAAGAGTGTGGAGTGTCACCGAAGGCTTAATAAGAGAGATCTCATTATTCAAAGACTCAGTTACTTTCACAAAATATGCTACGGTAAAGGGGCCAGTTGTTGCAATTCTTGTTCATCCAATTATCCCACTCAGTAGGACTGCCTACATGTGTAAAATCTACTACTGGGATTAAGGGTTGCAAGGTCAGGCTTTACTTTTACAAGAATACTGTAAACACTACAAATAATTAATGGAGGATGGGGACATCTGAAAGCACGGGAACTAAACAGACACATAAACACGTGCTTGCAGCCAATTTATGGCAAAACATCCAGCCTTCCACCCAGTCAAGCGGTCAGCAGCGTAAGGAACTATATCTATGCTTGTTCAAATAAATAAAATAAACATGTGACTGTGACGGGGCTGAGCGGCCCCGCACCGGTACAGCAAGGGTTAACCCTTCTCTCGGGGCGGAGGAAGCCACGCCCCGGAAGCTCTGCGGGGCATGCTCCAGCTGGAGACCCAGCATAAAAGCTGGCAGAGTTGCTCAGTCGGGGCTGACCACCGGAGGGGAAGGACCTGTGTTACCAGCTCCTGAGGAGGAACAGCCAACATCCTGGGACCCAGACGACAGCTGGGCTGTGACGCCGCTGGACGACCCACCCGCCGTCGGCCCGGAGGGAGAACACTCCAACGGACCCCCGGACACCGAAGGCAGGGTAGGAAGTGACCCAGGGAACTTTTAAAGGGACAGCCTAGCTCGGCGTGTTGCGGGCGGATCCCCGCCGAGCGTGGGGCGAGACCAGCCCCGCTGGTAGGTGAGCCCTGGGTCGGGACCCGGTGGAGTGGGAGGGCCCGGGTCCCCCTACCCCTACGGCCATTAGGCCACGCTACCCCGAGAGTGGGAAGCAATTGTATTGACTCTGGCCACTGGGCCACGCTACCCCGAGAGCGGGGAGCGATCCTATTGACTCTGGCCACTGGGCCACGCTACCCCGAGAGCGAGGAGCGATCCTATTGACTCTGGCCACTCGGCCACACTACCCCGAGAGCAGGGAGCGATCCTATTGACTCTGGCCACTGGGCCACGCTACCCCGAGAGCGGGAAGCAATCCTACTGACTCCGGCCATTGGGCCACGCTACCCCGGGAGGGGGAAGCAATCCTATTGACTCCGGCCATTGGGCCACGCTACCCCGAGAGCGGGAAGCAAGCCTATTGACTCCGGCCATTGGGCCACGCTACCCCGGGAGGGGGAAGCAATCCCATAGACTCCGGCCATTGGGCCATGCAACCCCCTTTCCCTTGAGAGGGGGGGTCAAAGACAGGTGGAGGTCCGCTGCCACGCCTAGCCCCAGCCTTCAGGGGGCGCTGCGGAAGCGGACTCGCCACAATTGGCACCTGACCAGGGACTATTTGAACCGGTCCTGCAAGGAGGACCTAGGGACAAGATGGAGTTCGAGAAGCTCCTGAAATGGCTGCTGGACAACCAGCAACAGCAGGCAACACTGCAGCAGCAGCAGCAGCGGCAGTTGCTCCAAGAGCTAGCATCCCAGCAGCAGCAGCAGGCGGCGCAGCAGCAAGAGCAGCAGCAGCAGCTAATACAGGCACTGACCGCACAGCAACAAGCCAGCCAAGAGCGGCTCTTCCAACAGCTGACCACACTTGCGGGGCGTGCACCGAGTCTACCCCTAGAAGCTGTCGGGGGCGGAACGGGCGAGGGCCTCGGAGGACTGCCGGTGCGACTAACCAAGATGGGGCCCGGGGATGACCCCGAGGCCTTTCTGGTGACGTTTGAACGGGTTGCAACTGCCGTCCACTGGCCCAGCGCCCATTGGGCCACCATCCTCGCCCCGTACTTGACGGGCCCCGCCCAAGCCGCCTATAGGAATTTGGACCCACAGGAGGCCCTGGACTATTCCAAGGTCAAGGCAGCCATTCTGGACCAAACAGGCGTCAACCCCGAGGTGTACCGCCAACGCCTCCGCCGAGCACGATACACACCGGGGGATAGACCCCGAGCGGTGGCCCAACGCATCCGCGATCTCTGTTGGCGGTGGCTGGAACCTGAACACCGGACCGGAGGCCAGGTGGCTGAAATAGTGGCCCTGGAGCAGTTCCTCCAGATCCTCCCAGTTGGGGGAAGAGAGTGGGTGCAGCGGCACCGGCCAAAGTCACTCGCCGAAGCCACCTCCTTGATGGAGGATTACCTGGCAGCGGAGGGTGAACCGAGGGTCGGTTCCAAGGTGGGGCAGACGGGCGAGAAAACCCCGACCTCAGGGCCGGACGCACACAAGGTAGAGAGGGGGGGCCCCCGGCGGCCAGGGCAGCAACCCGGGAGCCCGGCGACGCCCAGGACGAGGGGCACCCACGGGGCGAACCCCCCGCAGGGCCCAGAAGGCGTGACGAAAAGGACCGACTCTGCCCGCAGTGCCCGGCCTGAGGAAGGCGAGCGGGACCGGTGTTATGAGTGCGGGCAGATAGGGCACTTCCGGAGGGACTGCCCGTACATGGATTGCAATTATGGACAGGTGTGGGCCGCCGGCCAACGCGCCAGGAAGTGGGAACCGGGTAAGATTGTGGTACCTGTGAAAGTGGAGGGGATGCCTACCATGGCCCTGGTTGACTCTGGGTGCAGCCAAACAGTCATCCGGGAGGGGCTAGTAGAACTCGCTGGCCCAAAGGGGGCCCCTATACGCTTGCAGTGTATCCACGGGGATGTGAAGCCCTACCCCACTGTCTGGGTGCAGCTCGAGACAGCCCAGCAGAAGGGACGGTGTCTCGTCGGGGTGGCCCCGAAGTTGGCGTACCCAGTGATCCTGGGACGGGACTGGCCGGGCTTTGCGGAGCTCCTGCGGGAGTGGACTACACAGCCAGCGCGAAGAAATGGGGCGCGAAGGGAAAGGCCGGGGCTCCTAGGCCAAGAGACTCCAGACGACCCCCTCGAGGGACCCTCAGGGGTGGCAGGCATAGATGCGGGACGCCAGGCCCCTCCTGAGACCCAGACCAGAGAAGACCAGGAGTGGTTGGACATCAACGTGGACTTGCTGGAGGAGCAAAGGGGGGATAACACCCTCAGCAGAGCCTGGGAACAGGCAACGAGTGTTCCAGAGCCGGAGGGGAGAGCACCCGGGCGCCGACAGCAAGGCCCCCGCTTCGAGATCCAAAACGACCTGCTCTATCGACGGGTGTTGGAACCACAAACCAAGGAGGTATTGCAGCAGCTACTGGTCCCGCGGCGGCTTCGGCGGCGCGTACTCCAGCTAGCTCACTCGGTGCCATGGGCAGGACACCTGGGGAGAGAGAAGACACTGCAGCGGGTCGCCCAGAGGTTCTTCTGGCCCGGCATCCACCACGACGTACGGGAATACTGTGCCTCCTGCCCCGAGTGCCAGAAAGCCAGCCCGAAGGGGGTACCCAAGGCTCCCCTGATCCCCTTGCCGGTGGTCGGTGTGCCGTTTGAGAGAATTGGCCTTGACTTGGTGGGACCCTTGGAAAAGAGCAGCTCAGGCCACAAGTATATCCTAGTGGTGGTCGACTACGCCACTCGCTACCCAGAGGCGGTGCCATTACGAACCGCCACTGCACCGGCCATCGCCAATGAGCTTCTGCAAATCTTCGCCCGAGTTGGTTTGCCGCGGGAAATACTGACAGACCAAGGGACAAATGTAACATCACGGCTGATGGCAGAGTTATGTCGTCTATTAAATATCCGTGCCTTGAAGACCTCAGTCTACCACCCCCAGACAGATGGGTTGGTGGAGAGATTTAATAGGACCCTCAAGTCCATGCTGAGGAAGTTTGTAGAGGACGACCCACGACATTGGAACAAGTTACTCCCTGCCCTTCTCTTCGCCGTACGGGAGGTCCCCCAAGCGTCTACCGGATTCTCCCCCTTTGAACTCCTATACGGGCGGAGGCCCCGGGGGATCCTAGACCTCCTGAAGGAGACGTGGGAGGAACAGGAGTCCCGGGTTCGGGGGACCGTCCAATATATACTGCACTTGCGAGAGCGGCTCCGGGAACTGGGTACCTTGGCCCGGGAGAACTTAGAGAGGGCGCAACAAAGCCAAGAAGCCCACTACAACAAAGGGGCTAAGTTGCGGAGGTTCGAACCAGGAGACCGGGTTCTCTTATTGTTGCCTTCCTCAGACTCCAAACTGCTGGCGAAGTGGCAGGGCCCTTTCGAGGTGACCCGGCAAGTGGGCCCAGTCGACTATGAGGTTCGCATGTCAGGACGAAGAAGGGACACCCAGGTCTACCACGTGAACCTCCTCAAGGCCTGGAGAGACCGGGAAGGCTTAATGATCGCCCCCTACCCCCCGGAACCCGAGCTGGGGCCTTCGGCGGGCGAGCCCGAGAAGGGAGGGGCTGCCACCATAGGCCGGGAGCTCGAACCGGGGCAGCAGGAACAGATACAGCGGTTGATAGCGGCCTTCCCCGACGTCCTCTCTGCCCAACCAGGGAGGACCCCGTTGATCAGCCACCACATCGCTACCATCCCGGGCCACAAGGTGAGGGAAAACCACCGACCGCTTCCCAAAAAGATGTGGGAGACGGTGCAAAAGGAACTCGAGACCATGTTGGCCCTAGGAGTGGTGGAGGAATCGCGGAGTGAGTGGCGGAGCCCAATAGTACTTGTTCCCAAGCCTGACGGGACCGTGAGGTTCTGTATTGACTTCCGCAAGGTAAACGCAATCTCCCGTTTTGATGCCTACCCCATGCCGAGGGTGGATGAGTTGCTAGAACGGTTAGGCAAGGCAGAATTCATCTCCACCCTAGACTTGACTAAGGGGTATTGGCAAATCCCCCTCACGCCTACCTCCAAAGAGAAGACGGCGTTCCCTACGCCCTTCGGCCTCTATCAATTCACCATGATGCCCTTCGGGTTGCATGGGGCCGCGGCCACCTTCCAGCGGCTCATGAACCAAGTACTGCACCCGCATAGTTCGTATGCAGCGGCCTACATTGATGATATCATCATCTATAGCGCCAGCTGGAAAGAACATCTCGAACACCTAGCGGAGGTGCTACGAGCCCTGGGCCGGGCCGGCCTCACAGCGAACCCAGCCAAGTGTCACTTAGGCCAAAGAGAAGTGACCTACTTGGGCTACACCGTGGGCCGAGGCAGACTCCGCCCCCTGGTAGACAAAGTGGAGGCCTTGAAGGGCTATGCTCCCCCGACAACAAAGAGACAGGTGCGGCAATTCCTGGGACTGGCCGGATACTACCGCCGGTTTGTACCCAATTTCGCCACGCTCGCCGCTCCCCTCACTGACCTGACGAAGAGCTCCCAGCCGAAGAAAGTCCAGTGGTCCGCCGCCTGCGAGAGGGCTTTCAATGCCCTGAAGGAACGGCTGACCCGGGAACCAGTGCTAGCGCAGCCGGATTTCTCCAAGCCCTTTATTTTACAGACAGATGCCTCAGAGGTTGGGTTGGGGGCGGTATTGTCCCAAGAGGAGGGGGGAGAAGAGCACCCTGTCTTATACTTGAGCCGTAAGTTGTTTTCCCGAGAGGTGCGGTATTCTACCATAGAGCGAGAAGCCCTGGCGGTCAAGTGGGCAGTGGACGCCCTAAGGTATTACCTGTTAGGGAACCCCTTCTCCTTGGTGACGGACCACGCACCCCTTAGATGGATTAACAACATGAAGGACTCAAATGCACGAATCATGCGGTGGTACCTGTCCCTCCAACCCTATTCCTTCCAGGTATCCCACCGGCCAGGGAAAGCCCACGGGAATGCAGATTTCTTTTCCCGAGTTGGGGAGGAGGCAGAGGGAAGGGAGCCCCAGGTGCAGCCGGCTCTGGCGGCTGTTTTAAGGGGGAGGGTGTGTGACGGGGCTGAGCGGCCCCGCACCGGTACAGCAAGGGTTAACCCTTCTCTCGGGGCGGAGGAAGCCACGCCCCGGAAGCTCTGCGGGGCATGCTCCAGCTGGAGACCCAGCATAAAAGCTGGCAGAGTTGCTCAGTCGGGGCTGACCACCGGAGGGGAAGGACCTGTGTTACCAGCTCCTGAGGAGGAACAGCCAACATCCTGGGACCCAGACGACAGCTGGGCTGTGACGCCGCTGGACGACCCACCCGCCGTCGGCCCGGAGGGAGAACACTCCAACGGACCCCCGGACACCGAAGGCAGGGTAGGAAGTGACCCAGGGAACTTTTAAAGGGACAGCCTAGCTCGGCGTGTTGCGGGCGGATCCCCGCCGAGCGTGGGGCGAGACCAGCCCCGCTGGTAGGTGAGCCCTGGGTCGGGACCCGGTGGAGTGGGAGGGCCCGGGTCCCCCTACCCCTACGGCCATTAGGCCACGCTACCCCGAGAGTGGGAAGCAATTGTATTGACTCTGGCCACTGGGCCACGCTACCCCGAGAGCGGGGAGCGATCCTATTGACTCTGGCCACTGGGCCACGCTACCCCGAGAGCGAGGAGCGATCCTATTGACTCTGGCCACTCGGCCACACTACCCCGAGAGCAGGGAGCGATCCTATTGACTCTGGCCACTGGGCCACGCTACCCCGAGAGCGGGAAGCAATCCTACTGACTCCGGCCATTGGGCCACGCTACCCCGGGAGGGGGAAGCAATCCTATTGACTCCGGCCATTGGGCCACGCTACCCCGAGAGCGGGAAGCAAGCCTATTGACTCCGGCCATTGGGCCACGCTACCCCGGGAGGGGGAAGCAATCCCATAGACTCCGGCCATTGGGCCATGCAACCCCCTTTCCCTTGAGAGGGGGGGTCAAAGACAGGTGGAGGTCCGCTGCCACGCCTAGCCCCAGCCTTCAGGGGGCGCTGCGGAAGCGGACCCGCCACAGTGACGCTGCATCCTTGTAGGTTTTTTACTAATGTTTATTTGCTAATTCATAACATTTGGTATGTAAGCATACATGAGTGAGGTTCTACTGTGCTACTTGACTTCAAAGTTATAAACAGTGATCAAATTATTTGTATACCATGTCCATGGTTTCAATTAAAATTTCACATTTCTCTACAACTCCCACACATTTGTATTTGAGATACTAGAGTTACACTCATGAGGGAAACTGGTACCTCAGATTCCAGTGAGTGTTCCTTGTTGGGGAATGCCAACTTTGTAAAGAACCCCTGCATTATGTCTGCAAAAAAAGAAATACAGGGAAACACCAACTGTCTCCTCCTTCCTTCCCTCCCGAGATGTTTTTTGTTATGTTCGTGGCCTGTATGCAGTTTGATTAATTTCTTTAACATAAATAGCAGTTACCACCCATCAGTTTCCTGATTCAGCATTTCTATGGGAAACAACCAATGGTAATAATAACAGTGGGAAGGCCGTAGGATTGTGCAGTTGGGAGATAAAGTAGGTCCTAACATTAGAGATAACCCTTGTAAGAAGGGAAATATAACTTTAAGTCCAAACTTCACCAGTTTCAGAGTGTGGGTACCCTGCAATCTTCCTTGCCTACATAAGTTCCTTTCCTGACACACCTGGATCCTTTCAGCTGATGTGTTTCTTTGGCCTACTACAGTTATTTACTGAGCATCTGCAAAGCACTTGGTGAAAAACTGAAGAAGACATGTTCCAGGCTGAAGGCATTTGTAATCTAAAAGGACAATGAACCAGAACTGATATTATATTCTGCTCCTTTTACACCACTAGGTGGCACAAAAGGTGCACTGACTGCATATCTCTCCAGCTGGCAATAACCCGGGCCTAGGACAATGGTTTTCAACCTTTTTTTCATTAGCGGACCCATAAAAATTTTTGAATAGAGGTGCGGACCCCTCTGGAAAACTTAAACATAGTCAATGGAACCCAAGGGATCTGCAAAACACAGGTTGAAAACCACTGTTCTACGGCAATGGCAACCTTTTGCAGACCCCTTAAGCATATCTGCAGACCCCAAGGGTTGAAAACCACTGCCTTGTTACATGTGGGAGTAGAGACAGTACAGCTAGCTATTACACTTCCCATGGTCCCACTTTTTAGGGGCCACTGCCAGCTGGCACAAGTTAGAGCAACTGCTGGGCTGCTCTACTCATGTGTGCAGAAATTCATGGAGCTATAACTGGCTTCCAGCTATAATTGACTTTTGTGCTGTTCTCAGTGGAAACAAAGATGTAGAATCTACCACAATATCTGTTTTCTTTTCATGGACAACTATATAGCCTTTTCTCTCCCCTCTTGCACCCACAATCTTTATAAAGAAAGCATAGTTGCCTTGCGTTAGCCTACTTTCTACGCAGTAGTGTATGGAGAGCAGGCCCTTGCATGTTCTGGGAGTGAGGGGACAACCAGACAGTTTTGGGGACAATATTGTAAAAGAGGGTAGTTATGAACCTTTGTATTATGTAAATAGATCTGTATCTCTAAACTGGAAGGGAAAGAATTCAGCTAGGATCTTGGAATTGTTTAAATAGATTTTAAAGCGCCTCTGTCTCAATTCACAATAATTATCCGTGGTTTTTTTGCAAGTATAATGTTAAAACAGAGTTTTCACCCGTGCATAGGAAATACAGGTGCTGAGAACTGTCTCTGTTGGCTGGAGTTAAGAACATAAAAGTGTGTTGTGAGGCTGTGCTGCCATTTTTGCACAAAGTGAAGAGGACGTGTGTATGTATGTGATGAACATGGATTGTGAGGGGAGAGGGAGGGAATTTCCTGATTCTCTTTGTCATTCATTGGAGGAGGAGGGTGTTCCACTCCGAGTGTCATAAACTCATCTTCAGGACACAGACACATATCTCACCCACCTCTAGACAGCCAGTGTCTTTGGGGGATGGCTGTTGGTCCCCTCTTTCCCAACTTCTCAGGTGTCATCTTCTTTGGGTGACAATGTGCTCAACTACCCCATTCTTCATGTAGTAAGACCCAGTAGCCCTTCAGTGAGGTGCCCCCTGACCTGCCTCTTTAAAATGCACAGTGATCTCCAGAGTTTATGAGAGCAGTGTGCAGTCCTGGCACATGGAGGGCCTGCTCTCCCCTCTCTTGCTGTGTAGAATCATAGAATCTCAGAGTTGGAAGGGACCTCAGGAGATCATCTAGTTCAACCTCCTGCTCAAAGCAGGACCCTATTTTTGCCCCATATCCCTAACTGGCCCCCTTAAGGATTGATTTCACAACCCTTGGTTTAGCAGACCAAGGGCATGGTTAGACTGGCGCTTTGCAGCGCTAAAACCCTCCAGTAGTGCTATAATTTTCGTACCGTACACACTTCAAAGTGAGATTTTTGCGCATTTACTCACTGTTTAAAGCATGTAAGGCAAATGATGTGAGGTGTTCTTTTGTAGAGGGGATGAAAAAAGCGGAAGTAGCTTTGCAGTTTCTCTCTAACAACTCACACAGCAAATAACCAGTGAAAATGCTTGCGGACGGAGCTTTTTGTCTTAAATACAGAGCCTGTCAGCTTTCGCTAAGGAAAACTCACTGACAGCCTGATCTTCTCTCCCTGCGAACAACTTCCCAGTTCCCCCTCACCCCCCTCCTTTGCAAAGCACGTTGCACCCAGCTGAACGCTGGGATACCTGCCCTATCCCACTACTGTCACTGCTGCCAGAAGCGCTACAAATGTATCCATTCTTTAGCGCTACAGGGTTTCAATCTGCACAGGCTCTAGCGCGATACCTATTGCGTTACATTGGGAAGCGCTACAAAAAACGCACTATAATCTCTAGTCTAGCCATACCCCAAGGCTCAAACCACTGAGCTATCCCTCCCCCCAGCTCAGCTGAAACCCAGGAACCAGGCTGCCTATGTGAATAATATTGCAAACAGTAGCACAGACTATCACAAGAGATTATTATAGGCTCAGGCTCTATGAATAACAAAACAGGCATCAGTTCACAACCATTCTGTGGATTTCTGGCTGTCAGTATCACAATTGCTATCAATGGCTTTTCTATTTGTACTTAAGAATTATGTATGAAAAAGTCTGACTGTTACCCATTTGACCCAGGTCGTGTTGAAGTGAAGGACTCGTTCCCTTGGACTGGCAAGTCCATGAGGATATTCGCTTCAGTAACAAATAAACAATAATTGCTACATAAAGTATGGGATGCTTGATGATGTCTGGTTCCTTTCAGAAGACTACATCTTTTCTATGCTAGGAGGTGCAGATTAAAACAGTGACTAGTTCAGAAGAAGGGACAGGCAAAGAAATATTTTTGGATCATTATTCCATGTGTACAGGAATGTGTAGCATCTTGCCAGAATCAACCTCACCTGCTTCTTTGTGTAGTGAGCTGGAAAAGATCAGAAGGAAGAGTTTCCAGGCACACTGTTTTCAATCAAAAATACACAATGGCCACCAGCTGTTTGAAACGCCCAGCTTTGGATCAGGATTGTTTCATATAAGTTATATAACAAGTCTTAATGGAGGAGAGTTCTGTAGGTATGAATGAGGGGATGCACCGGGGGGAGGGCATGCAGGGTCATGTGCCCCCCTCCCCGTTTCCTGCTTTGCTTGTACTGAGCATGCTCACATGGAATGAGCATGCTCAGTAACACTGCTGAAGCCAGCTGCCCTCACTCCGCCCCCCACTATCTGCAGGGCCGTCCCTCCCACTATTGGCAAGCCCGAGTCATCTAGCTGCAGCACAGTCCTTCTATGGTTACAGTTGCCATCTGTGGGATGGAATAGTGGTTGCTTTGCTCCCCTCCATGCATCCTGATATTCATGGTGATGGTGGAGTGCTCTCTTTCAGGGCACAGTGGTGCAGAGACACCCTTCCCCTGCTGCCTACATCTGTCCTGCTTTTTCCCACCATCTTGTAGCACTGGTAGACAATTTAGGCTCCAAACTCAGTGTTGCCAACTCTCCTGATAAGTGTTGGGAGTCTCACTGAATTTTTGGTGATTTCCTTAAAGCTCCATCTACTGGAAGCATGTGATTAGGTGAGAATCACAGCTTTCCTTTTTCTAGCCCTCTTGTTTGCAGAGGAACTCTTGACCCTGTGAGTATGCCCTAAAGCCTCAAAAGCCCAATGGCACCAAAATAACCCCAAATCTATTACTTATTTACAATCTCACACATTTTTCAGCCAATTTCATTATTTTTCGAGGCCACCCTCCTGGGTTTTGAACACTTGAGGTCAATGACACTGCAGTTGACTCTGCACATGTTGTCTCCTGTACCTACATGGTAGGGTGACCAGATGTCCGGATTTTATAGGGACAGTCCCGATTTGGGGGTATTTTTCTTATATAGGCTTCTATGACCCCATCCCGTTCCGATTTTTCACACTTACTGTCTGGTCACCCTACTGCATGGAGCTCCACTAGGTGTTTGTCTGCACTAAGTTAATTGCAGGATCAGGGCCTCATGCTGCAGAGGACTCCACATCAGCGTCAATTTCATTGTAAGAGACTATAACCAGCATAATAAAGCATGAAAAATATTCCTGAAGAATATGACGAGATTAACTACAAGGCTGACTTTCAATCTCGGCTTGTCGGCTAAGGTTATCAATGGCTTGAGAATGATAGGAAAATTCTGAACTGAAGGTTTGTTAATTAATCTATCAATTATCATAGCTGCATGAAGAAATAAAATGCAAGGTTTTATAAACAAAATAGGAGACACAGCAAAGCAGCTGGAGCTGAGCTCATACAATGTAGGAGTGTGAGAGTAGTAACACCAGAGGGGGGAAGATCATCACATGCGCTTAATGGTAAATAATTAAACCTGATGAGCCAAATTCCGCCTTTGGAATTTGGCCCAATGTAAATTTAAAAGTATATGCTTAAGTTCCTAGTGAAACCAATCTCAAAACTCTCATTGAGTTCAGCCCCTGTAAATGAATATGCATGTAAGTTAATATAAATATTGCAGGGGCACATTCTGGTGTGTATATTAATATGCATATCACTACCATGTCTCTGTATAAGAGTTTAAATAGAAATTAATTATAAACATGCATTCATAGCTCTGAAGTTTCATTGGTAACAAAACAGTGTAAAGAAATTAATAGCATTTTAACATGTCTATTTCTGTGAAGTCAGCTACCGTGCTGCTACTGATATTTAGCAACAAGGCAATTAACAGATGTGGAGTCTAGTGTGATAACTTCTTGTGTGTTATCCAAGTGTATTTTTAAACCCTTTGGAATGTTAAATTCTAACCATACACTTTAGAGATGGAATAAAGGGATTTTCTTGTGAGTGCAATTCTAACTCCCAGTTTCTTTTGGAAACTCTAATTTGGCAGTGACCCATTATTTATAATGCCAGTTTATTTGACACTAATTATATAAGTAGTGCCACTCAAGTCTTTGCATTGAAAACAATGCGACTACCCATGTGAGCATGACCTATGGGACAGGATTCCTAATCGGAATAGAGCCGGATCCTATCCCAATGGCAAAACTCCCTTTGATTTCAATGGGAACAGGATCAGACTTCGGGTCTCTTTGGCTTAGTTTTGCTACTGTTGAATTTTTTTAAAAAGTGAAGTTGTGTTTTGATTTCTATTTGCATTTTCCCATAGACCATGATATGTATGTTATCAATTGTGCTAGTGACTTCTTATGAACCAAAATATGTATTATAATATGCTTAGTACACAAGCACATTATATATATATATATATAAAAAACACAACATGTAACTTGTGCAAAAGTATAAAATAACATTTTCTTTGGGTTCTTCCTACTATTTAAGAAAATAAATGCAATAAAATCAATTACTTTAGAAACATTATTGCATATGATTAATGTTATTTTATAATATATTGCTTAGGCAGCATTTATTTGTGTGATTCGTTGCTTGCCTTAAGAGACTTGCATTTGGTTCAAAGCATGAACTTATTCTAGGTTTAAAATGATAAAAGGAAACAAATATAAAAACATAATGAAATCACCTCAAAATCTGCTTACGTTCTCACTTTTTATGCTAACCCCCCATCATAAAAATAATCCACAAAATTTCACTGAGATTACTCCATCAAATCCTATGTCCATCAAATCCTAAAACATACTCCACCTGCTACAGAAACTATCATAATAATTGTCTGGGCTTTTATCTGATGAATATGCATTAAAGCAGCAGAAACAATTTAATTTAATCTACATTATTAGGGAAAGTTTCTGAAACAAGCTGTTGTGGGGAAATTTATGTAATATTCGTGCTGAGAGAAGCTGTCTCAGAATTGATTGAAGCCTTCCTCGATTCAGTCAGGGTGTTAACTTCACAGTATGCTTTTGTGTACAGATTGGGCCAGTGTGTGCATGCTTCACTACATAACTGTATATGGTGTAATATGTCTGCCCACCTGTATGTGTTTGAACACACAACATACATTTAAGATTATCGAAAAGCCTCTTTTTAACCTCATGCAGTGAATCAGCATAATCTGAATCACAATGCATGGCAGTATACTAGAGTAAAAGGATAGTGTTTGTCTGTAGGTCTGACTGCATAGGTGGATAGGTGTACATTTATGTAAAACTAAACCAGCACAGGCAATATTCATGTAATGATGCAACCCACCAACAGCAAGATGGCTTAAAGTTAAACTTGATGAACCATCCTTCACCCTTTTGTGTCTCACTATTGCTGCATATATGCAAATATGAGTCTGTATTGAAGAGAAAGACAATAAAATCATGCAATTCATGTGTCTGGAGGGTTACATAGGCTTTGCTTAATAATTATATATTGTGACATGTGATACGTTTGCTTTTACTGGGGACTGTTTCAACCTTAGTGTTGCAGAGACATACTTTACAGGTAACTTCCTTTTGTTATTGTAAGGAGTAAGTTTTCAGAGGGAAATGAATCCTCCACATAGTATAAGTGCATGAATGGGAAAATGTGTGTGAAGGAGCCTTTTTAAAACAGACACTATTAAATATATATATTAAGAATTTTTTAAAATCTGAATTATTTACCAAAAGGACAATTACTATGATTTATTGCCTATACTCGGCCTGATTCAGCAATGCTTTCAAGTACATGCTTAACTTTAAACTTGCGTTATGTCCCATTGACTTCAAAGGGGTTTGGGGATGTACTTAAGTACTTTGCTAAATAAGGATGGGATTTCTGAGAAAATGCTGAAACGTTTTTTCTGAATTGGGGCCATAATGCTTTGGAACAGCACGACACTGGAAAAACCAGATAACAGGATCCCTGCCTTGAAGACATTGCGCAATCTAAGGGTCACTCCTAAGTACTCCCAGTATTCGCTTGAATACATTTTTTCCAGGACTCAGGATTTATATGAGTGGACTTTGGTATGTCCACATGGCACACTAAATCTGGGCTCTGATTCAGGTTTGAGCCCAAGCTCCCCTTCCATCCACATATACAGTTTAGTCTGACTCAGGTCTACAAGCATCCAGGTCCTCAGACTCTTTGGGGAAAGTGGAGGCTAGCCCTATCGTTTTGCAGTATGGACACAGCTCAAGCCACAGACCCAAGTCAGAAGGTCTGTATAGTGCAGGTTGGACACTTTGACATGGCTCTGAGACCTGGGTCCAGCAATTGTAAACCCAGGTTCACAATGCAGTGTGGATCCTCAAGGATAGGCTCGGAGCTATTGAGTCCACAAGCCCTGGTCCCACAGACTTGGGTTTACAATTCAGTGTAGACATGTAAGACAAGAACAACAGGCGGGGATGACAGAGAAGGATGTTTCGGTGGAGGCTGGTTGAAGAGAAAGACAATAAAATCATGCAATTCATGTGTCTGGAGGGTTACATAGGCTTTGCTTAATAACTATATATTGTGACAATAATGGTTTCTGTGGAGCCTTTACAGTTATCCTTCCACATATTTTAAAGTCATTACTATGAAAGACTGAGACAGTTTCTATTCTGCCAATTCACATACAGCTCAAGTCAGTGTACTACAAATGCTTGGGAATTTGTCTAAATAAATGAAGGAAAGGAATTTGTTGGTGACTTATTTTTGTGGCATTTTTGTTCCTAAATAAAGTCACTAATACACATTATCAATGAAGGAACCACAACTCTGGTCTTTTAAAATAAGACTTTTTTTTTTAGTTTTCAGAATGAAAAATAACAGTATATACAAGTAATTTTTTAACCCTGTAACCTCCAAAACCATCATGCTTATTCTTTTCAAGTTCTGTTTAACATTTGTTCTGGATCTCTGAATTACCTGCCATGTTTTAGCTCATAGCATTTATTTATGATTAAGAAGTATACATAGTTTATAATGGAAACTGCTCTTAACAATACAGACATTTATTCAGAACACAACATCTGGTTAACAAAATGTCCACTGTCCTTAACTCATCTGTAAAAAAAAAGTGTGTTCTGTAAAAGCCATTATTAGTCCTATTACTCTTGCAAACCAAACTTCTAAAAGTAAAGACTGCTAATTTCTGTTTCCCTTGTCACTAATCAAAGAACGATAAGACCTTAACAAATGCATCTGGTTTTGAGAGCAAATTATCATCCATTGGGAGCGGGATACTCATGATAGGTTGGTGTCTGACTGTATTTCACCCTCACTGTTTACAATTTGTTCCAAACATGCTTAGATCTACAAATTCTCCATTCTCCTAGCAACTAAATACAGAGGCAAAAGTAAATATGCTTTTACTATACACTATTGCTAGGACGCAAGTTCATGTAAGAAGTTTTGCTCTTGGCTTGTGCTAGGAGAATTTAAGTAGTGTTTATACTTGAATACTAGGTATCCCCGTTTTCAACATGTCTTGGAATACTGGAGAATCTGTAGTATGAGGATTTTTTTTGTTTTTTTTTTATCATCAAATGACTAAGCTCATGGCTGTCAGCTGAATGCACGCAAGGTATTTTTTGTGAATACTGCAGTCAATAAAATTAATCTTTGTGGAGTGTGGCAGATGCCTGCAAAATTGGTCATTTTAAAGTGATCTGTGATGCTGATGAGCCAAATCTTGTGATTTTTAAAATAAGGAATTTTACAGACAAATATATTAGCTGCTTTAACATAAACAAATGCTACACCACAGATCAATTAATACACTGCGTAGCAGTTTGCAGCTTGAGGAAATCTTCTGTCAATGACATCAGGGAACATTTTCTGCTCACACTGTTCTTTTTAAACTTTTAAAGATATGAACAGCAAGAGCTGAGCTGCAATTTAATTACCATCTCTGCTGCTTAACAATGGATAAAGACAATACAGACAGCTGTGATCCCTACCACCCCTAAATTACCATTTGTATAAATTTCAACATCCGAATAGAAGTGATTGGCAGCGGGGAAAGGAAGGTACACAACCTGATATCAGCTAAAGGAAAGTTCATTTTACTTATAAACTACTCAGGAATCTATATGTATTTTGTGGCTGGTATGATAGGGGTAATAGGAACATGATGAGGATGAGGATGAATGTAATATAAAACACAAGCTGAGGGTCTGCTTCTGTTCCCACAGAAGTGTGAGTTTTGCCATAGATGCAACTGAAACAAGATCAGCACATGAAGGGGCTTAAACCAAATCCTCTAATTTTTAACATGCTAAATGTTTTCATTTAACTTCGGGGTCTGCAATATTTGAGGTCATTAGAAGAACACCTGTTTAAATTAGCTATCGCAGCAAGTAACCAAGTTTAAAAAACATGTAGCAAATGTACTCATTTCATATACTATAGATATAATTTGGAAACTGTGATTAGAAAGAGTTCCTTCCATTTATTATTTCTCCATTTCTTTTCTATTTGCTATTTTCTTTGGATGGTTTCACATATTTGTTTTAACTACAATATATTTGGGACTATTATATATATGGATGTTTGTGTATATAGGCACTCACTATATGTGTGTGTGTGTGTTTATATTTTTTAGCTATTTCTACAGGTATATATCAAATTCTTAAATATAATATTATAAAGACCAATAATAACCCACAGTGAAGTAAGAAGTGTTTGGATTCCACTGTGTTTAAGAGCTATTTCCTAATACAACCTGGGGTTTATGATACCCATCAATTTAGCATGTCTAGACATCTAGAGCAGCTGGAGACCATTTTTATATATATACGCAGAAGGCACAATTCTACTCTACTTGGTTTATGCTGAGCAGGACCTTACTATGAGATTACAATGCAAGTAGAGGTGGCAGTTTAAGACCTGGTATGAGGGTGATATGTCATTAGTGTGGGCATCATAGCCATTGTTTGATATTTTATTTCTGATTTATATTTCCTATGGCATCAAACTGCCTCCCCCCCATCACCATTTCAAGAATAAACAGCCATTTTTCTGCTTCTAAGAAGAGGTAAGAACCAGGCAATTAATGTTAAATTAATTTGGTGTAAATCTCTTTAGACATGGATGGAGATATAAAGTCTGTCACATTCCACTTTTTTTTTCTCATACACCTTTGACTCTTCATGCTGGTGTTTCATTAACAGTGAGAGAGCAGTGACTCCACTAATAATTTTGAACAAAGCTTCTCTTACAGAGAGCAAAGATTGTCTAAAGATGGTAAAGTCACTTTGTTCTGCAGATTTCAGACTGAAATCAAGTTGTGAACCACGGTTGAACCCCAGAAAAGAAAAAGAACCAACAACCTCCTTTACTCTCAGGACTTCCTAACAATATTAGAGGCGGCATATATCCAAAATCAGATGCATTTAAAACTACTTTGGGACGCAGTCCTCAGTTCAATGGGACCACGTGCATAAATAAGACCATTTAAGGGTTGCAGGACTAATCCACTGATGTAAATATACAGATTAAGATTTACTGTGTCAGGGTACTATGATAATAAAAACAACTAATAATAATATCTGGCTGTCATTTCATATCACTGGTTTTCTTTTGCTTAAAAAGAAATCATTATATGCCCACACATGTCATTTTAACCATATGTTTTTATTTCTAGCTATTTTACTGTCGTCATTTTAATTCTTCCACAACAACAAAATCGGTGGCCAGGATATTAGAGTAAGGTGAAAGAAACACTACAGTAAACGGTTGTGGATTACTTTCTTGTAGGGCAAGTGTTCTCCCAACCCATCCAGCCCCTACAGTTAATGGCTGGATTATGCTTTGAAGAACAAGGATTTATATCTCAGATTTAAAAACAAAATCCTATTAATCCATCAGTGGGTGCTCTCATTCTGGCCTGATTCATGTTCACTTAAGTCAATGGCAAACTTTTCACTGATATCAATTGTGCAGGATCACGCCCTGTATCCCTATATACA
Source organism: Sternotherus odoratus (assembly GCA_032164245.1). Lineage (NCBI taxonomy): Eukaryota > Metazoa > Chordata > Testudines > Kinosternidae > Sternotherus > Sternotherus odoratus. The sequence continues at coordinate 205,693,808 of JAVMKO010000002.1, read as the reverse complement.
GGATTTTAAAAAATCTTAAGATATTGAAGTAAAAAAAATCTGGAAGCAATGAGTTCCACAGGTTCATTACATGCTATATAAAATATATATTTCCTTTTATCAATTTTAAATGTGTTGTCTTTTAGTTTCAATGTTGTTTTATAAGAATAGGCAAAAAGGACCACTTTACTTTCCCTACTACTATTCATTAATTGTCCACCTTTGCCATCCCTCCTCTTTGCCATCTCCTCTCTTCAGATGAAAGACTTTCCACATCACTAATTCTTTGCGTTACACATCTCAAGATCCCTCTACTTTGATATCTTTTTGAGACCAAATGATCAGAATGAAACATAGCATTCCAGATGAAGGCGTTCCATTCATAGATATAATGGCGCTATAATATTTTCAGTATCATTTTCCATCCTGTTTGGTTTTCTCCCTAACATTCTGTTTGCCTTTCTCACCACTGCTGCACACTCAGCGCAAGTTTTCATTAAGCTGTTCACATTGATGATCAGTTATTAGCCTCGAGTGGCTATGGGTAATTCAGAGCCCAGAAATACATCTACATACTTCAAATAAATAGTAAATGGTTTCTCTCATTGCATGTTAAAAAGGGGGAAAAAAAAAACCGTTTAAAGAAAACTTAACAATAAGCCACCAGATCACTTGTACACTAAAGGTACCATATTTGGTTACTTTATGAATTACCAGGGTTTAGTCACTATTATGAGTTGATAAACTGCTTCCATGAGTTAACAAAGTGCTCTTTTGTTACATTCACAATTACAACGTGCTTTTGCAAACTCTGCTAGATTGCCTGAATTTTAAACAATGAAGCCAACAGGGAACGAAGATTAGATAGGGAAGAAACTTTATTTACTATTGGAGCAATTTATGTAATTTACAGGGAAATCAGGCTGTGATACATAAAAAATGTCAAGTCTATCATGGACCCTTTTAGACTGATGTATCTGCTGATGCATATCAACTTTATTGTCTGGATAGCTAATAGTTTACAAAGGAAAAACTGTAAACTGCCTGGAAGGTTGTAGAGATAGTTGGCTCTAAATGTAGGAATCAATTTAGGTTCATTACTACTCACAAAACCTATAGCATATTGGCCAGGAGGGTTTCCAAGTAGTTCAATGAGTGGATATTAGATACGCTAATGTTTCATTTTTTCTTTAACTATCATGTACAGATATAAATGGAAGTAAAGCTAATAAAACTGTTTGTACAGACCTTTAGTGGATTTGATATTTCATTAGGCTATTTCAAACCGACCTTTAATTTTTAGTGCAGTGTTTCCCATTTGGATCAGTAGAACTTCAGAAAGGGCAATCGTAAATGTTTTAAAAACTGCATGAATCTCGCTTAATAAACTGGCGTTTGTGAGCCTGGGTGTGTAGAGCCGCGTGGAAAAATTTACCTGCTCAGCTCACAAAGAGAAATGACAGATGTTAAGTGACATACAGTCATTTTCTGCATTGTGATGCTTTGCGGGTGTCTTTAAGAGATTTTGAATGGCCATAATAGGAAGCAAAAAAATCTGAATTAATTTCTATTTGTTTGAAAAAATGAAAATAGTTATTTTACATGGAGTATACAGGTACAATGTGAATATATTATTGATTTATATGCTAGTACTTTTCTCCTGTACATAAACATTTTAAGGTTAATCCAAAATATTTTGCTCTCTCTCTGTTAAGGTAAAATCCCCAATTTTACTGTCCCCTCACTTACATGCTGTTGCTAGTAAAAAGCAATTCTGCTATAACCAAATCCTCCACTATTTCGATGTTGATGCATGAATCCCATATTTTTATTCTATCTTTAAGTTCAGCTAATGCCCTTGATGCAATCTCAAATTGCTGCCATTACACGGATCACTAGAAATTGGAGGTAATAGTTTAAAAAAAAAAAGGTTGAAAAATTAGATGGATAAAGGCTTAATCAATTTAATTTTATCACCAAATCCAGTCCCTTCCTCTCGAGCTGTCAGGGTATGAGATAAGCAGAGCACATCTTGAAGCACAACACAATTCTGTCATGGAGAAGGAGTCGTGTCCCTGAAGCAAGACGAAACATGCTCATTTATTTCATTGCTGGGTGATGAAGAATCAAGCAGACTTCCTCTTTCCATCTTTAGCACAATCTTGTTCTTTTATTCTTTTTTTCTGGAATTTCACTGCATCATAATTCTGCCTCACCATTCGCTGCACTTACTGAGTTTATTTTACCAACTTTTATTTCTTGCCCCTCAATATCAATAGCGAGTTCAGCTCTCTCTATTGCAGCATTTCACTTTGTGTTTATATCTGATTCACTCCATTTTTCTACGCTTAAGTTTGGCCAATGGCTTTGAAGAAATCACACTCAAACAGTGAGTAAATGTAATTGCTGTTGTGCATTGGAAAAACCCACCAACTTCACGTTAAGATTCCAAATGTTGATTTCCATCAAGATGAGAAAGGCTTTTACAGCATGATCAGCATGTTGCAACTCTGTTTTATTTTAGTCCCTTTTTAAGCATTTTTATCTGAAAACAAACTTTCTTTCTAAAGTTCTTGCTTTTCCCTTCCTAATTCTGAACAGAATTTGTTCAAGGCTGTGAACTGAATTTATTAATAATCTGTTTATAATCTATTATGTTTTAAACTTGTACACATATGCATTTGCAAGGTGTTTTGTGTTTTGCAAAGGGACACAAGTCACTACATGTTAACATGGATTTATCCAAATTATTAAGCATATTTCTCTAAAGACAGATCACACCATAGACATAGATTAAAAGGACGAAATTAATACTGCTACAGAACTGCCATTAGTAATTTACAGAAAATTAACATGCTGATATTCAGGCAAATATCTGCCTTTACTTTACATCTGCCCTTCAGGGAATTATATTTACTTACCATTAAGACTTAAAATTGTTATTTTCTGAATGATAGTGCAACTATTCCTAACCATAATTGCTTACAAAATAGCTATGAATATTTTAGCCTTCCAATACACTTTCTGCAAGTAGTGTAAAACACACTACATGGACATTTGATTATACCACTAATATTAGGATTTTAACTAAGCCCTGAGACTCATTCACTATAAACATAATACAGGGAATATTAAATAATAACTGAACAATATCTTTGAACATTGAAACAATACAGTATATGGTAGTTACACTCCCAACTGCCTAATTTACATATACAGAAATAGTGCTTGTCCCTGTGACAGTATACCCCTTTCACTATATTTATCCTAAATAAATGCAGAAATTTAACTTTTGTAGAATATAATTTGTTTCCCTCAGATGTAACTGCCTCTGAGGTAACGGAACTCCTAAAGCATAGTGCCAGAATCAATGAAAAACACAACAAAGGATTATACAGTGAAACACAGAGGCATTGCATTAAAATTCACATCGATCAGTGTAAGAAAAAGAACAAAAACCTGGAAAGTAAATTCAGAACGAGATAAAGAAATGGCATCAAATAGAGAGTATTACTTGATTCTATTCCAAAGCATGCCTAAGTGTTTTATAAAGTAGTACAACTTTCTAACCTGGTACATAAACACAACACCTATATAATATATAGCCGGTATAATGAATTTATTTCTATAAATGATCTGTTTGTAATGTCCCTTAAAGATTGTATGTCTTTAGATATATTTCATTTTCTCACACTGATTTCTACTAAATTAAAATTTGTCACTGAGCTGAGTGTCTCTGTGTGCACTTGTGTACACACATATCTACATATACATGTGCACACCCGTGTGCGCATACACACAGCCACTCAACCCCCTGTTTATTTTCTTTAATAACACCTGCTAAAAGTGTACCTGCTGTAGATAGTAAAATACACACTGGAAAATAGTTAAATGCATAAAGCTTTGGTATAATCCTTTAAAAAAGGTTTCTCAATTGATTAAAATAGATTACATTGTGTGCAGTGTCTGAAAAACAGTGGAACCCATATTTACTCATGTAAAAGCTGTGTTCATTTTTTCTTGTTGAGTGCTCAGTGTAACTGATGCTTTAAAAAACACCTTCATATCAGCAATCAACTGGTCTTAGTAAAAAATACATACAATCAGTATGGAAACTGGTATGCCCTAACACACAGATCCAACACTTTAATATTGGGTTTTCCTTAAGTTATCATCATATATTCATGTACATATGAATTTTTGTGAATGCACGTATTCCAAGGAATCAGAAATGAGATCCTGAAAGTTGTCTATCTACTATTGGACAAATTATCAGTTCCTTTCAGGAATTCTACCAAATTCCAGTTGTGCATTCTGCAAATAGTTATCATTTACCAACTTTGCTGTCTCAAGAAGATGCCTAACTTCCATATTATTTCAGAAAAACACAGAGTTCATAGGAAACAACACCTTATTAAAGATCTTCACTTTTTTCTGTTGTTTTAGAAACAAAACTAACTAGTTTAATTATCCTTTGAATCTTTCTTCTATAGTTTAATGAATTATTGATTCATTTCTGACCCAAGTTTAGGATAACAGTCTCTGGCCAAATTGTCACATACTGATAAGTAGATTTGCTAAAGCACATATAACTTATTACAAAGTCAGTCGAGCTAGGTTTAGGTAAAAACAGAGTCTTACAAACTAACCGATTTAATCCCCTTTAATTGTGGGTTGGACTTTTCCCTTGCTTAATACTTTAGATAATATTTCTTTTGTAACACAGCAAAAAGCACAATTGTAGAAGCCCTTTGATATGAGCTGTTAGAAAATATTAAAGATTTGTTTAAATAAGTCAAGGTTATATACAGGTTGCTGCTTTTCTATTTCAAGTATGCGTTCACGTACACACATTTGATTGTTTTACTTACTTTTAGGGCATCGATTGTTACTAAAATTTTGACCAGAAAGATGGAGTTTCTGGTAAACATATAATGATGACAATCCAGTTATTCAGAGTCCCCTTTTTAGCATTTGGCTAGTTATTGCAAGTCGCCACAGAAAGCCTGTTTTGAAGCCTTTCTTGAAAGTTATCAGGATGCGCGCTCAATGGCTTTCATGTGAGGCAATAATTAAAAGACACATGAATAATTGACATTTAGGGCTTCCAAACTGTGTGGTTAATTTCCAGAATCTGAAGAAGAAATAATGCACTCAAAGACTCTAACAGAACAGCTTGAGCTGACAGAAACTTATCTTAGGCCTCTGAAGCAATGACAATTACAGACTAGGTGGAATTTACAGCTCTGGTAAATCCTTTTATATTAGCATCTTTATAGTCTCACAAATTGCACTTGGGCATTTCTGACATCCTGCTTATTAAATCAATTTTATTTTACTTTCAAGTACTTACAATATCTTAACTTTAACTGTTCAGGCATAGCACCGGGAATGGGGCAGTAGTGTCTTATTCCCTCTCTATGAGAAAGGAAGACTGTCTTGGGAAAAGCTTTTATCTAAGGCATACTCACAGTCTGCAGTGACATTTGGTAGCTTCACTTTTTTTTTGGATTAGAGTAATAACTAATCTAGCATTTCTATAATGCAGGTTTGGTTAGTGAAATGGATCATAATTAATGCATTTATTAACTTTACTACAGCAAGCTTAGGCAAATATTAATAACAAGTCAAAAATAACAGTTTGTAAGTAGCAACCTGTCAGGAAACTGCTGGTCTCCCCACACTTGATAGCTTGTTTTATTACTGACAAGATGGTGTATCTTCTTTTACATACTACATTTAAGCTTCATAACACATATGTAAGTGAGACTTATTAGGCAGTTCATAATGGTCATAGGAGAAATAGTCAGATAAACAAGAACTGGTCCCATGTTATTAGAAAGCCAGTGTCAGTGGTATGAGCAACTCTGAATCTGAAGGCGATTTGTATTTGGAAAAAAAACACCTGGCAAAAAGCTCACTTCCTTTTATTTCCTTTTGTAATTCCTAGGACTGCTCGATGTATTATTTCATTAGGAATCATGTGATAACAGTACCTCTGACAGGGTCAAAGGAAGCACTAGCCATGGATTGTTCAGTTGTGCTGCAGAACCTGGATAATTAAACTGATTCAATCCAGTACAAAGAAAGACGGAAACAAAACACTTCCCTTTTCCTTTAACAAAATAATAATGCCTCTCCTTTTGCAGGAATCCCCTTACTTCACGCAACTGCAAGGCTCTCTTTGTTACAGCCTACATGAAATTGTGGGGTATTTCGCAACCCCTGTACCCAGCGTTCTGTGTAGACAGTATTCTGGAGGCTACAAAAAGTGCATATAACCAAAATAAATAGACAACAAAAGCAGCACCAGCCCAGAGAGAGTATGTAAGAGAGAATAAGGAAGAGCAAGAATGAAAGAACAGAAAGGTAGGGGAAAGCAAGACTTACCTTTCCTCTTTGATCTCCTTCTCCTCCTCCTTTTGGACTTGCATTTTAGTTGACTACCTGGACCTCCAGAAGCTCTGTTGTTCCCCAGAACTGATGTCATAGCTATAGTTCAGTAAACAAGAATGTAGAGGTCTTTTCTTTCTTGTATATTTTCACCTCTGGTTCTTGCTGCTTTCTAGCTCTGTGGATAAGGTTCACTTTTTAGAACTGCGTGGGGTTTAATTCTAATTATTCTCTGTCACTTGGCATCAGCTGGGTTAAGTGTCTCTGATCTTCTGAGCTGACACACTTAACTGCTTGTAGTGAGAACTGTTCAAAGGTAGAGGCTGAAGCTGCTCAAGAGCCGGGTAGCTCTCTCTCTCAGGCTGCCTTCCTTGATCAGGGCTGTAAATGCACTGCTTCTACTTTTTGCACCTCTGCTAGTTGTTTGGCACCAGCCACTTTGAAGCCAATCATGCAGGGAGCTTGTCTATTTGCTGCTGCAAAGTCTAATTAGATCCAATCACAACTGTCTCCTGGCTCTGACATCAGCACCACCAGCCCTCTCCATCCCCTGTCAGCTTGCAAACTCAGCTCCCATTTGGGCTGACGGATATGCCTAGGACCTGATAGAAAGGAAGGGAGAACTGCACTGTAGGGAATAAAAACATACTGCCAGTTTATCTGGGAAAAGCCTAAGGGGCAGTTTACAAGAAGGGATGCTACAAAAGGGATGGCAAGGCTTTTTTTTTTTTTTTTTTTTTTGCTGTAGACCATATGGACACAGATTATTATGCTTCCCGACACACACAAATGCTGGGACTATTTCCCCAGCCATATAGTTATTAACTACTTCATTTATTGCACTGATTATTGCTTCCAGGGAAAGAATATGAGCTACTGCTGAAGAAACACTGTACCCCCAAATCTTACGCCAGATTCCCGTTGTGTGTTCAGTTATTGAAAGGCACATTTGTTTGCTAAATTCATAATGAAGGGCAAATAGCTCTTTTGCCCTTCCTTGTGAGTGTAGCAAACAAATGGATGTGTTGGGGCTCAGTCTGATTTCAAAACGGAGGTATTACACTCTGCGGTGCTTCGTTTAGGAAACCAGGCAATGAGGGAATTGGTACAGAGGGGCTTATATGAAGGAGAAGGACGGCAACAGCATTCCTTAGAAAATCTTGGACCACAAAACATTACATATTTCTTAAGAAAAGAAAAGGTTACACAGCAGGTAGGGCGCCCATTTAAGTGACAAAGAATCTTTTGCTTCAGGGCATTTCTCCTCTTAGTTATGTGATTAAAGAAGATGAATCTGGAACCCCAGACTGCTAACGCAGACGCAAATAATATTAAAGAAAAAGTTATGCTAAATAATTAATGTGCTCAGAGTCTGCTCCATTTGCAGTAAGCCATAGGAGTACAGTCAAGCCCTGCTTATTGGAACCCCTTTAATCTCAAACTCCCTCTTCTCTGCATCTAGGTCACACCCCAGGCTGTGCAGCACTTCGGCTGTAACACTTCCTGTTATTCAGGCCCCTGTATATTCAAATGTTTTATGCCCCTGAAACTTTTTGGTTAGACAGGGTTAAATGCTACACAGATTTTTTTTTAAATTAAATATACAAAAGGACATAAAATGATGCCAAGGTTTTGATTTACACCTTTAATAAAATCAAGTAAATTCTGTGTAAATGTCTTAATTTGACCCACACGTGCCAGGCAATGTGACAAGCACATCTAGCCGATCCGCCAAAAGCAGATCTTATAAGGCTGGGCTTTGCATTCTGCATAAAACATACCGATTATCCGTGGACAGTGTAATCTACATTGCACGAGACACAATACAAACAGTCTCTGCCCTGATGACCTTACAACCTAAAGCCCTGGTCCCCTGAAAGGGTCTGCGAGTTTGGAGCAATACTGCCTTGAAGTCAATGAAAGTGTTTCTTTGTGGAAGGGTCTACACACATAGAGCCTTTTGCAGGATATTGTACAAGAGGTGCAGAAAACACTCACACACGTCTATCACCATGCAATGACTGTGAATTGTTTGGCCTGCTGGAGAGCTCAGCTAAACAAATCCCTAAACAACTTTCTTCCACGTTCTGGATCTAGCGGCATATGAAAAATATGTTGGAGTAACCAGTAACTTTTTTGGTCTTTTTGGCTGACTCTAGACCTTCTTTAATCTCCCTTCCAGTGCTGTCCTCTTCTGTTAATATGGTGAAAATAAGTACTTTGTCATGATACAGTAACGTGCTGTATGGGGATGTGATTTCAAAAGTGCACTAACACGTTGGACTTTAACAGGTCCATGTAGCCACTGCTGGTGCACACTGTTTGAAACAGCACTATGTTAAAGCACACAAGAGATGATGTAGTGCACACCAGAAGGGTGTGTGTGGACCAATGAATGCACAACACTTCAGAGCACTGTACAAATCACAACCCTGTGTAGACAAATAGAAATTAGCAGTCAATTGCCTTCCACATTTAAATGCTATATGTACGCAATATTGGTTATGAGCTTTAAAAAGCACATCCAAATTAAACACAAAAAGAATACTCTTGGACAGTCATCTATTTCTAAGATTTAATTCAAATTTCAATAATTCTTTTAAAGTTCTAAGTTTTTTACACAATTATATTCTACTTCTAACTGGAGTGTTGACAGGCTATGGGAACACTTTGGGGTATTGCCAGTCCCCAGGGAGGGCATTCTAACAAACCAACCTGAAAAAGGTGACAGTCTGGCCCATTCTCAGAAAGCTGTCACTTAGTGCTAACAACCGGTGAACTGCTACCCAGTATCTCATCTTTCAGTCCTGGGCAAAGTTATCAAGAAAGCACCAGCATCTGAGCAACATCTGAGCTCTGCTAATGACATAGTTCCCTCCAAGGCAACTTCAGGAATGATCATAGAACAGAGACGGCTCTGGTTATGCTGATGGATGACCTCCTTGTGGCCATGGATGGAAGTGAAGATTAATCAGTCAACTAGCTGCCTTTGATACCATTACAGGGTGTTGCACAACTTGCTGGAATTGACAGAATTCCTTAAATGCGTACGCTCATTCCTCTCATGTTATCGTGGATGGCGTCAGCTCCTCACCCAGCAAAACTCAATCTTGTCTCCACACTTCTATCTAACTTCTATGTGAAACCTATACGTGAAAGTGTGAGGTGACATGGACCAGGGCAATTACACACAGCTAGCTAGCTCTCTCTCTCTCATCCCAGACAGACAATGAAATGTCTGGATGAAAGTCAAGTAACTTGGGCTCAACCTGGAAAAAACACAGGCAATATTAGTCCAAAACAGAGAATGTAGCAAATACAATCTCTCTACATTGTAGCCTCATGCCTGTGAATGGTCAATACAGTATGCTGCCTTGCGGTTCTGCTGAAATCATTCCTGTTCCTGGACCCCCAAATAATGGTAATTACTAGTAATACCCGATTCAATTGTCTAACCAGGAGACTGTCTTTTCTTTTCAGATGAGGCCCAACTACTGTGATCCTTTTGTTCATTACCTGTAGGTTGGACTCTTTCGGACTGCATTATCTGGAGCTACAGGCAAAGCTCCCAAGCAGCTGCAGTTTGTCTACCACACCTCAGCCTGCCTGCTGTGGAAAACAAACCCACACACGACACAGAGGGACTGCAACCTGCACAACTGAAGCAGATTGAAGGGTTTGTTTCAAAGTGCCAATCCCAATATATAATGCTTTTTCACGGTCAGCTCCATATTATCTGAAGAGCAGCCACTCCTTTTGTGACCATCTCAATAGCTGACTGCAGCCAGTACAACACACGATTAACAGAGTTTAGCCTCAAATTCTTATAAGACATTCCCTCAGCACAGAGAATGACCCACCAACAGTGACCGCAACAAACCGAAGCCTCAATACAGTCTAGATGTGATGCAATTCACCTCTTCAGACACAGTCTCTCAAACTAAAGGAACTGAAGATAAGACCAAGTAGTTTATTCGCCAGTAGACAGCAACCAATAGCTAAAATATGAGCGAGAGAGATTTTGACTGCATCTTAGCAGAACTTTGCGTGCACCTGAATTGTGTGACCACCATGCCTCACAAATGCTGGGGACAGGGGTCAAGTAAGTAGGAGCCCCTTCTTCCCCCCTGGCATGTTTACAGCAGGCTGACCCCCACCTGGGCCCTGCTGCTGGGGATAGGGGCCATGTGAGCCAGAGCACACCCACCCTCCCCCAGCATGCTCAGCCCCTGTACCAGGCAGCCAAAGCGGGACAGGGAGCAGGGCCCCGCTGTCTCCTAGCCAGGCTCTCTCAGGCAAAAGTGGCTCTGTCCTGCTCCCTGCCTGGCTGCCAGGGAGAGCGGCTGAACATGGCAGGGGAGAGGATCAGGGAGAGAAGGACAGAGCCCCTCTCCTTCCCTGCCTTTGGCGGGCCAATTTCTGTGAAGAAGAGTCTCAATGAATGGCAGAGGAAGCAGGGTCATGACCTCCAAAATCTGCTGATGCTGGAATCTGCACAGAAATGAAGTCCCACTTCCATAATAGGGCTGGCTCTCTATGGTGCACCTCAGCTACCCCTCCCTCTCTTATGAGCTGAGTTCAATGGGTATTGATATTGGGTTGCTATCCAAACTGCATATCTGATGTGGGGATGCAGATGTAGAGCCAACAAGACCCTGGTTGTGAGTGGACGGGATCAAACCTGGGATCTCTGGAGCTTAGTGCATGAGTCTCTACCGCATGAGTAAAAGGCAACGGACAGTTAGCTAAGACTAAAGAGCAGATTTGTTTTCTCTCTCTCTCTGTAAGTGTTCTGAGTGCCACTAGATGGGACAGAACAACACACCCAGAAGGTGTGTGGGTTACACAGACACAAAGTGAGAGTTAATGAATGCTGCTTCCTTAATTCCTACAGCGATCTCGGTGTGGTTCTGAGGGAAGCAGGCTGCAGAGGTGACAATTTCCCAATGTGTCCCCTTCACAGGCAGAGAAGAGCTCCTGAGAACTCCTGGGGAGGGGGGAGAGCATGCCTCAGAGCTCCTGTTCCCTCTCTTCCATGCTCACCATCCCCTCCTATTTCTGCCTGCTTTTGCTCCCTTGTGCCTATGAAGGTGAAAACAAGAATCCGGACCTTAGAAACTAGGAGATAAAAGATGCTCAAGGGCATTGAAACAGGACAAAATGCAATCCTAAGGCTGTGCAGGTGAGACTCCAGAGCCTTCTGCTGCAAAATGCCTGCTCTAATCCACTCTTGCCCTACTTACAAGCATCTGAAAAGCCTGTCAGTGTGACTATTGGCAGCGAAAGCCACTCTAGCTTTGGGGCCAGACATCAACGAGTGAGAGGGAAGAAAGAGGGGTGAGGAGCCACATTTAATGTTTACAGGTCACTCTGTAGGTAATTATTTCAATGCAAACAAGTCCCCATGTTATGCTGATTTGCACATTAAAATATCATTAAGAAATCTGAGCTCCCCTGGATTTGGATGGGTGGAGGTGGCGTTCAAAGGCTTTTGACCCTTCACTAACCTAAGGGAATAGAACTCATGGTATAGCCACAGCTGCTGCTGGCTTGGGGAGCAAGGACACACTAGTTGTAACTCCCACAATAAGCTCCCTGCTCCTTTTTAGGCTTGTGACTGTCTTCTTCTTCTTCCCTGGGTTTTCTTAAAGGGCCCATGGCTTATACAAAAACAGGTTCCTCACAGTATACAGCATGCAAGGGAGCAAGATGAGTCAGATCTGCCTGATCAGAGGTCCAATTTTAAAGATCATAATTTCTTTAATGGAGAAAAATATCATTCTGGCTAATAAGAAGGCACTGTAGTTCAGTGGTAATGCTGAACTAGGAGATATGGTGTCCATTCTCAGCTCTGCCATAGACCAGCTATGTGACCGTATAAATCACTTTAGCTCTGTGCCTCAGTTTCCCCATATGCAAAAAGGGTATAATGATACTTATATTAATTTATAACGGGATTTGAGAGTGACCAATGAAAAGTAGTATGTAACAGTTAAGGATCTTGAAATACATAAAATCATTTTTGTCTTTCTAAATCTTCCAAATTCATCATGTGCTGGAAATGTTCATCTGGTGCAAGGTATCTATATTGCACAGTATGGGCATTCAGAAATTTCATAAAAACAGAGAGCTCCCAACCAGTGGGACTAAAGTAGAATGAACCACTTGTTAGCCTATGTACTATGACATGCAGCCAGGTATTTATAATTGTATCCAGTAGAGGGCAGTAGAACATATAAATGCTATTTGCAATGGTGTTCTAGTGGAGTTGGTCCCAGGATATTAGAGAGACAAGTTTGGTGAGGTAATATATGTTAATTGGACCAACTTCTGTTGGTGACAGAGACAAATTTCCAAGCTACACAGAGACCTGCAGGGCTTGAAAGCTTCTCTTTTTCACCAGCAGAAGTTAGTCAAATAAAATACATTACTTCACCTACCTTGTTTCTTTAATGTAAATACTAGCCAGTTCATTGAAATGGTTAACAGTGAGATGAAGGATGGTCTTGTGGTTTATGTTTAAAACTGGTGGGGTCAAGTGTCTTGAGTTGTGATCCCATAGATACCATAGACAATTTGTGGGCAACTCTCTTAGGCTCAATTTTGGAAAAGATGAACTTTCCACTCATGTTAGCCATCTCAACTTTTGGATGCCCATTTTGAGAAAACTGGGGCACCCAAAATTACTGAAAAACATCTGAAAATCTGAGTCTTAATTTCTCTAATTTTCAGTCTCCTTATCAGTGAAATAGAGATGTTCATACTAACCTACCACAGGGGGATAATGAAAGTGTCATTTAAGTATAAAATATTTTATTTTTCCTAATATCTTTGCTTTGGAAATCTTGTAAACATTAGACTAGGAATAATTCCCCCCCCCCAAAAGCAGTTTTTCTAATATATGGATGAAAACTAGTTATGCATGGTTGGTAGAGAAGTATTTTACCGCCTACAAAACCAAAAGCTGTTAGCACAGATTACATAGCAAACCATTTCTTTTGAACCACAGACATTTTTTATATAAAAATCATGCAATAAATTATCTATTTTGCAGAGATAACATAGTCCTGTTAGATAGTAGTAATAGAAAATGTAGTACCATATTGCAGTCATGTGATGTTTTAGGTTCGCAATATTTATTATAGCAAGGATATCCCTCTCCAAAGTTTGTCTGCAGATATGAGCATGGCATACGTTCAGTATCACAAATGATTTGTTCAGACCTCAGCACCTGTCACTATTTTTCAATCCATATTTGTTTTAACTTTGTTAGCGACTGATATTTAAGTAGAATATGGTTGAAGTATATTAAACTGCAATGACATCATCTGAGACTCCCTGGCAGATTCATGCTACTGTCATGATATTCGATTACTTAATAAAAATGTACCATTATGATCTGCCAACTTATTTAAAAAAAATATTTGAAAACAAGAATTTTGGAAACAGGTTGTAATAAACAAACATTCAGCTAGAGCTAGTATATGAGCCATCACAAAATCGTGAGCAGAAATGTGTATGCAAGAGAGTGCACACCTCCAGAGTATAAATAATATGATGTGTCTGTACGCAGGTGCTACTCAACATTTGTCCATCTATATGATACAATGGCAATTTTATAAAGTGATTAAGGCCCTGATCCTCCAATGAGTTCCCCATGAGCAGAAACTATTTTCAGTGAGGCTCCATGAGGCGCAAGTGTTGTCAAACTCACCACAGGATAAGTCTAGAATCAGGAATAAAGGAGACTTAGTACTACTTAGTAAACAATTTCAGTCTTTTCTTTTCAGATGAGGCCCAACTACTGTGATCCTTTTGTTCATTACCTGTAGGTTGGACTCTTTCAGACTGAATTATCTGGAGCTACAGGCAAAGCTCCCAAGAAGCTACAGTTTTTCTACCACACCTCAGCCTGCCTGTTGTGGAAAACAAACCCACACATGACTCAGAGGGACTGCAACCTGCACAACTGAAGTAGATTGAAGTAGATTTCCTCATGTGATGATCTGGGAAAGTTATCCTGTAACTCTTAAATGGCTATGTTATTTTGGTGTAAATTTCCTATAAGAAAGTCTGTCTCTTGATTGCCAAGATGGACTATTATGTTTGTCTTCTGTTCACATTTGGAATCAGACATTGTGGGTTAATTTAGACTGGTTTCATCTAACTGACGGCATCTCATGTAAATATCTCTACTGTGTTTTAATAATGAAATACTGTAGATGTGTTCTAAAGTTAAAGGCAAAACTGGATGACACACATATTTTCCTACAGATTATTTGACCAAACACAAATGCACCACCACCACCATCTGCCTGATTTATTTTTATATTTTATTTTATAAAAATAACCACAGTAGAATTGATTCAACCCACATAATCATTCCAGCTAAGACAAAATTAATATTAATGATAGTTAATAATGAATGACATAAGCCTCGTGTTGTGCCCTGAACACCAAAGATTACATCTGTGACAGAGCTGAGAAGGAATTGTGTTGCAGGACCAAGATCCCACCAATGAAAATGCCTTCCCACCAGCACTTAGATGTTCATTTTGAAAACTGTCAAGGTCCCAGCTGATCACAGGTGCTCTCTGTGGTAAATCAAAAGAGAGAGGCAATTCTCAGGCAAAAAGAGCACAAAACATGTCAAGCTTTATAGATTAGAGTCAACGACTTGCACTGATTCTAGAAGTAAATAGAGAACCAATGCCATCTTTGGGTCCTCCTGCCCACACCAACAAGCAGATACACTCTGCAATTGCTGTAGCTTCTGAGTGGTCTTCAGTAGTAGGCCCATGTAAAGTAGATTGCAAAAATCCTTATCTGGTAGTCAAAAAGGCTTGGATAACTAAAGGAAAGCCCTCAACATGGGTTCAATCCCCTGTTCTGCCACGGACTTCTTGCTTGACTTTGGGAAAGTAGTTTAAATCTCTGTGTTCCAGTTCCCCTTTATTACAATGGGGATAATAATACATCGGACCCTCGCTAGAACGTGGGGCTTGGGGTCCACGCGCAGGACCGTGGTAACGCAGGGACTGCGTTACCATGGATTCCAATTAAAGTTACTAAATTTAGGCTCCACGGCAACGACTGCACTATACTCGAATCCGCGCTATAGAGATGCATGTTCTAGTGAGGGTCTGCTGTACTTCCTTTCTCCCAACCTTTGTCTCTTGTCTATTTAGACTATACATTCTTCAGAGCCATGGCTATCTCTTTCTGTGTATGCACACAGTAGGGTGACCAGATGTCCCAATTTTATAGGGATAGTCCCGATTTTTGGGTCTTTTCCTTATGTGGGCTCCTATTATCCCTCATCCCCTGTCCTGATTTTTCACATTTGCTGTCTCGTCACCTTAGCACACAGCACCTACCACGATGGAACCTTAATCTTGCTTAGGGTTTCTAGGTACAACTGTAATTGAAATAAACAAATGTTCAAGATAAGTGACTGCAATCTCCTCACCAGATGCAGATTTCAGTCAGCAATACCACTGAGAATGCAAGAGAAACCGGGGATCAAAGGTGGATTTCCTAAACTGTCAACCTCTTGAAGAGGACGGAGACATACCCCCTTAAAAATGTGGACAAACACAACTCATTCAACACTCTTTAGATATTTCTTTTACTCTCTACCACATCAGTGTCACCTGAATTTTCTTTGGCCTGAACTTCATCTAATTTGCTTTCATCCAACTCTGGTCTCAGTGAGGCATCAGGAATAGGGTGACCAGACGTCCCGATTTTATTGGGACAGTCCCGATTTTTAGGCATTTGTCCCACGTCCCGACCATACTTTGGTCGGGACGCCCTTTTGTCCCGATTTCGGGACCTTCAGAGGAAAGCCCTGGGCGCGTGCCGGCAGGAACACGGTGCACTCCCCGCCCACTGCCCCAGGACCAGGCAGAGACTGGGCGGTTGGGTCTCTGCCTGGCCGCTGCCGCTGCCGGCTTTCAGCATCTGTAGGCTGCTGCCAGCTTGGCCAGTGCCGGGCAGCAGAAGGGGGGCGGGAAGGGGCAGAAAGCCCACTCCCCCCCGCCCCACAGAGACAGTAGGGGGAAGGAGGACTGCACCGCGGCCGCGGCAGGAGAGCTCTGTGGGCCTTGCAAGCAGGTGCCGGCAGCGGGACTGGGGGGAGGGGGAAGAGCCCAGAGAGCCTCCCCCCACCCCTGCAGCCTGGCTCTGCCCCACCCAAGGGTCCCCCGGCCTCCCCTGCTGCCCCCTTACACCTTCTCCCCGGGGAGCAGAGCGTCCCTTCTCTTCCGTTCTGTGCAGCAACATGCTGCCTCCATTGCTGCAGGGTCCTAGCACCCTCCCACTTCTGCTGCCAGTGATGGGGGTGAGTGAGTGTGCTGCTGGGGCATGGGGGCAGGAAAGGAGGAAGCTGACCCAGAGCTTGCTGCTGCTGGCAGGGAAAGGGCTGGGGGGAGTCCGCCTCTGTGGCTTCAGTCCCAGAGCAGCCTGCCTACACCCATCCCAAACTCATCCCCAGCCTGCCCTATCCCAGAGCCCACTCCCCCAGCTAGAGCTTATCCCCCCCCTCACACCCCAATCCTCTACCCAAGTTCTGAGCCCCTCCAGCATCCCAAACACCTTATCCCCAGTCCCAGTCAGGGCCCCCCTGCACCCCAGTCCTGTGTCCCATGCTACATTACACTTTGCAATATTCATTTTAAAATTTCATAATAAGCAATGCTCTGGGAAAAGGGGAGGGGGGGTGCAAGGTAAAAATTTCGCCTAGGGCACAAAATATCCCCCCCCCCCCCGGCTTGCCCCTCCGTACCAGCGCCGCCCCCCTCCCCCTCCGGCTCGCCAAATGTGTCCTGATATTTCGCTCTTCCGATCTTGTCACCCTAATCAGGAAACCAAATACACTGCACCATCTGTGGCTGTAGAAAAAGAGACCTAGAGCTGCTTATCCTATGTATACTTATGCCGTTGCATCCCAAATCACCATTCTATCTCCCCCAGAGGCATGTTGAACAGGAGGGATGACAGAATTCCTGCATAAGAGAACACTCAGGGCGGATGACCTATTGCTCAGTGACAGGATTTCGGGAGCTTTCAAGAGCTAAACCCTTCCAGAGCAATTCTATTCACCCCAACCAGGATCCTCACGCAGGACAATAAAATACCAGCAGTATCAAAGGATGACAATGGGTCTCTAAAATAATGAAACAGGACACGTATCTTCTGTGTATGGATAAAAACAGATCATCAAGTAACAAGACTAATCCAGCTCCATATCATACCTGCTCCAAAAGCCAGAGTGAGAGAGAACAAATCACCTGAAAATTCCAGGTGATTTCAAAGACACTTCCCCAAAACCTGCTCAATCACCTTAGCCAAAGCTCAATAATTGCACTGAAGCCTTACATTTTATTTGAAAGCCCCGTAAATAACATTATTCAGTGGAATTATTCAATTTAGTTAGTCTTTAAGGTGCCACAGGACTCTTTGTTACCTCTATTATTCAATGGAGAATCCTGGTCTGTACTTCCAGAGGAGAAGGGGAATGTGGGAGGGTCCCAGACATGACTAGTGAATGAATACACTATGATGACTTGCTGGTTGCATAGGGGCCTGTGTCAATCACTCCATTTCATAGGCTAAAGTAGGAGGCTGTGTGTTATATTGGGCTGAGGATTCTTTTCCCCAGCACCTTTACTCAAACTTCTTTTACTTGAGCTTTGTTCACTGGATCAGCATTCAGCCCGTAACAAAGTCTACATGTCAAACCAATGATAAATCACAATTTTACACTGAGACAATGACAACCAGTTACCAAAGCACAAGTATCAGAAAGAAGCTTACTGAAGCTGACACCATTTATTTCAAAATAATTAACTTTTCTTTATATGCTGACTACTTTCAACTGAGACAGGCCTGATCCAAATCTCTGGGGATGAACTCTTCCCAGGTTAGCAGCAAGAGAGGGTTTGAATCTGGCTCTGAATTTGAATTTTGTCTCAGACCTATCTCTAATTTTTCAGAGTTTCTTAAACTCAGTTATATTTAGTCTTATTACAGACAAAGTGCTCTGACATTAGGTACCACTACATGGATCCACCAGCAAAAAAAATTGTCCTGAATTTCTCTTCTTCCTTTATTTATTTATTTTTGTTGAGGCTGTTAGAACTCCAAACTCAAAGCGAGACAAAAAGAGGTTTGAACCTAAATTAATGGAAACAATAAAAAAGCTTCCCACAAACCCCTAAAACCAAAAATCTTTCAGTTCAACATGACTCTAGTCATTTTACCCTTGTACTGAATCAATTTCATTAGTATCATCTTTCTTAAATCCTAGGATTCCAGGCTAAACACTTTCAAGAAAAATAAATTCTACATCAATGCTTGACTTAATTTTCTTCAATTTTTCAGCAAGAAGATGTATTAGGATCATATATAAAGGCGCCTTATTTAGAATCTGAAAATTTATTTTATGTTTTCCTGTTGACAACCAGAGGCACTGGGTGGAAAAAAATAGCAGAACAAAGGACTCCCTAGAAATATTTCATGTTTGCTGACTCACTACATCATCACTTATGACACTGAATTATTAGTTTCAGCAAACAGTGAAATAGCACAGGAAAGCTCTTTTATCTTCACCATTGTTCTCGGATTTAAATAACTCACATAAAAACTTTCAGGTAAAACCTACAAATATTGAAAAAACATAATTTTGGACAGCATCTATGGTACTGGATGCATCCTCAATCACACCGTGATAGAAAGATTATGAAAATCTCTTGGCTTCCTTGAAACTGGAAGGGAATCTGGATGGAAAATATGTCTCTTACTGATTCAAAGCCCAGTCAGACCCTCAATAGTTCTTAGCAATATTTTTCCCTGTATTGTTTTTTATCTGCCTGTGTTGCTCTGTTCATATACACGAGGTGAAGGTCTAGCTCCATTGAAGTCAACAGGAGCTTTGCCATTGACCAGTGGGGCTAAGACGTCACTCCCAGCACATGCACACTCGTCTAATGTTACTCATTACCAAGGTGGATTTTTTGAACTTTTTTCATTTTTAAAACTTTGCCTGCCACAGTTCAGGAAGTGATGTTTAATATCAGCTCCATGGGACCTCAAATATACAGGGCAACCAGCTAGACCATGGTTAGCCTGGTAGAATTATACAGTAAACTGTCATAACTGACTCCTCATCAAAAACCTTTACCTTTACATAAACTCTACTACTTGTATGGGCTTATTCGATTCCTTTGGCCTTGACCTCAGCTGTAAATTGTTAAAGCAGCACAGTGCTGTTGTATAATGCAGGAACAGTGAAAGGCAAGTGTCCAGGTTCAGTATTTTATGACTTTCATGACCTTTTGAATCGGAATAGAAGTATAATACTTTACCAATACATTTGTGCAGGAGTTCAGAAGTAATGGCTTACTATAATCTGCTATGCTCCACTATATAATTTATTACTATCATTCACATTTAATGTAGATTTTTTTTGGTAATTTTTGAAACGTGAGTCCTTAATATACTCCTTTAACAAAAGGTATAATTAGTTAAAGCCACACTGGAGTGTCCTTTTTTAGACTTAAACTAATCCTAAGGGTTGAGTTCTAAGGGTTAATATTTTTAGGTCTTTGTACTTGATTCTGTTCCCATTAAAGATGATGGCAAGACTCTCACTGATCTCAATTTAAGCAGGATTGGGCCTTTTCCTCCTGCAAGCACTGACGTTCTCAACCACTGATGTCATATCCCCAGAGCTCCGTGTGACAGCATGAAGAAAAAGCAGGAAACAAAACACAGATGGAATTGATGGTTCAGTGTGTTAATCAATGTAATACATTGAAAGGAAGGGATGGCGACATGTCAGGAATATATCTGTCTTGTTCAAAACAGGCCAGACTATTAGGATTCATTTATTTGATTGTAATCTCATGTGTTAAAATTTACCAGGCTCACCATAATCTTCCTCCCTCTCTTTCTGTTCTTACTATAACCACTGAAAGATTTAAACATTTTACCGGTTAGTAAGAAGTATTGATTCAATGTCCCTTGCAAAACGGTGCATGATTTTACTCCATCACAGATAATTTCAGGAACATTTCACTGTAAGCTTTTATCAGCACTCCATCCCTGTAGAGATGCTTTGAAAAGGCTTGTGTAGTTGCCTATCCTGTCTATTGCCTGCCTGGCAGTTTGGTGAGGATTTTGTTATCCAGCTGGGTCAGACACATCAGATTCCTCCTACTCCTTCTGGAATCTAACAACATCTCACAAAACGCTCATTGAAATATATGGCACAAAGAGGGAGAAGGCAAGTGAATCACTAGCCTTTAAAACAGCTCTCAGCCTGTTTATGTACCTCCTGATACCCTTGTAATTCATGTGTCACAGTGGTTTGCTAATGCAATCTTTTCAATAGTGCTTTTGACATATATCTTCATTTGCTTACTATGAATAGACTTGATTCTCTTTTCAATTGACAACAACAGGAGTTTTGACACTGTTTTTAATATGAGCAGGTTCAGAAATTATGTTTCTAAAGCTATGAAATACCTGCAACTCTACCAGTGTGGACATACATTATACACTGTGTGTTACAGATTCAGAACAAGCATCACACTTGAGACATGCAATAGTATCTTAAGCATGTGTTCACCTAGGAATAGTCAGCATTTTACCTCGCTGTAGTGTGGGAGAACTCAGATTCAAAATCAAACTTGTATCCTTGTTCTGTTGTTCTTTGATTATGGTAGGGAAATACACAAGATAATGTAATATGGACTGAAATTTACCAAATATTGTTTTTCCTTTACGTTCCCAATGACTCTGCCTCTCCTGAAACCCCTAAGTTATTGCCCACAGTAGTGGGATATAGGACTCCAAATAAATGACACACACATTTGAATAGTGAATGCCTTGGAGATACATTAGTGGCAATCACAGCTGCCTGAATGCACCAAGTACTTCAGGTATAGGAGCTTTAAGGCAGGAATTGTCTTTTTGTTCTGTGTGGGTACAATGCCTTGCACCATGGGGACCTGATACTTGATGGGGTTCTTTAGGTGCTACTGAAGTACAAACCACTAATAACAGCAGTTCAATGCCTGGACATCTTTTCTCTTTGTAACCATCTAATATGCATTTAATTCTTTATCCAGACTATTTGAAAAAGTTAGTCACATTATTGCTGATGGCAGATAGGAAGGTTACAAACCACATGTTTGATAACCTTGCCGACCTTTCACGGCCTTAAGCAACTTCACAATTAATATACCACATAGCAAGAAGAGAATGACACCTTGACATTTAGCGGGAGCAAGGAGCAGCCTGGATTTTGACAAATGTTGGCATACTTGCTGCTGGTGCTGCTTAAAGTCACATTGGTTTCCACAGGACATTTTGTTGTGCCTTAGAGGTACCTGGTAGAAAGCTGCAGACTCATTTGAAGGGATATCAGTTTTTCTGAAGACAGTCCCAAGTGATCCATGTAAATTGCAGTTTGAGTGCAATCAATAGATGTGACAAGCAGCTGATGTTGGCAACTGGGGACATAATGAAGGTGTGACTGTGTAAACGGCTAACAGATAACAATGCTATAGGAAATGATAGGGCAGTGCTGTATTGAATAAGTGCAGTGCAAAATGAGCTGCAGCTCTCAGGTCATGCTTTCCCGCTGCTGAAGTGTCTCTTGCTCTTGTCCTTTGTAATTGTAAGTGGCAGCGGTGCCTTGCTGACTACCAGGAGGGCATGTATTCAACCCTCATTTGTTCTGCATTACAATGCAATTCTCGCTGTTCACAGCTGATCTATAGTGTCAGTGACCACCTCCCAAGTGGACAGGATACCAAGGAAAATACCCACACTCTGTTTTGTTAGGAATTGAGTGTGCTAGCATTAAAACACCACCAAACACCTGGACCAGTCCTGTAAAGGTAACAGTAAAAACCTCAATGTTTTCTTTAAATCTTTTGTTTCTCCTCCCTACCCAAATATGTATGTTGTAGGGATCTTAACATGGTTTTTCCTTCAGAAAGCAAAAGGAATAAAGGATCAAAGATAATAGGCTCCCACAAGCTCACAGGAGATATGTTAGCATTATTTAGTGTTTATAATATATATGTTATCCAACAAATATGAACATATCTGGCTGTTTGCCACATAATGTTTTAATACAGAATATTATCCCCTTAAAATTCATGGGGAGAAAGTATCCATTGATTTTTAATTTCATTTTGGAATACAATGGTCCAAGGCACCTTTCTGTAATTTTGTTCTGACATTTGAATCAAGCATCAGCAGTTATTTTCAAAAACCCCAGGTCTTTGAGTCTTTTTGGTCTGAGTCCCACTTATTGCTTTACAGATTAAATGTAACATTTGAACCTGATCAAAGTGGAGGAGGTAACTTAAAGCATTCTGTGAACTTAGTTGATATTTCATTATCAGTGATCAATACTTTCTGCCATTTATATTTTTTCCTACCCTTCAAAATGTCAGGTGTTTCTTTTTAGAGTTTACTTCATCCATCTTAGCCATAAGAAGGTATATTTGTCAAATTTATTCAAAACATACATTAAATGGGCCACTTTCTCAATTTCTTTACTAGCAAGCTATAGGTGTAGATCAGTATTTACTTTGTGACTTAGTTTTCAATCATTTACAGTAGTTGTATATTCTCACCATTAAGTGGCAGCTTAAATACATTTAGTTTTCTTACAGATCGTTCTAGCTACAAATGTAAATTAAGTCAAGAAAAGTAAATCCAGGCTGTTCATTCCTTTCTTTGCTAGAAAGCATGACCTCTTTTCTTCGTTGGCTTGACTGACTCACAGACTCTGCAGAACTTGGATAGATGCGATGCCCAATGTTATAGGATTTGAGAAGCTTGCCCAGCAATATGGCACAGTGCTCCACAGAACTTGCTCTGGACAAGTTCACAGGATTGTTTTTGTTTAAGTCAGGACTGGATCTCTTTCTAAAAGATATGTTATAGCTCTAACAGAAATGATGGGCTTGATGCAGAAATTAGTGAGTAAGGTTCTTTGGCCTGCGTGATGCAGGAGGTCAAACTAGTTGATCATGATGGTGCCTTCTGCTCTTAAAATCTATGCATCTATTTTTTTGGAGATGTGGCATGAAAGAAATGGATCAGGGCTGAAGAATCAACACACGCACACAAATCCACTAGTCATTCCTCCAACAGAGGACTGCAACAATGTGTGAGAATGACAACCATAAGACTGCAGTAAAGGCTGTTGAGCTGCTTTCTTATTGCTCCATAGCTGAGTATGAAAAAGGATTTTAGAGCACAGCCTAGTTACTTGGAATATATAATGAATATAGGATCCGGCCCTATGAAAACAAGATCTGGTTCTGGTCACAGTAAAATAGAACACTCCCAAAAATTAATCCCAGGCTTCCATTATCATTTCTGTGCGTTGCAGCACTTCCCAGTTTCAGTCAGGACTGCTAACTGAAGTGCCAAAACAGCATAAAGAAAGATGGTATCATGGTCGAGCTGTCGAAACCAGAAACAGGAAATACTAGACATCTCTCAGAAAAGCCTGTCTTGTCCAATTTCCAGTTCAGCTTTGCAGGCTCAAGAAGCACAGATAGTCTGGACATGCTTCGGATAATTGGCTGAATGTCTGAGGGCTTTCCTGAATAAAACCCAAACTCTAAGCCTTTTTATAGTTCATCTATCATTAAATTGTATACACTGATCTTTGTTGGTTAATATCTTTTCTGTTTCAGGCTTTTCAAGTGGATATCCTTTAGTGTGTGTGCAAATTTGCATGTAACAAAATCTGTGTACACACCTTTCTAGCATAAGTACTAGCACACATATTTTTTATGTACACATGGATGATCAAAATTTACATGTGTTAGACCAAGAGCACACATATACCGGTAGGAGTTCCTGGGCTTGTAACGTTTTCTGCACACAGTGGAAGGTTGCTTTCTGATACCAAGCACACACTGTGGGGAAAAAAGGTTTCTCTTTCATGGATCCATAGATTCCAAGGCCAGAAGGGATCATTGTGATCATGTAGTTTGATCTCCTGCATAATACAAGCCATAGTACCTCCCTGTAGCGAGGCAAAGACTGACCACTTCAGCACCTCCTACTGGTTGTCCTTGGAATTAGCTAATCTCCAGCTTCGGAGCACCCTCTGCTGGCCAGTGGCTTGTCTGCCTTTGGCCCCATGTTCCTCCTGGACCCCGATGCCCTTTTACTTTGGGGTTCTGCCCCTCTGCAATACCCCCTCACTCTGGGTCTCCCCTCCCATGGGAACCCTCTAAACTCACCTAGCCTCAGTGGCTACTACCAGTCATCATCTAGCCACTGCTCACTGGAGCAGACTGTAGACTGTAATGACCACTCATCATTGGCAAGGGGGTAGGACCAGCTGCCTTTACTTATTCCCAGGCTGCACCTCTCCAACCCCACTACCTGTATTGGCCTTCATCAAGGCCTGCACCCTGGGGGTTTACCAGGCTGGAGCTCCTCAGCTCCCTTGCCCTATTCCCCAGCACTGCTCTGCTCTGCTTCAGGTACCTTGTTCTCAGGGAGCCAGGTCCTTCTCCCTCCAAAGGTGGAAAGAGGCTCCTTCCAACTCCTGGCCCCCAGCCCTCTTAGAAGGGCCAGCTAGGCCCTGACTGAGCTGGCCACACCTGTGATCAGCCACGCCCTCATCTGCTTTCGCTCTTCTTCCCAGCTCCAACCCTCTCCAGGGATGCTTTTATCTCCTGTTCTGCAGGAGTGGGGCAGCTGCCCCACTACACTCCCCCAAATAGTTCATATTTCTAGGAATATCTTCTCTATTTGTAAAACAAAATAAGTTTACCCAAATAGTATAAATGCCTTCAAACACACCAATTCAGCAAAGATGAAAAATTATGGGGGTTCACATATAACAAAAACAAAAAACTATCCCAAATTGTAATTTTCAGCTGCTCGTTTAACTGAAAATGAAAATAGTTATCTTGGTTTTCGCAAAATTTTCTTGAAGTTTATGGCAAAAAAGGACAGGTTATATCGTTTGTAGACAACTAACCCCTCTTCCGTGCCTTAAGTGGCACCAAATACTTATTAATAATGCTGCCCCTTTTCAGCCCAAGCGCTTAGCCTGTATTTGTGGTCTTGTGGTTGTTTCCATTAGGAGGAGAAACTGAGGATGGAGTCAGAAATTTGTGTGTGTATTCTATGTAAATAAATAGGATTACCTCAAAGACTTGTTCCCCTGAACGTAGCAAGATTCAAACAACAGACATCATTTCTGTGCTCGCAGTTCCAAACCTCTTTCCAGCCAGCTGTCTATCCCAAAATTCTTCTCTCTTGGTTTTTTCTCATGTTCACTCCACAGGTGCATCTGTTGTCTCCCTGGCTTTCTTGATGCCTGCTTTCTGCTTGTTCTCTAGCGACTTCTGCTCACAGATAAACACCTTTCCAACAAACAATATCCAGCCTCCCATGATTGCATTCAGTCCCCAGGGAAACCCCTCTGAAAACATAGCATAGCTTCTGACTGGCCTTCCCTGTGGTCCAGGTTTGAGTGCTGTCTCCTATCATTTCATTTATCTTGCTCTAAAGAGGAGCTGAGCACTTCTTACCTTAATCTTGAATGAAGGGTGACTGTGACACCAACCAACTTCAACAAGATTTCACCCAAACTTCAGTGTAACAGTATTGTGCCTTCACATTCCCAAGATCTTCAACAGGGCAAGGTCCAAGAAACAAAATAAAAAAAACATATGATCAAAAAGGTTGGTTTCTATGATACTGAAACTTTAACATCCCAGTCCTATTATCACTTTTAAGACCCAGTCCCCCGAGGTGAAATGTTCCCCTTTGCCTGATGCTAAGTGCTCTTAAGCCCCACTGCCCTTAATATGAGCTGACGGTGCTTGTCACATGGTAGGACTGGGCCTACATATACAAGTAAATACAGTGCATAGCTCATGTATTATAGTTTATTGTATTACTAAGGGCCTGCTGCCAATAGGCATTAAACACATGAATACAAGACCAGAATCATTCAGTAAGAAACCTGAATAGTTGCCATAACAACTGCTACTTCACATCTGGCCTGATCCAAAGTTCTTTTAAGGCAAAGTACCCATTACAGATATTCTTCTGCTTAGGCTGGTTTCTATATTAGGCATGTTTACCATTTAATGAAGATGTGATCCAAACCCCACTGAAATCGGAGTCTTTCCACTGACTTCAATGTGTATTAGAAACACAGAAAAATAGATGGACTATGCTTACAAGCTTACAATCTAACTGTAAGACGAGAGATAACAGGTGGATACAACAGACAAGGGAGCACAAGGAAACAATGAGACACTACTGGTCAGCATGACAGACACTGGTCTCAGCACACAGGCGCCAAGCTGTTGTGAAGTTTTTTGTAGGCATCACAGTAGAGGAGCGTTTTATGGGGGATAATGAGGTACTTTTGTGTATGGTTACAGGGAGCCGCAAAGCATAAGGGGCAACAAGAACAAAGCACAAAGGTACTCACTCGAAAGTTTAACAAGTAGGGGTTGGAGATTGGTATCAACCTAAAATGGAAAATACGTTTATGAAGACATTAAATAAATATAGTTTAAAGAGAAGCATTTTGTTTCAGTGATTGAGTTAAAAATATTTACTTGAGGGGTCTCCCCCCAAAAATCATAAATAAAAGCAAGCAAGATAATAGACTCTACCTCAACTAATTCATTTAAAGCAAAAAGGTTTTGATAGCAAGCACTATGTAAAAAAATACGTATTCTCCAGAGCTTCTTTTTCTTAGGTAATGCAGCTGACGCTTCTTCTCATTATGATGCCCCTGGAGACTTGAAAAGAGACAGCTTCAGAAACCTGCAGGTGAAAAACTGTAATCTTTTGAAAACGCTGAATCCCTTCAATCAATACTATTACCCAATACAGTTCCCACTGCCTACAAAAACATAAACTTACATTTTTCTTTACCCTGATGTTGGTAAGAACTTCCTGTAGTACTACGCTATTTGCCCAGGAGATTCTGGGCTATTTTGTGCCCTTTTACCTACGATTAGAAGGTAGTTCTGTATATAATCCACAGAATTGCCATCCCCAATATTAAATTATTCATGAATCAGCCCCTGGTCCCTATAACATTAGATTGGTTTAAAAATAATGAGATTGAAAAGAAACCCACATATTTGGCATTCTTTTTACCTACTTTCTGGTTTTTGAATCTTTCCGGTACCCCTGGATCATGTTTCCCAGCTTTTCTCCACAACCATGAATTTACTTTTATACATGTATTATTATTGGTGAGGCTGGAGCACTGCCTGTCTGGCACTTCCCATTATAAACTTCTGTATAACTTTGTCAAACTGTAATCATTTGGGTTGAGGTTTCCGTGCCTCAAGCTGAATTAGTTTGGGAAAACGTTCCCCCCTCCACCCGCACTTGCTATTGCCCAAGCCGAACAGAGGAGGAAGTCATCTGATCTCAATGAAAAGGGAACAAAAGGTAGACAAGGGAGGAGGAAAGAAGAGTAGATTGGAGCAAGGTGACTGGGACTGGGACAGGAAAGTTGAGAGCATGGGAGACATGAGTGAGACTGAGTGGACAGCGAGGCTGGAACTCGCAGATGAGAGAAAAGGGAAGGGGAATTTGCAGCCAGGTGTGGGGGAGCACTGAGATTGGATGAGATTGGGAGTTGGGGGGAGGTTGGGACTGGCTTCACAAGGAAAATGGGACTAGGAGCAAGTGGGGGGAATGGAGGAAGAGGAGAGACAAATGTGAAAAGGAGCCATGGGGAAGGCAATAAGATTGGGACAAGGGGTCTGGGAAGGTGTGTATGTGGGGGAGACTGATACTGAATGGGGAGAAAGTCTGTGAAGGTAGAGGAGAGACAGATCAGATGAGGAGCTGGGTGAGGGGGAAAGGAATTTGCTGGGTAATAAGAGAGATGGAAGTCTGGAGTGATTGGTACTTGGACAGCAAGCTCGGACGGGGAGACAAGGACTGGCGGGGCAAGGAGGCTGGGATGAGAAGCCTGAGAAGTGGAGACTACTCAGACTAGGACTGGGTAGGCAAGAAGCATGGGACTGAGGAATAGATAGGAGTGGGACAGAGACAGGCTGAAGGGTGTTGCAGGGTACCTTAAGAATCCCGTAGAAATGAGACTCACACACAGTTGCTAGATGGAAAGTAGTGAGTTTATTGAAGGTCCCGGGCCTTTAGCGCTGGGGGCCCCTGTCAGCGCTACCGCAGAATGGGGGCCCTGGCACATCGGAGCAATGCCCAGGGAAGAAGCCCACGGGGGGAACATAAACGTAGGCTTAAATACACTTATACATAAACATATCTCATGAATAGCAAGCAGGCAAGCACCTGTTGGTTGATTACACGCTGTCCAGCACTTATTGGTTACATGCTGTTCTGCACTTGTTTTGCAATCCTGCCTCAGTTTACCTGTTTAGTTTTACACAAGCTGAAATTCACACAGACCAAGTAAACAGCTCACACAGCTGAGAAACTCTTCTCAGACACATACACACAAGATAACAGGAACACAAGGCCTTTCCAAGCTGATAACCTTCATTATGCCGTTCCCTGGAGGCGACTCAGAAGCATAACTGCGCCCCCTAACGATTGCCATCACATTAATCTTCCGCTCACTACAAAGGGGAAGGGCCAGAGGGTGTCAAACTTGGGAGGAGAGGGGATAGATAGAAAAGTGCGTGTCCACTACAACACACTGCCCGTCAGAGTCTGGAATGGAAACTGCAAATGCTGACCTTGCCAATAGCCCTTGCATTGTCCAAAAAAAGGTGCGTTCCCCCATGTTTATGTATTTTCTTTCCCAGTCTGATTATGTGCTTGCTTTATCCTGATCACAAGCTGACCGTGAATCTACACAGTCAGTCTTCCCTTTTTTCTTTATGCATTAATTATATAAGACCTGTAACAAACTCCTTTATTGTCTGTGTACTTCAAAGTGTTGTTAAATTAATCATACCACAAATTGGAAAGAAGAATTATGTCACTTTTCTTCAGAAAAATTAAACTTTTGACATTTAAATAGTGTCCTTACCAATATAGTTTGAGAAATACTGTCATCTATTTTCAGTCTGTTAAAAGCATGCTTTAGTGTAAAAATTGGTTTTGTCTCTATCTCCAGAAAAGCGTGGCCAACATTGATTCTATTTAACATTTTATCACTTGAACTGGAGAAGAGATATTACCTCTTTGAGTACCAGCCAAAGGTCATGTAGCTAATGCTAACCTCTGTCAAATGTAACACATTGTATAGGAAGGATTGACAATTATTGTGCTACTGTATTTTGCAAGACACCAGGGGTCATAGCAATGGAATTGTTATGTTGCAGGAGAGCAATAATTCAAGGCTTGTTTGCTTGTGCTGGTTAAAGCTGCTAAGGTCAAATGTAGTTATTATGTTAGGATATGGCCCAAAATTATAAGGATTTTGTGAACTGGTTTAGTTTGCTTGTTTTTTTTTTTTTTTTGCTGGGCATGTATTCCAAACAAAACAGGACTAACCTGAGAATTTCCTATGACGTCCTGATTCTACTTGTTGGAGGATAACAAATCAGCCTTTTATCTCAGAGATTCAGATTCTATTCAGGCTCTAACTAGTCAACTGGAAAGGGGTAAAAACCACTAGTCCGCTATTTCTCGCACACAAGCAAGGGTGAAATGAATTGAGCAAATAGAGACATCTTTGTTGCTGTTGGCTGTCTAGTGTTGTTTTAATTTTTTTAAATAAAGGAAATAAAAATATTCACGCCTAATACACTGGCTTTGCGATATGGGATCATGTCACTCTCAAAATGCTGCCCTCCCATAGCCAGCTAATTGTCAATCCTTATTTCACTGAAGGAAATAGGAGTTATGGGAAGTCTTCAGTAAGAACAGGATGAGAACCCAGCAGGTCATAGAAATAAGACATGAAGACTATCTATTAGCTCAGTCATTCTCTGCCAGCGCAGGATTGTTTCCTACTGTGTTATACCAGAATTTTTGTCAGTCTAGTTTTAATGTCCCAAGTAATTGGCTTTTCCCCATTTTCCTTATTTCATAGCCTGATACATTCCACTGTAAAGACATTTCTTCCTTACATTCAGCATAAATACTCCATTTATATTTAATTCGGCCTCAATTCTAGTAATACCTATATGTATCATTTCCACCCACCACAAAGGCCCTGAATGACTTGCTCAAAGTCAGGCAGGAATTATGTGTTAGAACTGTAACTAAAACCCTGAACTTTTGACACCCAGTCCTGTGCTGTAAGCTTCCTCTTTTGCTGTGTGATGCCCCTTCAGAAGCTACCCAAAATAGCACTAGGCCTTTTTTTACTGCCACATCAGACCGTAAACCCACATCTACACTATCACCTCTAGTTTCCATCGCTTGTGCACCATCACCTCTAGTTCCTTTCAGCATTGCTGTTTTCCAAGCATATTCTTTCCTGTTATTATATGGTGTTTTTAGTGCTAAATAAAGCATATTGCAATTATGTATTGGGATCATTTGAGATACACAGTAGGAGAGTAATAGAATTTTCCATCATTTAAAGTCTATAAGTCAAGACTAAGTATCTTTTTAAAGATATGCTATAACTCAAATCAAAATTATGGTCTTGATGCAGAAATTACAGTGTGAGGGTCTTTGGCTTGTGTTATGGAGGAGGCTACTCTACAGTATCATAGTGATCCCTTCTCATCTTAAAATTTATAAGTCAATCAATAAGGATTAAAATTTAGATTGTAAATTTATGGGTCACAGACGGTTTCTTCTGCTACATTTATACAACAACTAGCACAGTTAATCTCAGCCTTTTTGGGATCTCTAAGTGCTATTGTAATAGAAAAAATAATAAAGCCCTGCTGCCTGTATCTACTAAATAATTCAGATAGCATGAGCTGGTTTAGGTTGATAGACCAAGAGAAAAAAACCTCTGACTTCCTCTGCCTACTATTAAAATAAACAAAAGAAGATTAAGGGCACCGGGTAAGGACAGCCCCATGACAACTGTTCTGAACTGTGTCAGGAGGAGAACATTCTGGAAGAGGAGGCATAGACAGCTTGCAAGAGTAGGCCATCTGTAATGAATTTGAATGCTTAAGAAGAGAAGCTTCTTGTGGAACTTGGTGAAAGACAGGAGGAATCTTCACACACACATAAACAAAGATTTCAGGGCAACGCTGTCTTTCACTAAGATTTAAAGGTGCTGACATTAAAGTACACATGACTGGGTGTATGGCTCTTGCTGTTGTTTAATTATCCTATTTCTAGATCGTTGAAGAATGTTGTAAAGAGTCAAAGGCTGCACCTCGACACAAACACAGCCTTATTCCCCAACAGCTTAAATACTGTCTCACTAAGTGGTAAACTGTTTGGCAGCATCAGGAAAGAAGTAAGGATCGAATGGAGATAGAGACTGGATATAGAAGTAGGCCCTTCAGGTTTGGATCTGGGCACTGTGAAGAAACTGGTTGCTGTCTAGGATCAACCTGTTCTATGCACTTTGACTGTACTGTTGACCACAAAAATGTAAGTAAATCAAAGCAAAACACAATAGCGTGACTTTGCACCTGTCTATATTCCATATAATATATATGTAAGATCCATCTCCTATTGGAAATGCCTTTTAGTTACAATATGCTAAGAGTATCTACTGGAGATGGTCACAAGTTTGAACCTAGACTCGGATCTGAAACGCCCTAAAGTTCATGATTTCTTAAATCCAGTTTAGGTCTATTTCTACTATGTACTGGGTAGGGATGGGAGGAGTAGCTTGAGAAGGGTAGTAACCAATCAAAATTAAAAGAAAATGTGTATAGACCCAAAATTAACGCTTTAAAAGATCCATTGTTTTTCAGTGCTGACCAGACTAGAGTGGAAAAGAAGGGTCAAAATACCAGAAAAGAGACATTTCTTGAGCCACATTCACATGTATCTGAGCTGGTGAATATCTGAATTCTTGTAACAATTCCAGTCCAGTTTTACCTTAAGCAGTTGGGGTACTACAGAGAAGCATCCACATTTGTGTTTACTGAACTGAACCTTTCCCAGTTTGCCCTGTACTAATGTGGTATGTACAGACACAGGCCTCAATCCTCCGAACACTTGAGACCATATTTAACTTGCTCATATAAGTAGACTCCTAGAACACAAAGAGGATTCAAATGAGAGCAAAATTACACACATGCTACAGTGTTTGTAGAGTATGAGGGCACAGAAAAGAAAAGAACAGAACAGAAAAGAAAATCTAAACCTAAAAGACATCTGCTCAGAACAATAACCACCAAAACAGTTGATGAAAGAGTGCAGAGTTACCCATGACAATGAGCTTCTCTGCTATTTTAAAAACAATTTAATTGCTGCATTTGAGGGAGTATAAAAAGAAAATAAAATTTTTGCAGCAAAACACATTTTCTCTTGTATTCATGTCCAAAATAATGGGTTGCTCTGTGATACCAATACATTTTAATTAATGTTATTTTTATTCTGCATCAGTTGCAAGCTAATAACGTTGGGGAATGTTTTTGTTGTTGGGTTTTTTTTTTTTTTTACAATTGATCAGTTAGAAGATATAGCATGATTGTTTATCAATAAGCTAACAGAATGCATAATATAACATTACGCTGTTAAACACTGACCAACAAATTCATTTTATTAAATATGTACAAATTACACAGTGACTCATGTCTTTTGAACCATGCATGTCCTTGTCAGGTAAGCTGTCAGTAAACATTTTATCAGATACACTTATTTAAATGGGTGCAATCAAAGCAAAAAAGAAACAACAACAAAACAGCTCATCAAAGCATTGTTAGACCTGGCTCGATAATAGTAATTTTTGTGATTAGATATATTGTACAGTTTATGCCATAATGCCAAATGAAATCGGTGTCAGAAAATCAAAATGCTATGTGGCTATTCCTTACCCAAATTAAAATAAAAAACACATCTCATCAGTTGGAACCAGTTTCTACCTTAGAGCCTAGCACAATTCCCAGTATGTAAGACAAAACTATTGTTTGGCAAATTATCATTCTGGGGGCAGAGACCACCTATTACTTCATGTTTTCTCGGTGCCTGCCATAATGGGCACTTTTTCTTGTTTTACCACCATAATAAAATAATAACAATGGTGCATAAGGTCAGACACCAAATTCCATATTTAGGTATCTAAATCAATGATATTACGTACCTGTAGCTCCCTACTGAAGGACCAGTGGTTTCATCCATGTCCAGGATTTCGCCCTGCATCAGCATCAGACTCAATTACTCTCTCATTTTATAGATGGGTCCTGTAGTGGAATAGCTGTGTGAGGAAAACAGAGACAGCACAGCATAGGCTGCAGAAGTGCATGTTCTGTGGAGAACCAATTTCCAGGCTTGTCAATCTGTCACTTAAATACTAAAAATCAAGTAGGAAACTTACCTTAAAAGCTGGTATGAAATCCACGTTAAACCAGTGATTTTATAGTTGTGTTTGTACAGCGCCTAGCACAATGGGGTCCTGGTGCATGACCAGGGTTCCTACATGATATGATAAGAGAAACACTGAACAATTCCCTGTAAAACTAGTCAAAACCAAAATAGGTCAAAATGCCCTTTATTCTCTGCTTCTGCACAGTATAAACTTAGACTTCTGACTAGCTAAAAACAATACAGTCACCTATCTCAAAACAGTACAGAATTTCATATAGACAAGACACAGCTGCAATACCCATTTTTCAAATCTCTCCTTCCTGCAGTATCTACAAAACGTCCCCTCCCCATAAAAAAATCACCCACTTCTGTAAGTCTCTGACTCCCATACTAGGACAGTCCTTTCCTTCTCTCTCCCATATACATCAGTTCCTAAAAAATTTTCCTCACCTCTCCAGAATGATCAACATCCTTTCCACCTCGTTACAAAGGCCAGAGATCCATCACCTTCCCTGCCATCTACTGCTCTCCAAATCATCCAAGGTGATCTCGCATACTTTGGATAGACTAGCCAAGTGCCCCGCAGCAACCCTCCCATAAAAGACAGATGTGGTAAAGCCTCTTCCTTCCATAACTCCCATACACCCCAAGAGCTCTCGCCTCTTTGGGCTGGAGAGAACATTATCTCTTTGATACATTATCTGACACATTATCTCCCTATCACAAAATAATAGGAAGTGATGTTAAACTATTTCCTCTTCCCTGCTCCCTGGCAGTTCCCCAAATCTCCTTGGAAGCTCTAACATTAGGTTGACGTACTCTATATCCATTCTGCCCCATTTCATAAGGACTAGAGATTGTGAAATTTGGGAATATCAGAAAGGGATCCTCCAGAGATGTTTCTAAAATGATTATCAGCGCCGTGCCATTAACATTGGTCAAAGTAACAACAAAGGTCCTGCCCCGGGAAGGTCAGAAGAATCTCTAAGAAAATATTTACTAAAAACGCAGGGCACAGAGTCAGGGCAGAACTGAGCACAAAACTATAATTATTATTTTTAAATAAAAATTATCCTAATGTCTGAAGAGATCAGCCATGGATTTTGCTGTAACAGAACAAGAAGAATGAATATATTCCACTAGTCTAAGTTCTCAATCGTGCAAACACTTACACATGTGCTTAAGTTTACTACTGTGAATAGAAATCCCACAGAAGTCAATAGGAGTATTTACAATACTGAAGTTAAGCCTATATGTAAGTGTTTGCTAGGTACGGCCATCATAGATCAAGTGGTGACCAGAGACAGCTCCTGAAGTCACGTGGGTGCATCTGAATAAACGCAGACTTGTCTGATCTATTTTAAATTGTTTGAATTGTCATGGTTTATTTCCACATTATTCCAGCTTTGGTATTTAGATGACTGAATCATAAGTGAATTGTTTTAATGGCCCATATTCTGATACCTGTATTAATGCTGAGTAGCTGCATCCAATAGCCACAAAGGAGTAATGATTATGACAATTAATGTGACTAGCTGTGGAACAATCTGACCATATGCTATTATCATCTCTTCCTTTAAATTTTAAAATACAGTATTCCAAAATGAAAAAAAAGTAATTTAAAAACTGTAAATTTATTTGAAAACTACATCCTACCCCTGATGATGCTAAAATATCGACTCACGATTTTTCCTGTTAACCTAATTTGGAGGGCATGTGTGAAAAAAAGAAAACAAAACATTTTTAAGACTGCTGCAGGAATATTATTTAGGCCTCCCTTTCATTGAGTTTAAAGAGATATTTAAAGTTAATACTTCACTTTCTTTATGGCATATTTTGTTTTATGCTAAGCAGAATCCAAAAAGTCCCTATTAATGAAGATGGTTTAATGCCTATGCATTATTATAATGGACTCCTTTGTTC
This sequence comes from Sternotherus odoratus, assembly GCA_032164245.1. Taxonomy (NCBI): domain Eukaryota; kingdom Metazoa; phylum Chordata; order Testudines; family Kinosternidae; genus Sternotherus; species Sternotherus odoratus. The sequence goes on along the minus strand of JAVMKO010000002.1, from coordinate 205,658,090 downwards.
TACACTTTCTCTCTGTGTCATAGACTAAGTCATTAATCAATGGGTGCTGAAAAATAATTGTCTAGTTCTTAACAATCTTCTATTGTTGAAACATTTGGAATTTTAAGATAAAGATGTACTGGCTGTTCTGTAAAAAAAAATGTGGTTTAAGATTACCCTTCATGGAAGTGTGGGCTTATTGTTAGAAATGCAAAGCAGATGACCTGGTTTTAATGTGTTTTAGTGCACTGTTGTTCAATTGCCTATTCAAATTGTGCTGGAAAAGTAGACTTCATTAATGTCATGAAATAATGATTTTGTATGTTATTTTATTGTACTGGCACATTAATTAAATGGCAAAGCATCACAGAATTACACAGAGTTTAAAAATAGAAGTATAAAATCTTTTTTCGTAGTAGTAATAATAATGATGATAACTCTTAGTCCATTTAATACTATTTAAGAATTCTATGCATTTCATATACTTATCCTTGACGCAAGCTATAAATAAAAGGCGTATATCTCAAAGTGATTACAGGTCAGCTGGGAATACATGGCTACATAAAGCTATTTTAGTATCTAAACTCCGATGCCTGTCTGTCATCCTTAATGTATAGAGATCAAAATTTGCTGAAAACCTGTCTGACAAGGCTGCAGATTTCCAGCCAATAGAAAAAAACATTTTTCCCCGCATCTGGAATGACTGCTATAGAACTGGGAGATGAAATGATAGAACTGTAGGACTGGAAGGGACTACACCAGGGTTGATTTAGACCATCCTCCTGTGCTGAGGCAGGACATTACCCATTTTTTATCCTGGTTTTAGCTCTTTCAACTCACTGACCTGAAGGCAATAGAACACTATGAACAGTGTTATTTTCCTTTTTAGGTGGTTTCTGGCTATGCTGAATAAACCAAAACAAGAGAGCAATAGGAGTTTTTAGGTCACAAATGTTCCCAGAAAATCACAGCACAATACAAGGACAGTTATTCACTATGGTGGATGAGAACATGCAAATGTGGCACTTAGGCACAACTGTGAGATGAGGGGGAAGACTCCTGCAGCATGAGGTGCTCTGAACTACTTAGTGTAATGATCTGCCCAGTGTAGATCATCACTGAGGCTAGAACCTGGGACTTACATCACCAGAATCTCTACTTTTGGTTTAAATTCCTTCACTTCCAATCTGAGCCAAAGTACAATGAAGTCAGTGGAAAGACTCCCATTGACTTCATTGTGCAATGGAATTGGTTTCTGGTTCTGATTGTCACCGCTTTAATCTCCAGCGATGATCCTTGATGTTATGAGTATTTGGAGTACAGTGCACCTCAAATACTCGGGACAAGCCACCGCTGTAAAACACTGGTTAAATCTGTTGTTTCTCTCTCTAGTGGCTAATCTGCATATGGATTGAATACATAATGCTATTAACCAATAGAATGCCCTTTTAAACTCAAAGTAATAAAGGTCTGTGTTCAGGGCCTAAGATGCTGGTTTTCTATCACCATGCACAACACTATATGCTCTTAATAGGGAACAAAACGAGGACTTTCAGAAGCAATGTACAGACCTCTACTACTTACTGCTACAGTGTGATTTCATCAGGTGATAGTTCCTTATCCTGTGCCAGACACTAGAGTAAAATAGTTAGTTAACAAGGGTATGGGGCGAGGAATGAGGAGGAAATATAATGGTGTGGGAAAAGGAAGACCCCAAAATATTAGCTCTTAATTTTTTTCAGTTATCTCCTCTGATGGTTGACAGGACATTTTTTGTTGTTGTAAATTTTCCTATTTTCATTTACCAATTTGAAGTGGAATCCTGGGCCCATTTAAGTCAATGGTAAAATTTGCATTGATTTTAGTGGGCGAGGATTTCATCCTTCTTGTTTAAGTAAAATGACAATTCTAACCGCTTTGGGGGTTTGAGACCATGACTCCTTTAAAGCTTTGTCCTGAGGAGGGAAGTACTGATTATTCCAGGAAGAGGAACAGCTGTCTGGAGGAGGGATGAAGGGATGTGGGGAGAGGGAGAGCGACAGGGTGTGTCTGGAGCTCCAGACAGGAGGGCTTTAGCAATCAGGCCCTAAACCTACCCTCCAGAGTATCTACCTCTTCCCCCAGCTTAGTGTCATCCATAAACTTGATGAGGGTGCAAGACATCCCATTATCCAGATCATTAATGAAGATGTTGAACAAAACTGGCCCCAGGACCGACCCCTGGGGCACTCCACTTGATACTGGCTGCCAAATAAACATGGAAGTATTGATCACTACGTATTGAGCCCGATGATCTAGTCAGCATTCTATCCATCTTATATTCCATTCATCCAATCCATGTCTTTAACTTGCTGCCAAGAATACTGTGGGAGATCATACCAAAATCTTTGCTAAAAGTCAAGGTATATCTCGTCCACCTCTTCCCCATATCCACAGAGCCAGTTATCTCATCATAGAAGGCAATCAGGTGGGTCAGGCAAGATTTGTCCTTGGTGAATCTATGTTGACTGCTCCCGATCACCTTCCTCTCCTTCAAGTGCTGCAAAATGGTTTCCTTGAGGACCTGCTTTATTATTTTTCTGGGGAATGAGGTGAGGCTGTAGTTCGCTGGATTCTCCTTCTTCCCTTTTTAAAGATGGCCACTATATTGCCTTTTTCCAGTCATCTGGGACCTCCTCTGATCCTCACGAGTTTTCAAAGATAATGGCCAATGGCTCTGCAATCACCTCAGCCAACTCCCTTAGCACCCTTGGATGCAGTGCATCCAGACCGATGGACTTGTCCATGTTCAATTTTTCTAAATCAACCTTAAACTTGTCCATGTTCAATTTTTCTAAATCAACCGTAACCTGTTCTTTCACCACTGAGGGCTGCTCACTTTCTCCCCATAGTGTGCTGCCCAGCGCAAAGGTCTGAGAGCTAACCTTTGTGAAGACCAAGACAAAAGAAGAAGTCACTACTTCAGCTTTTTCCATATCATCTGTCAGTAAGGGTCCCATACCTTCTCTAACCTTCTTGTTAACATACCTGTAAAAATCCTTCTTGTTACCCTTCACATCACTTGCTAGCTGCAACTTCAATTCTGCATTGTCCTTCCTGATTACACCCCTCCATGCTCGAGCAATATTTTTATACTCTTCGCTAGTCATCTGTCCAAGTTTCCACTTCTTGTAAGCTTCCTTTTTGTGTTTAAGCTCACCGAAGATTTCTCTGTTATGCCAAGCTCATCGCCTGCCATATTTGCTATTCTTTCTGCAGAGTGGGATGGTTTGTTTCTGCACGCTCAATAAGGCTTCTTTAAAATACAGCCAGCCCTCCTTTTCTCCTCACATTAGCCTCTCAGGGGATCCTTCCCATCAGTTCCCTAAGGGAGTCCAAGTCTGCTTTTCTGAAGTCCAGGGTCCATATTCTGCTGCTCTCCTTTCCTCCTTTTGTCAGGATCCTGAACTTGACCATCTCATGGTCACTACTGCCCAGGTTTTACCACTCCCCCTATCTTTTCCCCTGTTGTTTTTCTCCTTTCATCGCCGTGTAAATAAATATTTCCCTTTCCTATATTCCTTGTACTGTTTGGTGGGGGAGGGGAGAGGGGGAGGAGTGGTTGTTGATTCCAGGGGTTTGTAACAGGTGACCCTGGAGTGGAAGAGACTTTCCGTGCTGCATTCCTGCGTGTACCTTTTCTTGGCCAGAGCTGCCGGCAGTGCAGACTCCATCTTGGCGACGAGGGTGCTAAAGTTACACACTATAATAGCAACAACTTTAAGGTATTTCCTGTTAAATCACTATTAGCTACAGCCTTAACAAAACCCCCAAAGTGAAAGGCAGTGTAATTTTTAACAAATAAACTCAAAGGCCGAAGACCAAGGAGCTGTTCTTTCACATGGGTGTAATTTCAAGTATTTGTTAACACTACTGTATAGCTGTTCTTTCCCTTCTTCCTATGGCTTTTTACTTACCCATAGTTAAAGTGTGTGCTTTGTGGAACAAGGAGTGTGTTTTCTTCTATTTTAGGGAAGTATCTAGCACATTTTGGGTGCTACCAAAAATAATTCAACTCATATGAACTGTGGAAATCCTACTCTTTCCATTCCTTTTATTTCTCTATTTTAACAGCTCCAGCAAAGTACATTTTATTTTGTATTATACCTATGTATACATGTGCAGTATACAGAGAGGTGTAGGCATGTGTGTGTGTGTGTGTTGAACACACACAGCCAAATGTCCAATCACAAAACTTCAACCTTTTCTAACATGATGGCCTTGCTGAGTGAATAAAGAGACAGGGGAGAAGCTGCCCTCTTAGAACACTTTCCCCTCACCCTCACAGTCTCTCAAGGAAAGGTCTTTCTTTGTGTCATAAATCACTGAGAGATGAAGAATTATTGTCTAATTCTTAACCATCTTCTATTGTTGTAACGTTTGGAAATTTAAGATAAAGATGTTCTGGTGGTACTGAAATAAGTGTGGTTTAAGATTACCCTTTAGGAAAATGTGGGTTTATTGTTAGAAATGCAAAGCAGATGACCTGGTGTTAATGTATTTTAGTGCACGGTTGTTCAACTGCCTATTCAAATTGTGCTAGAAAAATTGAATTAATTAAAGTCACAAAATAATAATTGTGTATATTTTATTGTACCTAAACATTCATTAAAGTTAAAAATATTTTAGATCGATATGGCATTTAAAACAGGGATATATTATAATAAATATAAGCAAATCGCTCTTAGTCTGTTGAAAACTTTTAAGAAATTATATCAATTTTTGTACTGTCAGCCTAAGTAAGTGACAGAAATAAAAGGCGTGTATTCCAAATTATTACAAGCTAGCTAGGAGTATCCAGCTATATAAGTCATTTTGGTTTCTCTCATGGGACAGAAAATATACTTAAGAGCAGTTCAGTGTATTTTCCCTTCTACTTGACTGGCATGACTAACAGGTACTAAACTTCAAACACTTGAGAAATAGAATTGGAATGTAGATCATGAGGCAGGAACAACAATGCACCTCTTAAATAGTCAAGTATATGCATGAGAAAATAATTTATTTTTCCAAAATAAACTCCTGCTTTCCAAGAAAGACTCTGATGGATCATTGCAAATGAGCTGAGAAGTGTCAATCCGGCAGGCTACACAAATGATATAAACAGTGAGATCAATATAAGTAGCCTTTCATATTGATGTGAAGCACAGGTATGTGAATTGCAAGTTTATTTCAGAACAATATACAAGTATTGGATTTATATATAGAAAACTATTGGTCCGGGATTCAAACATTCAAATCACAATTTTGCATGTCTCAGAGATGAGATTCAATTGAGTAAGGTGCACGCATGGAAATATCTCATCCAGCCAACCTACTGGATAAAAGGCACTGAGATAAGAAACTGGCCGGCTAATACTAAACATATGCCTGATGGAGGTAATGCTGGTAGGAAGAAAGCAATGTCTGCCAAACCTATAATGAACTATACATATACTGAAACTTACATAACAATTGGCCTGTTCCTAGTATTACAGTGGGAATAAAAGCCCTCAGCATTAATAGAATAAAACTTCAAATATAAAAGCACATAGTACATTAGTCAACCTATATACCTACAATATGGACCAAACTCTTGGCACAGGAGAAGGAAGGCCACCAGGAAGCAAATTATGGCTCCCTGATTCTCAATCTGCTCCATACCCAATATAAATCAGAACAGTTGGAGTTGGAGAGATTAATAGATTCAATGATTTTAAGATCAGAAGGAACCACCATTACCATCTAGTCTGACTTGCATAACGGAGGTTATACTACTTCCCTGAATTAATTCCTGTTTGAACTAGAACATAACTTTTAGAGAAAGATACAAGCTTGATTTAAAATTTGACAGTGATGGAAAACCTGCCACAGATCTTGGCAAGTTGCTCCAATGACTAATTACCCTCACTGTTAAAAAGATGCATCCTATTTCCAGTCTGAATTTGTCTAGCTTCAACTTCCAGCCATTGGATCATGTTGCATCTTTGATTTCTAGAATGAAGAGCCCATTATCAAAGTTTTTCTGCCCATGTAAGTACATATAAACAATGATCAAGTCAGACCTTAACCTGCTCTTTGTTAAGATAAATAGATTGAGCTCCTTGCATCTCTCCCTGTAAGGTATGTTTTCCAATCTTTTAATCATTCTTGTGGCCCTTCTCTGAACCATCTCTAGTTTATCAACATCCTCCTTGAACCATGAACATCAGAACTGGACACGATATTCCCAGATGAAGAGATAATATAACTTCCTCACTCCTACTTGATATTTCCCAATTTATACGTCCAAGGATTATAGGGTTATGTTAACCCTTGTGGCCACAGCAGCACACTGTGAGCTCATATTCAGCTGATAATCCACCATAACTCCCAAGTCTTTTTCAGAGTTACTGCTTCCCAGTACAGAGTTGTCTGTCTCATAAGTATGGTCTATATTATTTGCTCCTAGATGTGTACATTTACACATATTATATTTAGCTGAATTAAAATGCATATTGATTTATTTTGCTAAGTTTACCAATCCCGATCACTCTGCATCAGTGACTTATGTGTGTGACCAATGTGAGCTTTGTGTGTGAGCAATGTCATCTTTTATCTGCTAGTGCCATCAGCTGAGGGACAACTCTGTTAGGCCAAGTGATAGAGACCTGCATTTTGAGAGCTGGAAGAAAAGAGATTTTTGTTTTGGTTCTTCTCTGATTTATCTGGGGGCTCCCCCCCCATTTTCTGCAGCGCAAGGATTTATAAATGAGGGTATGTATCTTGATCCTAAATTAAATTACACATGCACAAATCTGAAAGAAATTTTAATCAAACCTCATTTTTGTTTCATTTATCAATAAGAAAGGCGAAAAGTCATAATTGGGGAATTATGCGAACCTAGGATAGACAATGTGACAGTTTTGTTCTGTATGCTACCAGGGAAGCCAATAGTGGCACTAGTATAATGTCCCTCTATCTCCTGTAAAACTTCACCGTGGCCAGAGTAAGATTGTTTCAGATTTTCCTGCAAAATGGACTTGTCTCTCAAGTTGCCTAATAACAAACCCAATAGAACTTATCTCTGCCACCTAGTGCTTTGCACATACATGTCAAAGACAGATGAGCAGAAACATAGGAAGAACTTGACCTGCTCCCAGGAAGTTGTTTTTCATGAATTGAATTCAAAATACTTTCTAAATTTCTTCTCAAAATCCTTAGGTAAACTCTGAGAAAAAGCAGAATATTTTACTTGCATAAAATAAATAAATAATAATAATTTTTTTTTGACATCTTTTAAAAAAATTTCTCCAATGTGGCATACTGCATGAATAAAAACTTAAAATAAGTCAAAACATAAGACAATCATTTGAAAACAACTTACTACATTTAACCAGGATTACATTTCTCCACTACTTCATTAACAACAAAGTAACATATTGTGATAGAAGGACTTATTATCATATTTATAATTTTATCCTTTGTGACTAGCCAATAACACTGGGTCTCTCTAATTTGAACAATCTTTTATTTAAATTTAACTACCTTCCCCATTGCAAACAACACTATTGACCTTAATGTCAGACAACATTATCTGCTCAGTAATTTGCACCAATAGTCTCATTGTACTCCTTTTAGCACAGAGGCTTATCAGGGAAAGTCAGGGAGAGTGAAATCCACAGCTCATTGTAAAAGAAATTGAAGTAATAAAACAAAGATAGTGTTATTAACAAGTCTATGCAAGAACACTGCTTCAGCAGTAGCAAGAACCAGAGGTGCTTGCTAGCCATTTAAACAGCATCATACTAAAAAAGACTAGTTAACCAGTTGAGCGACTGTTGGCATCTTTTTTGTCCTCTTTTTCCTTGATTGCTCATATTTCTCCTGCTGTCTCAGCTTCCAGAATATGCTATTTGAGGCTCTGCACAGATTCAGTAGGTTGGAACCATCCACACTGCTCACCAAAGGCAGCTAACCCATCAGTTACACAACTAAGGGCACCGTAACAGTCAATTAAAATCACATTAATAAAATAGTGACCACATAGCAGCATAGAAATAATCAAATGCAGGAACAAATTAACCCAACAGAAAACTCCCTTTTCTTCACAGGTGCCAACTTCCTTTTTCTGTGTGGATGCTCCACCCCCCGCTCTGTTTTGAGGCCCCGCCCCACTCCATCCCTTCCCCCAAGGCCCCACGCTTCACCCTGACTCTACCAGCTTCTACTCCACCCCCTCCCCAGAGGCTCCACTCTCAATCTGCCTCTCTCTGCCCCCTCTCTGACTCCTCCACCAGTACCTCCCACTTGCCTCTGAATAGCTGACTGGCCCATAGAGTCAGCACCTATGTTTTTCTGCTTTCTCAGGAATACATACCCTCAACACTATCCCCGAAACACTATCAAATGGATGGCTTTTGCAGGTTGATTGGAAGTTTGACAAGTTAAGTACTTTTTCAGATCCAGAGGGTGGTAGGTTCCAGAGTCCTGGAGCCATCAGGGAGAATGGCCTACTGGCATCTCTGCTCTGCAGAATGTGGTCCCATGGTCCCATGGCAGTATGGACCACAGTCTGGCTTGCAAAATACAAAAGAAGAAGAGCTAATGAACTAATACACATAACCAAACTCTAGACTCAAGGGGAAAAAATGGAAAACTGTGGCCATGCTATATAATGATGGGAGGTGTTATTCTGTTTGTTTATAGTCCAGAGTACTTAGAATTTTAGAAGGTTCTGTCAGACTATCCTTAATCGTTGCTGATGTTTCTGGTGATCTATTCTCCCCGGGCCCATCCAAGAGAACAAAAGATCTTCCATGAGTTAGTCACCTCAGTTGCAGTGATTTCAGTGTGCAAATTGCATGTAGTCGAACACGATAACTCGGTAACATTTTGCAATATTGATGGATTGGTTATATAACTAACTGAAAAGGGGTGGGAGGTAATGGGCAGTGGAAGGGTACAGAGTGAGATCTGCCCTTTAAATAAAGAAGGCTGCTAAGGACATTGACAATTTAGCCCCACTAGAGAAGTGGTCATTTTGAAAGCAATTTCAAACAGTAAATTTAATATATGCAAATCAGAGTAAGGGAGGCTGTAATAATGAAGTTCATAACTCTGGGCCTTCAAGGTGCAACATAAAGAAAACGACAGTGTCAGCTTCTTGTGCATTACATGCCCCCTCAACCAGAGCACTTGACAAAAACCTAACCTTGTAAGAATTCTTTCAAGAGCCCCCAGTCTGAGCAGCTCTGGTATGATCGTCGTAGCCTCCAGAATGCATCACTGTGAAATCAGAGATTTTGAAAAGCTTGGTGGCAGGAGGAACTGACCCACAGGGTAAAGGCAAGTCCTCTTTCTTTTGTATACAGGGAGTTTTTCTGAGGTTGTTTTCTTTTGTTGTTTTGTACATTCCAGATGTAAGTAGCACTCAGCATCAGTAAAGTGGCTTGTCAGGGAATAATTTTATAGCATTACTGTACTGTGGTGGTAACGGAGTATTTATTTCCTTGAGAAGCACAATCCACTAAAAGGACCAAAGGGAACCAGGGGTCAAGAAGATAGAAACTTCAGGAGAATGTCAGACTGTGTGAAGTCAAGAATCAGAGAGGTAGCCGTGTTAGTCTGGAATAGCATAAGCAAAAAAATGTTGCTGAATCTGCTTAATTACATACTTCACCATACTCTCTTGTTAAAATACTTTTATAATCTGGAAGGCAGATTTTGCAGTGGTAAAATATGTAAAGATTGGTCACTATGCCTCCTCCTGAATCCTAATTATGGAAAAACTTTATTAGATTAGTGAATTCATCACCACTATGCAGAATATAATACTGTTTACCATTTCAAAGTCAGTATCTGTCAACAATTTCCTTTCCACGCTATGTGAAATATATGTGGTTACCTATGCATAGAATGGGGCATAACTGACTTTTTAATGATGAGCATTATAATCCCACAGAGAGGATGCATTGGACAGTAAACTGATACTACACCTGATTTTAGTCAGATTGAACAGAATTACTCGATTTTCCATTTATTTCAGGTTTTCATGGTTTGTACAATGCTGGGAAGCCATTCAAGACATTCTTCATGCTACAGTTTTTGCTTTGTTATTCATGGAAAACTTCTTCTGCCATTTGCCCCTTCAGGGTGTCCAAAGGAAGAACTTTAAAAAGAAGCATTTGCAACTCAGAAAAGTACACCATCTTTACAACAACATAAATAAAGCAAATCAAAAGCCTTAAAAGAGGAACAAGAAAATTCTTGATCAATTCAGGAGCAGATCTACTTTATAATCTGGCCATTTACATTGAATAGGATTATACTTTAGCACTACACAAGTGATAAAGTAACACTTGGTAAAGTATACATTATCTTCTTAAATTTAAGTATATAATCAGATGTAGCAGTGTCTTAAAAATGATTTCCCCAATAGGTTTTAAACCACACAAAGTCAAGAAATAATTTCACAGGAATTTGACACCATTTCTAGCTTGTTTTTAAGAAGTGTTAGTTTTGAGTATTAAAGAACTATAAAGTTAAAAATTGCTGAGACACAGTTTCTAGGATGTTGCAGTGCTGTTTGCTATGTTTCCATACAGTCATACTTTAAGGTATAAAATCATGTGTGTCAGATTAAGGGCACATTTTCACTGACCTTTAAGTGCTGCCACGGCAGTGGTTTAACATGTCTTGTGTAGTTGTGACACAGCCCTGGGAGAGTCCTCCCTGTGCTCTAAAAAAACCACCTCCATGAGGGGCGTAGCCCAGTGCTGGGAGCACAGCTCCCAGTGCTGGTGCACTGTCTATACTGCCATGTTACAGCATTGAATCTTGCAGTTCTCAGGAGGGCGTTTTTTCATACCCCCGAGCGAGACAATTGCAGCGCTGTAAAGTGCCAGTGTAGACAAGCCCTAAGGAAAACATGAATGAATAAAAGTCTCAATGAGAGTACACAGTGTGTTTCAATCTTTGATAGCAGACTACATGGTAGCTGCTTCTGCAACAGAAGTAGGTCTTTCCTAGATTTAAAGATGCAATACACAGAAAACAGATCATAACAGATACATAATACATTTATCATTCAACATTTTCAGAAAAAAAATCCAGAGGGGCTTTTGAGGCAATATGTTTTAGGGTTATGAAATACTCATAGAAAAGACAAAAATGTAGTTTTAAAAATGTATATTGGTGTTTCTACTGTTCGCTTCTGAATCAATACCAACATATTCCTATTTCTCAGAGAGGATTTTTCCTCGAGTAACTTGAGAACCTTGAAAAAAGTTTCTTATGAACCACAGAAGAAACTTATTGTTCACTTTGAGCAAAAGAACAGCATTGATAGTATCTACTTCATTTGCCTTTTCTCTTCACTCCCCACACTGGTCATTGTACTGAATGCTTGTTACACTGCACTGTGTCTTGCTGGTAAACATAGAGCAAGTTCCACTCAGCACAGTAATAGCTCATGTGTCACAGTTTCAGGGTACTTGTACCTTTACTACCCACCGAGAGCCTGCTCAAGGAAGGCCCTCTCCAGTCTCAGGCCACTAGCCATCACATCTCTCAGGGTAGGAAGCGACCCATGTTCCATTGCCATCTAACTGGGTTTTCGGCTGCAATTCCTTTGGATCTCACTATGATTCTCCCCAAGCTGGTCTGACAAACCTCCAACCCTACTCTTTTGGTTTTCATCTAAGGACAATCACAATGTTCTTATTAGTGACTGGACATTCTTCACAGGTGGAATATATTTATGTAAACCCTCTGCCAGGTAGAGTTGGAAGCAATCGGGGCCGGGTTCTACATCAAGGGGGTCCTTTTCAACAATACAACACAGAACTGGCTTGAGCCAATCAGTAACCTGGCAAAATTACACACTATGCCTGGGCTGCTCTAAGAGGCAGTACTTTCCCTCTCGTAGGCAGACTTTGAGTATAGGAAAGAAACTTTTAATAAAAGAACGGAAGTCACCTGACATTAATTAGGGAAAATGCCACATGAAGGATTCATAAACATAAAACCGCGACCAGGACACTCACCCCAGAGTGTATGCAGCAGCATCTTCTACCTCACATTCTTGAGTGCTATAACCAAGAGCTCCTTTACAATGCCCCATTCTGCTTCCTCACCATACCCCACACACAGGAACTGTCCTTGGTCAGTGAGGACCCAGGGTTCAGAGGTGCATCTTGTGAATTCACCTCCACCGGGGGAGGGCAGAGGGGGAAGAAGGCACCTTGCTTGCTCCATCACCTGAGCACTTGTTCTGGCTGGCTGCCCCGCCAGTCCACTGTTCCACTCTGCTAGCCGCCATGATTCCGTAACCATGATGTCTTTTCATTTGCCCTCTGGAGTTTGAGCCTTTAGGGTTCACAATTTCAAGCTTTGGTCCACAACCATGAGGACTAGAAACTTTTTTTTTTAAATACAAGAAAGATGAAATTTTCATGTAATTAAATGATGGCAACAGCTGAGAAAAATACCAAAAATCATTATAGTTATCAACACTGCCCTCCTTGAGACTGAATATTCATCTTCCAATAAACACAGTGCCAGCCAACTCACAGCTTGGAAAGCTGTGCTCTGCAGACCTGATTCTTCTATCACTAACCAGTGAGAATCAGGCATAACTAAACTAAGGTCAGAGTGACACTAGTGAAAAACTGGTGTGAGATACTTCATTGCTATTTAATACGGAACCCTAAAAGGTCCTCTCTGCCCCTATTCCTTGTGAATACAATGGAATATAATTTTGACATTAAATATACTTCTGTAATGGACTTGTGTATAGATTCATAGATTTTAAGTTCAGAAAGGATCTTATGACCATTACAATAATCTAATTTGACCTTCTGCATACAAAGGCCATAGAACCTCAGCCAGCAATTCCAATTCCTGTTTGAGAAATAACATGCCTTTTTACAGACTTTTTACAGACTTCAAGTGATGGAGAACCACCAAGTCATTAGGCAAGTTGTTCCAATAAAACAGCTTTATTTCTAGTTTGAATTTGTCTAGCTTCAGCTTCCAATGACTGAATCTTAATATGTCTTTTCCTGCTACATTAAAGAGCTCACAACTATCAGAAATCTCTTCATCCACATACATACTTTTAGACGGTAGTTTTTCAGGACCCTTTCCAATTTGTAAACATACTTTTTGGAGTGTGCACACAAGAAATGGACACGATACTCCACCAACAGTCTCAGTAATGCTGTATACAGAGGTACGACTACCTCCCCATTTCTGTTTCCATAATCTTTGCTTATATGTTCCAGGCTCTCATTTGCTCGCTTAGCTACAGCAGTATACTGGGAGTTCATGTTCAGTTGGTTATCCTTCAGGATCCCTAAGTTATTTTCAGTATCATTTCATTTCAAGATATAGTTTCCCATCTTTTAAGTGTAACCTAAACTACATTCTCTGTTCCTAGATGTATGACTCTGTATTTTGCTGTACTAAAAAAGTCTTGCTAAAATGAACCTACCTTACCAACTGATACAGATTGCTTTAAATAGCTGACCTGCTACTATCATTATTTATCACTCTGCCATTTTTTGTGTCATCAGCAAATTTCACAAGCAACGATTGTGTGTTTTCTTCCAGATCACCAATACATTTATGATGAGCATTGGGCAAAGTAAATTCTTTCAAGACCCCACTGGATCTGTGCTTCTCTTTCCCACAATTGGTGTTGATTCACCATTTACAATTATATCTATTGACCAGTTTTTAATCCATTTAATCTGCGCTACATTGCTTTTGTATCATGCTCTTTTTTTCTTTTTTCTTTATTCAGACTGTCATGTCATATGTCAAATGCCTTACAGAAGCATAGGTATACTACATGACAAATGGGAATGAGGATATGGAGGTAGAAGCCAAACTCAAACAGTTTAATGGGACTAAATCAGGGGCCCCAGATAATCTTCATCCAAAAATATAATAGGAACTGGCACATGAAATTGTAAGCCCATTAGCAATAATTTTTAATGAATCTGTAAACTATGGGGTTGTACCATATGACTGGATAATTGCTAACACAGTTCCTATTTTTAAGAAAGGAACAAGAAAGTGATCCAGGTAACTACAGGCCTGTTAGCTTGACCTCTGTAGTATGCAAGGTCTTGGAAAATTTTTTGAAGGAGAAAGTTGTTAAGGACATTGAGGTCAATGGTAATTGGGACAAAATACAACATGATTTTACAAAAGGTAGATCCTGCCAAACCAGCTTGATCTCCTTCTTTGAGAAGGTAGCAGACTTTTTAGACAAAGGAAACGCATGATTCCACATGGGGACTTATTAGTTAACCTGGAAAAGATGAGGATCAACATGAAAATGGAAAGGTGGATAAGGAACTGGTTAAAGGGGAGGCTACAACGGGTCATACTGAAAGGTGACACATCTGGATGTGATAAATAAATCCCCAGATAGATGGCTGTACTTCACTTCGGCAGGAGGAGTAAGCAGTCGACGGGGGAGGGGCCACGGTTGACCCGCCGCTGTGGGGACAGCCAGGTAAGTTGAACTAAGATACTTCTAAGATACTAAGTTGCATATCTTAGTTTGAACCCCCCCAGCCCCAGTGTAGCCCAGCCCTCTGAGTCTATGAGATGTTGTCTTTACAAAGTCAAGGCAAAATTGTATTAAGCGGTCTGCAATAACTTGCATTGCTACTCCCTGTTCTGTGGATTAGATCTTAGTCCCCAGTGTAGTCAATATAACACTACTCAAAATCACTAAATTAGCTTCAAAAATTGTTTTTCTTATTGAAGATCTGGAGAACCACCTATATGGATCCAGACACAGATATATGTGAGCCCACCCTACTTTTAAATCAAATCTTAGTAATTTATTTTGAGATTTTGGAAATTTATATTAAAAAAGAAAAAGAAAAAACGCAACTCTCTAGAAACTAACAGTTCATAATGAATGGCCTGTACAAGATGGAGATTTATTCACCATCTTTTTTTTATTGAGTTTTAGCAAATAATAATATATTATTTTTATTGAGTTTTAGGAAATAATATTGAAGATACTCACATATAAATCAAGATGAAAACAGTAATATTCCTATTTTGAACAGATGGAGTTCTCTTCAGATGAATGTTGTATAAATAGGGCAGATATCTATTTTTTCTTTAAATGTCATATATTTGAATATAAAGTTCACTATTTCATATAACTGCATAAGAGTCAGCATAGACTCCCAATAAAGAAATATTAGAATGAATTAAGGCCTTTGTCCTACTGATACCTTACAAGCTTACTTAGCTTTAAATATGCAAATAGAATGACCTGCATGCTTCAAGATAAACACATGCTTACGTGTTTTCAGAACTGGAACCTTAAATAGGAATTAATTGTTTCCACCAACTAATTAAGAAAGACACCAAAACTCCATTCCCCATTTTAAAATCTATTTAACTATATTAAAAAATATATAAAAGGGATGCATCCTGTCATTGATTATCTTGTGGGCATTGAGGGTTTGATACTCTGCTCATTGAAGTCGGGGACAGAACTCTCATTGACTTCAGGTGAGGACAATCCAATGCTATTACATATCTAATGGTCTCTGTCTCTTTTCTGTTTTGAAACATACATAATTTTAGGATCACCAAAGCTGGAGAAAGAAGGACCTGTATGTGCAGAAGGACTAGGATCAAATCTTACATTTTTTTTTCAGTCTAGAAATGATTATCTGTTTTACCTCAAAGGAAAGCCAAATATATAAAACAGGGATCAGGGAACTGATTTGGTAGGATTAGCAAAACACAGGCAAACTGGGAGCTTGCTGTGTAAACATTAGTATAGGCTTCAGGATTTGGCTCAGTCTTACAAGCCCTCTACAAACATACCTCCCACTGAGTTCTGTGCTCAGAGAGTTTGCAGGCTTGAGCTGGAGAATCTAAGTCTTTTGAATCTTAATAAACTATTTCCCTCAATATCATCTGGCTGTGAATTTTACAGATAATACATTGCATTTTTTGCTCCTCGTCTGTTTTAAATTTGTTGCCTATTAATTTAATCGACTGTTTCTTATGATATAGGAAAGAACAAAGAACAGTGTCTGGTTGCCCAATAATGATTGCAATAGAAAACACACACACACACACACACACCACATATGTATATTCGTTCTGTTAAGAGGACCTTTATGCATTAACAATTTTGTTCATATGGCATTTCATTTCCCTCTGTCATTTCACATTAGTTTGCTCTATTTTTATTTTTCAACCGAGAAAGAGCATATTACTTACTGATAATATGTTCCAAACTGTATTACGTAGTAATGGTAAGCAGCATCTGTTCTTGTGCTTTGAAGGTGCACAAGGAGGTTGATGTTGCTTGCTGAGTACAGTTCTGATTTGCAGATGTTCACATCTCAGATTAGGAGAGCTAATTATTTAAAAATTGGAAAATGTTTTTGTTGGACTGTTGGAATCTTTAAAAGTGTAATGTTTCTGAAATATGTTCATTTGTCTCTACTTTAAAGGTGTTAAAGCAATTTTTTAAAAAAGCCTGATGTTTGTAATGATTGCATATTGCTCTTCCAATTACCTTCCTTCAGTTTGAAAATTGCTCAAAGGTTCAAAAGATAAGTGTAAAACAAACAAAAACTAGAAATGGCTAACAATACTTTTATGTAAGATTCACAATGTGTTCTATGATTTTTGAAACCATTATACATTTCAACTGATTTTTTAATTTAAAATTGTATCTGTCAAAAGTAATAATTTTGTACATTTTGTTAGAATCAATTCTGAAAATGTAGTTCCAGAAAAGGAGGTAAAATATAAATATACTTATCATAGGATTTCACAATTTTTACTTGCAATTGGCAAAGTACAATCTTTTGTTTTCTTTGTATCCTATTTTTTGTGCGGTCTTTGGATAATTTTGTGTTACTTTTAAGCTACTTTTTAAAAGCCCTAAGATTGCAGCTGTCTGAAAACACTGATTCATTGGCCATGTGGGAATCCTGATGGGCTTAGTAATGGAAGTAAAAACAGGAATTAGGAAGAGAAAAATCAATTTAGCTACAAAATATAAGGGTCACTGAAGAATTAGTTTCAGTACTGGTGGCATGATGCTGTGATTAAGAAAGAGGAGCCCCGTAAAAAGTACAAACGGGTAACAGTCAACACTGTTTTAAATCACTCCAAATTAATGTAAAGAGCTCTGTGTAAACGTGGAAGCTTGTCTCTTTCAACAACTGAATTTGATCCAATATTACCTCACCCACCTTGTCTTTCTAATATCCTAGGACCAACATGGTTATAACAACACTGCAAACAAAAGTAAATTTGGCAGTGACAAAGCACAATTACACTGTATGGTTACTATAGATATTCTATTTCTATTGGGGCTTGAAGCTTCTTTCAGAAAATAGGTAGACTAATATTTAAAGACCTGATTGAAAGGGAAATATGTCACAGTGAGACACATCTGCCACAGGCATTGTGTTGCATGGAATCATTGGGGTATAGGACATGACACAACATAAAATGGAATGAGAGACCAGGCATAACATGGCCAAAGTGATGTGACATAATTTATTCATATTTGTTGTCAGAAGTAAATAAAGTGACAATTGTAATTACTGCAGTGTATGTGGAACTAGAAGCAAAAATGCAGAAACTTTATTGGCCAAATAGCAATTGAAGGTAGCTAATTTATACATAGACCCACTAAAGAAACAGTACCCATTATCACTGCTGTCCACTCTAATACATTGCATCTTCGGACAGATTTAATTTAACAAGAAGAGTCCCAATCTGTCACTGCTTCAGTCTATTCCTTCTGCTCTTCACTGTTTCTTTGATGTGTTTGATGAAGAGAGGAGCCACATAATTAATGGGTGATGTTATAACAGGCTCATTTTTGCCTTATGACGCTGGAAAGAAATGGTTGACATTATTGAGGGAGTTGCTGATGCTTAGCATACATTCCTTTAATAGTTGTTTGAAGTGCCGTATGTAGTTTCTATGTCTCTTACCCAGCATGGGTCAAACTTTAAGCTGCTGTACTGAGATGCTGGGCTGTCAGCCCAGGGTACTGTTTGTTTCATCTTAACAGCATTTTACCATTCAGGGAGATACAGAAACTTGGCATGAGAAGGTGGGAGGAGGTGAAGGCGGGAGGGAGATATATATATACAGATATCCTGTTTAACAACTGGCAGACAGATTACAGTTTGGAACCATTTGAACTTCAGCTGTAAAAGAATCAGATAAAGCCCCTCTGTAAAGTAGTACACAAACTGAAGATTAGAGCTGGGTGAAATTTTTTTGGATGAACAGTTTGTGGAAAGATGCAGTTTGGGGTTGGCTGAAGTGATTCTTAAATTCGGCAAAATTTGCCAAATAGTTTTAGCCAAAAAAAAATTCTGGCTAGATTCACAAGGGGTCTTAGGGACCATTCACAAAACTGGCAGTCAAGGTAGTGCTGTGCCATTGTACTGAATTGCTCACTGATTAGAGCACTCCCCCGTGTTATTGGAGACCCAGGTTCAAATCCTGGTGCAGGAACTTGAACCCAGCTGTCCTCTGTCTCAGATCAAGGGCATAACTGCCAGGCTAGAATGTCATTCTCACTTACCCTCTCTGGCCCAATGCACAGTTAAGTATTTTTACAACATTGAACTGCTTCAAATGAGAGATCGAGAGAGACCCTAAAGCAGTAGCCCAGTGGGTAGCCCACTCACCCAACTTCACGTCTTCACATCAGGCACCTATTCTTGGGTCTCCCACATTATCGGCTTTTGAATATAAAGGGCAAAGCTACCCCTCTGGTCTCCCCATCATTTCCTTTGCTTTTACTAAGCAAGTTTAAAAATGTCCCGCAATAAAATGTTTAATTTCACCTTTACTAAATTATTTTTGATTCTCCACATCACGCTGTCTGAAGTGGCCCACAGCTGTGAGTGCCAATTGTGGGTTTGACTGTCAGAAAACAGGGCAGAAACCCCACACTGGTGGTATATTCTATAATGAGACTTCACCAAGTCAGTAACAAATGTGCACTCATGGATCAATATTATAGTCTTACCATGGCATCACACGCAGTCCCTCGGAGGCTCTCCAGCCTACTTTGCCACCCAGACAAACTAGACTGTATAATAATGGTCCCTAATATCAAATATCACATACTCTCACACCAAAAACAATGCTGATAGCCAATTTCTCTAGTAAACTAACCAAAGGGTCATTAACTAAGAAATTTGAGAGTTACTGAGAGGTAGGATTGACAACTTTGTTTGGGTAAACTGGAGACTTCATCACATAACATAATCGTTAATTAAAGATTAATCTTTAATTCCTGGAGACTCCAGGACAATCCTGGAGGGTTGACATTGAAAGGTTAAAGCAGGTAAAATGCATTAGCAGGAAAGTCAAAGTTTGTAAATCCAAAATGATAGCAGTAAATCCAAAATGATAGTCATGATCTGCTAGTTTTCCATAAATCTGTCAGGGTTCCCCAAAATAACTTTGGGGATCTCTGTCTTGAAACTGGAATGCTCCCTGAAAGTGTCCAAACAGCTCAGAGATACAGGATTGATTTCTGGATCCATTCTTATAGCTGCATTCTGAGGAAAGCAATGTGGCAAGTGTTTTCATCACAGCATGTGCTCTTCCTTTGTTGACTAAATGCAAACCGAGTCTGTGAACTTCCCCTGCTGAACACAATGACCCATGAACTGAAGTTAGCAGTCTTTTACTACCAGCACACCAAAAAAGTCAGTTATTGGCATAGCTCTAGTGATGACAGTGGGTGGGGTGAGCGGAGGGAGAAGTGTAATAAAAATGACAATCCATTCAAGTATAATTCCAAATTATACTCTTAAATTCTAAGAATGTTTATAAAGCATTTCCAACATTCTAATTAACAGGTTCACCAGTTCAAGATAATTATTAACAGAACTTGTTACCTTCTGAAAGACTTTTGGTGGTCTATGTGAAATAAATTTGGAATACAGGAAAGAACCCGAGTCTCCTAGTTCATCCTCGGTGACTAAGCTACCTTTCAGCAGATGTATCTAGAAATATCAGAAAGTCACCAGTAACATAAACATTAAAGTACAGTATTTGATTATTTTAGCTATAGTCTATTCCCACTGGCAGCCTAAATTCCATTCTAAACAGGTCCAAATTCCAGGAGGGGGGCTAGAAGGAATCAACTCTCAGGAGAGTGTGGGGCCTAGAAAATCAGAAAAAGAAAATATTCCATATTTTAAATATAGCTAAGTGAACAGGCCTCTGCAGCTGCAGGCTTTTGCAGGCCAAAACACAGCACTGGTTCCAGGGCTAAGGATTTGGACTGTTAGAGAGGAAGCTGTGCTGAAGACCAGTTATACCTTTTCCAATGTAACACTGCACCTTTTTCGGAAGCTTAAAGAAATATTCTCCTCCTCCCTCCTCTGTCAAATGTGATCACAATGTCTCCTTCTTATGATTTTATTTTTCAATTGCTTTACCTGTGGTGAGAGAATTGCACAGGATTAACCAGTTGGAATAACTCTAAGGCAATCTTATTCTATGACATTTAACAGAAAGCAAACCCTTTCATTTAACTCTTTACTACTTCATTTACACAATGAATGAATGAATGGAGTTAATGTTTAAGTGGAGACAAAGGAGGAGTAGATGTTAGTACAAATTCTAAAACATGCACATTTGCATGAATGTCTGTTACATGGAGATATACCTATCTCATAGAAGTGGAAAGACCTTGAAAGGTCATCAAGTCCAGTCCCCTGCCTACACTAGCAGGACCAAGTACTGTTCCCTAACAGATTTTTTGCCCCAGATACCTAAATGGCCCCCTCAAGGATTGAACTCACAACCCTGGGTTTAGCAGGCCAATACTCAAAGCACTGAACTGTCCCTCCCCCTTATTTATACAAAGTATCTGAGAAAGCTCTTTTGAAGATATGTTGAACAATATACACAATAACCTTTCAGATTCTCATTCAGTTGGAGCCCTCAGGACAATATTAACTGAGTTAATGGATTCTTGGATTTGCTGTAACATATATACTTTTTCTCAGCCATTCTCACTCTTAAGCAAATTAAATAAACCTGTCTTTTTAAGTTTCCCTTTCCCTTTTAACTTTGGTTATTGAATATTGTTGGTACTATCACCAATTTTAGCTTAGGATAGACCAGTGGTTTTAACACTTTTTTCATTTGTAGACCCTCAAATTTTTTGAATGGAGGTGTGGACCCCTTTGGAAATCTTAGACATAATCTACAGACCTCAGCGGTCCATGGCCCCAGGTTGAAAACCACTGTTCTATGGTAATGAAGACCTTTTATGGACCTCTTAGGGCATGGCTACACTGGAAACGTCAAAGCGCTGTCACGGGAATGCTTCCTCAGCAGCACTTTGAAGTGTGAGTGTGGTTGTGTGCGAGCACTGGGAAAGAGGCTCTTCCAGAGCTCCTGGTAATCCACCTCCACAAAGGGATTAGCTCCGAGTGCTGGGAGCGTGGCTCTCAGTGCTTGGAGCCTGTCCACACTAGCGCTTTAAAATGTTCAGACTTGCTGCACTCAGGAGGTGATTTTTCACACCCCATCAGCCAGCAAGTTAGAGTGCTATAAAATGTAAGTGTAGTCAAGCCCTTACACATAGTCTGAAGATGTCCAAGCATCCGTGGATCACAGGTTTAAAATCACTGGGTCAACAATTTGCACTGTAACCCATCCTAGTATCTCCAGATACCCTGTAGTTCATTTCATATCAGATCAGTGACATTTCTAAATGTTCCTTGTTTGACCAAGGTTTATGCATGGTGGAGTGGCAGCAAAGGCTTGGGTTCAGTACAAGCACAGAATGCCGCTATCTATAGAAGTTTTTAATAGGCTGACTTTCTGCATATTGCTGCTGGTTCTATAAATGATAAACATCTTCTGAAACTGCAATTTTTATAAAAATATTTTCCTGCGGTACTCCAAGGTGATGATATCAGCTGCTTTTTCAACATATTATTATCACTGGAATGAAGAGTGTGACTAGTTTAAAATTGAGGATCCTTAGTTTACATATTGCATTACAAATGGAAAGACTTGATAGCCGCCATTTTCTGCATTCTTATAAGAAATGTTAGGAAAGAAGAAACTGCAACCAATAAAACCATCGCCCAAGTCCTACTTTATAGCAAGAAATGTATTGTCTTGATGACTGTGCTCAGTGGCGTCGCTAGGGTTGGTGTCACCCAGTGCGGTAACTCACGGTGTCACCCCTCCAGATTTTGCCGGGCGGCGCGCGCCGGCAGTGGGGGTGTGTTGGGGGGGAGGGGTTAGGGACAGGCTGTGTATGTGGGTGGGTGTTGGGGCTGGCAGGGGCAGGCTGTGGGGGTGTTAACCGAAGCCCGCGCCTCTCCCCGGCCCTGGTACCAAATGGCCGAGATCGGTGCTCGCCCGTTCGCAGGCGCGTTGGGTGCCCTGCCGCCCTGTCACACGGGGCGGGGCGAGCCTCCCAGCGGGATCCCCCGAACCCCCCTCGGCAAAAACGGGTCCGATCCCGCCCCCCTCACGGTGCTCAGCTGCCGCCCCCACCTCCTCACGGCAGCGCGCGGGCCGCTGGGGCTGGTAGTGCAGGGCGGAGCCTGGGCCGCGGCCGCTGGCCGCCAGAGAACTACATCTCCCGGCGGGCCTTGGGGCGGCGGGCCGCCCCCCCCCCCCGCTCGCTGGAGCTTGGCAGGCCGGCTGTGGACAGCAGCCGGGGCGGCCCCCCCCCCCCCCCGGGGCTCCCCGCACGGCTCCGGCCGGGACCCTGCAGCCCCCCGTGGCATTTTCATTTGGTGTCACCCCTCTGAGATGGTGTCACCCGGTGCGGTCCGCACCCCCCGCACCCGCCTAGCTACGCCAGTGACTGTGCTTGGAAAGCCTCTAGAACACGGGGTGCAACCATCATCTGATTCTGTACCATTACAGGGGTAGCCCGAGGAGGCACAGTCAGACACATGTTCAGTTGCTCCTATATGTCTTCCTTGATCCCAGAGTCAGTATGAAACTGCAGGACAAACTGCCTCGCATTTTGGGAAAATCTTTGTAACATGACAGAGCATTTTTATTTCTTATGAAGTACTAAAAGAACTAACACTAAGCAACATTCTGTATCTTATCTAATCTATCTATCGATTGTATGGTGTGCCAGAGCTTTAGAGACAAAATTACTTGGAATTTTGAGGGTACTGAAGACTTCAAATCCAATATCCGGGGAGTTGCAATTAATACATATTTTGTATAATATATTAGGTATTAGAATTAAGAGCATCCTTGATGGGATAAATCTGTGTATATGGAAATGGCAAACTTTCACGGTTGCAATTTTGAGACTATTCATTGATCTATAGAGTGACATGGCGCTTTATATACAATTCAGTGAGGCGATGGGCAGAAAACTGTTGGGCAATGGATTGGCTACAGATTTATTTATCTCTCCATCTATCCCTCCATTTCTTAAATTTACAGCCACCACCATAGTATCTGAGCACCTTATTATCAGACTGCCTGTAAAAGCAATGCCTGCCCTCTGACTCAGTGCTGTCCTGCTGGCTCCTTCCAGGGTAGGTGGAGCCCTGGCCAAGACAGATGTTGCACTGGAGCAAGCTTCATTTCATCTACATTAACAGATAGCTCCAGTGTAGTCACACTGGTGCAAATTTTCCTAATCTAGTTGACTTTGGTGTAACCCCATTCAATTGGAGGTAGGGTCCGGTATTTGAGGCACAATTGTGGTACAACTATGGGCCAGACTCTGATCTCAGCTACACTGCTGTGAATGCAGGAATAAATTCAAAGAAATTACTTAGGATTTAGCCTGGTGTAACTGAGATCAGTATGTGGCCTAAAGTGTACTGATATACAACATAAGGCTATGAGGTAATGTATTTGGCATTTTATAAAATTCAGGCAAATGGTGGTGAATATTTATGATGACCTGTAATAGTAAAACCAACTCAAACTGCATTTAAATCACTTTCCCAGCCTTTCATTTAAACACAAGAGTGGTTCATGTTTGCTTTGATATACAGTAGGCCAGATTTTGAGCTGAAATCATTCTCATTCCCAACGGCCATGCAATTTTCCACTAAAGAGAACATTCATTCAGTCAAAAAGAATGAATAACACATTGGTTAAAGGATATTGTAAACCAGGGGATAATTTCCATTTTCTTTAGTAACAGAAATGTGTCACTTTGGCAGTACTTGTCTTGAACAAGCAAACTCCTTGTTGAAACAGTGGCTATCTCATCGATTCTACTGGTTAGTAGAGTGGCATCCTTCCACTGCTCGACTCCATCCTTATATGCCACACATATCAGGAAAAGTATGTCTAGCTATGATAAAGAGTCCTGTGGCACCTTAAAGACTAACTAAAGTACTGAAGCATAGGCTTTCGTGGGCTAATACCCACTTTGTTGGATGCATGCATATACTATTAGTCCATGAAAGCCTTCTCCTCCAGTATGCTGACCCTACAGCCTAGTGGACTGGGAGAGATTGTTGCAATCCCTGAAGAGTGTAGCCATGGATGCAGTGTTCCGATGCGTAGGGTGGTTCTGTACCATCCACAAAGCAGGCTGTGCGTAACTGGCATGACAGCTTTAAATACATTTCAAGCCCCCTGAAGGCACAGACAAAGTCAGTATACAGGCAGGCTGGACTGTGCCTTATAGGTGAAGCCCTGTGTCAGGCATAATGTGGTGCCATATGGCCCCAGTGATGTGCTTGGAGGTTTTGTACCTCAGGGAAGCAGAGCACCTCCTGGAACTCCCAGGCACGCAAAGGCTGCAGCTCCAAAATGAGGCTCCTTTTGAGGGTGCCTCTCCCTGCCCCATAAATGACCTGCCTATGAGAAGCTGGAAGCATGGTTTCTCCTCATCCCTGCTGTGCACCCAGGAGGCAGGAAGGGAGCAATTTTGTGCACCCCCGACTGCTGAAATGGAAATTCTGCCTGGCCCTCACAGGGCCTACCCGAGGGAAGAACATGGCTCATTTGTACTTCACCCTTACTACACACCATAGAAAGACCAAGTGTAATCTAGTTCTAGGATACATTACACAAACTAATGGATGTTAATATTACTCATTGCTATACCTGTAAGCTAATACTTTGTCTTGTCTGTGAAACCCAGTTTTCCATAAGTTTTTGGATGATACTAAAAATATTTTGCCAGGAAACCAGTAAAATAATTCCACAGGAGCCCAATTCTTCAACTTGCACTCATGTGAGAGAAGCCCCACTGGGCTTCGATGGGACAATCTGTGTGAGTACATGCTGCTCAGCATGAGTAAGTAGAGAATAGAGTTCCAAATTAGCAAGAAACAACTACTGCAAAGAAAATATATAGCAACTATTTTAAGCTGTTCTTGTGAGCTAAGGAGGACGCTTGTTGATTGCATGATTACATATGCATGCATTTCCATGCAGCCTATATGTTTATTTAACTTCTCTCCATTAATGTCAAGAATTGCTTAGCAACACATGGTCGTGCCATGCTGTAGAACAAGTAGCAATATTTATGGCAGTGGTGAATAGAGAGAACACTGCATAATTAAGTGTCATAACTGCTTTAAAAAAAGAATTCCTAGATTAATTTGTCGGCTACGTTTGCTGTGTAAGCACTGTGCTCCAAAACCAATAAGCACTACATATGTCATGTCCTAGGCTTCTATAATGAAATTTCACCATTGCATTTAGTTGTCCCACATCTTTATTGATGGCTATTATGGATTATCCTGTTATAACCACAACAGAGAGGAACAATTTAGACTACTGCCTTAGAAAATTACTTGTCCTTTTAAACAAAAAACATGTTATCCTACTGAGCGTCTATTCACATTTGAAACTGAAAACAATAATATTAAACTCTTATTCTGAACTCAGCGAGGCATTTTGGTTGAACTTGTCTCCATTTAACACGAAGACGTGAGGTGAACGGCTTTTTCACGCACTCCTGTTTCTAGTAATGGACTAGATTTTGTTTGAACAAGTTATTATTCATTTTAGTCATCCCTCATGTTCCACGATCTTAATATCACTTATACTATTCTAACTAGAAAGTCAGTACCTCTGATAGCTTTCATATGGAGTAACAATTGGAATTATTAAATTAAGTTCAATACCTACTGTATAATAAAGAGCAGATGGCAAAATGTGGACTTCTATTGTGGAAAAGTAATGAGCATTCTAGTTGGTGGTTTTAAAGAAGGAATATTTCTTTGCCTTCTGCAGTCCCTATGCCATGTTACACCACTCTGCTTTGTGATCTCCTTTAAAATAATTCAGGAGGGATTTTCAAAACAATTCAGAAGGGAAGGTTTTCTCTGAAGAGTGCAGTGATGTGAGATACATTATTCAGTCAAAATACTAAGGTGGCAGAAAATCCAGGCTCAGTCTTCCAGATCTTGCTGTGTGTTATACACTTCACTATATCTTTGGAAGAAAACAACTGTTATGCCAATCCAGTTTCATGTCTTACAATATCATTTACTTTTAGGTACAGTACTGTTATTTTTCTCTGTATTGACCATGGTAGACACACCTTTTCTCTGGTTGAGATCATCCTCTGGCCTTTCCCTTGTCTAATAAGTTGCTTCTGCTTTTGCCTAACTGGGCCCCGGGCATTTATGAAGTAAGCAGGGATGTTTTCAGCATCCCAAACTCTCTGGGAAATTCTACCCCTAGGAAACAAATCATTGGCTCAGAGAGAGGGAAGGTGAGGGGAGAATGACAAGTCAATGGGGCAACAAAAGTGCCAGAGTGAATTCCAAAAGGCCTGATTCTGGTACTTTATACATCCCAAATAGCACAAAAGCACTCAAGTTGTTCCATTGACTTCAAAGAGACTTTGACAGCATCAGGACTTAGCCCACTGGAAACAGTTAAAATGGGAAGCTATTAAAGCATTAATCAGGGTATCAAACAGAGGTAAAGATCAATAGCAGAAGAAATTCTGGCAGTATTACAAAGAAAGGAATAGACAGGGAAGTTGGAAGAGGCAAAAGTATGCTCAGGAACCTGAAAAATTACACAAGTGTGAGAATGACAATGTATTCATTTAGATGGAATACAGGGGCCCAAAGATGTTAACATAACCCAGTTGTTGTCCAACATGAAACAAGGTTTAGGGTTTGGTATTCTCAGACCTCAACCATTTTAACCTTTTATTGTAGATACAGAAAAGGAAAACAGGTAAAACATTTGAAATGTAAAGTATTAAAGATGTTTTCATTTTAACAACAACCCTTGTTCCCTTTGTCTTTAACTGGCGAGAGATTTTAGCAGGACCAAACCTCTTGTTTGACAAACTCTTCTGTGGTATTATAGATGGTGGTGACTGTCCTTTTGAGGAAAAGAGAAGTAGAGACAGTCTGGAGCTGTCATTACTTCTGTTGTTAAAGTCTGGTTCCATACCCTAGAAGACAAAACAAGACACACGCAAAAGGAGAGAGAAAAGAACAGCAAAGATAGAAAATGCAGCTTCGGTCTCTGATGTTGACTGTAATTTGCAGCCTCAGTGCTGGAGAAACACAAGCACAGCACATGGTTTTACCAGCCACTTTGAGACTTAGCAAACATGTCCCAGCATTGGGACGTGTTGCACAGGCACCGACTCTCAGCTTTCCCCAGGGGTGCTCCATTCCCACTCTGCTCCGCAGCCCCTCCCCAACTCTGCCCCTTCCCTCAAGTCCTCACCCTTGCTCCACCTCTTCCCACCCCTACTCCATCCCCCCTTTAAGGACTTGCCCCAACTTTTCCCACCCCGCTGCTCCTCCTCTTCCTCAGTGCCTCCTGCAAACAACTGATCGGTGGTGGGCAGAAGATGCTGGAGGGTAGGGGGAGGAGCTGATCAGTAGGGTCCACTGAACAACTGATTGTGAGCGGCTGGGTGCTGAGCATCTACAATTGATCTCATCCAGGTCCCCCTCTGGTCAGGACATCTCCCAGGATAAGGACGAAGATGGTCTGGGGTCCCAGGAAATAGTGGTGATGGCAGTCAAGAGAGTGAACCTCACTCCAGCAGTCAATTTTCTCCAAAGTCTCTTTCTTTAAGGATCTCAAAAGGGGTGATGGGTGGAATAGCCCATCCCCGCATTATTTTGTCCACCAATTAGTTCTAGTTTCTAAAACATTCATTTTGGTTCGCTGCATTCTGGTTCCAAACTTTTCTTGTTTACATAATCCTTGAGTTATATCAGCAGGCCTATTTGTTTGCACTAATTCAGTTTGTGTCTC
The DNA here is from genome assembly GCA_032164245.1 of Sternotherus odoratus. Taxonomy (NCBI): domain Eukaryota; kingdom Metazoa; phylum Chordata; order Testudines; family Kinosternidae; genus Sternotherus; species Sternotherus odoratus. Next base: position 205,629,854 of record JAVMKO010000002.1, on the reverse strand, counting down.
TTTCATACCTTTTCCCACCACCATTTGTGGTTATCGGTTACTTTGACATCTTATGAACATTCACTCACTGTTTACAGTGGAGCTCAGAATGAGGGTAAATTTGTGGGCTCCCTTATCACAACAACTCTCAGAGTAGCAAGTTGTAGCCACCAAATGAAAGTAGAATCATAGAATCATGGAATATTAGGGTTGGAAGGGACCTCTGGAGGTCATCTAGTCCAACCCCCTGCTCAAAGCAGGACCAATCCCCAACTAAATCCTTAATTAAATCATCCCAGCAGTACATATGATGAAGTAGGATACTAATAAACAAACTACATAAGTACAATACAGCACATAAAAATTCAGTATATTGAACTGTACAAGCTAGTGGAACTGATCGGCAAAGCATGTAGCCAGAAAAAATTGAGTGAAGAAAAGAGCAGAGAAACAAAAAAGGCAGTGCAGTGTCCAGAGAAGAATCAAACTACAAACGCCCCCAGAGCAGGGTTGTAAAGGAACAGATGGGTCTTGTAGGGAATGAAGGTGGAAGGCACCTAGAAGAAAAAGGAATCACTGGCAGCATGAAACTAGCAGTAGTGAGATGGCCTTGAGATTAGTGGGTGGGTTTGGCCCAGTTCTACCTGGCCTCCCTGAACGGTGAATCCTTTTCTGGTGCACTGCCCGTCTGGGTGAATCAAATTCCATCAGTTGAAAGGAATGAAGTCTAAAACCCAAACACACTAAATTCCTTGTAGGCATATGTACAGTAGTTACTTTTGTAATCAGAGAGACCCCGATCTGTGAAACTGAATAGGGAGATTGTGTCCAAGGAAAACCATACCCAGGGACATGTCTCTATATCAGTGTGGATTACTTCACCATTGCCACAGTTGCCAAAATATAGTAAAATGTTAACATGGAAATAACGGATAAGCTTAATATTGCATACTGCGCTGGTTATGTTGGGCAGGGCATAATTAAGATGGTTCAGAGAAACTTAACTCAGAATGTGCCTGGTTTTGTGGTTTCATGTCAAAATTTTATTTAGATTTAATACTTTACTATTTTTTCCATTCATAATACAAGTGTTCATCCTGAGCTCTTTTCAGCTGAAATTTCAGCACAGCTCTTTACTGCCTAATTCACCTCCTCTATGCAGATCTTATTACGCCTCGAAGCATTTCACATGATTTCACAGTACTTGTTAGCATACTGCCTTGTTAACTCAAAGTTTTATTTCTAGCAGGTTGTTTGTTCATGCTTTATGCTTATAGTCTAGCTCAGTCCTATCATCAAATGAGTTGAAAGTCTCCTCACTGTTCCTCCTTCAGCTGTGAAACTGCTACTTTATTATCTTCAACAACTTCTTCCATATCATTTCATCTTCAGCCTTACCTAATGCTTTGTACCAAATTCAGAATCCCCACTGATATTATTACTTTGTGACTTCATCAGCAGAACATTAAATGATGAGCAACTTTTCTCTTTTTGACAACCTTTAGCGTAACCTTCAACAATGCCATTAGGAGGTAGTGATCACTGCCAATATCATTTTTATGGCACATTTTCACATCTTGCATTGACTTCCAATTCCTTTTTTCTGAATCTAAGTTACATTGCAAAAAGTGTATTGATTTATGGGGAATGACAACTAACAAGAAGTAAAAGTTGTGTGTGTGGTTTGTTTCTATAAAAGTACGTCATGTGCTATGCCTGATCTGAGGAGATCCATTCTGAGATGCCTCTTACTCCAAGAGATGGACCTTTAAAGGAAATGTGTGCTGTATTTGCCTTCATTTTGAGACTTCAAACTGCACACTATGATGGAGCAGAACTGCATCCGTTTTTTGTTCCTGGAATCCAATGGATGTGTGTTCTGTCCTTGAGAACATTTTAATTAAATACAAAATATGTGTTCAGCAAGATCATTCTTTATTTTCTGCTACAATTTCTCATGATTCCCCCACCTCACACCGCCAAAGGCATTGTGCAGCTGGCAGAGTAGATGCCAGCTCTTGCCAAGGCTTTAGGATGCAGCTGAGCACTAACAAATTCATTGCTGGAAACCAGTCCAGCTCACTTATGTGTTAGCATGGTTAAGATGAGTACTAGACTTCTACCAGTGTTTACAATTTATGAAATGCTTGTAAGTTGCTGCATGTATCAATCCTACTTATAATGTCTGTATCCCATGCTATAGGGTAATACTTAAGTTGCTCCATAACTGGAAAATGTTTGTTCTGAACTATGAAACTCACCAAACAGCGAGAACACTTCACCTAATGCAAAACTCTGAATTATTACAAAAGATGTTATCTCCTGCCCATCAGGAAGGACTACTGAATATAAATGGGGCATTTTGGGACATCACAACACAACATCTTTGTCAATTGCCTCATCACACCGAGAAAGATGCAAAAAAGCTCAACCCATCATCTTGAATTCTGAAAGAAGGAAATAAAACTACATGACAAGAAACATTGTCCTCCCTCTTTCTCTCTCTCTCACGTTTGGACTCTCACAGGGCTGGAGCTAGGAAACAGGAGCAGAGATCCCCAGGGTCAACCTGGGTTAGCTCTAAAAGACATTCAGTGCTGAGAAATTACTACAACTTTGACACCTTTAGAACGATAAACTGTAAATCATCTGTGTTTATATATTGCCTGCTTTAACCTGTAAATAATTCTCTCATTTCTATTTCTAGTTAATCCTTAGTTAGTTTACTATAGGATTGGCTACAAATGTTGTCCTTGGTGTGAGTTCTGCGGTTCAAATTGGCCAGGGGTAAGTGACTGATCTCTTAGGACTGGAAACAGCCTGTATTTTTTGTGATCTTTGATGTAAGGCAACCAACTCTCTCTTAGTAAGCTTGCCTGGATGGCAAGGTAGACTGGAATGCTGAAGAGGACTGTCTGTGATTCCATGGTAAGACTGGCATAGTGCTTTAGGAGTTCACACGTGTTACTGGGTTGGTAAAAGTTAATTATAGAGCACACACAACCAGTTTGAGGTCTCTACCTTTAGGTTGGTACTCACTGTCAGAGAGTGTGAAAGGCACAGTCACGAACTGTCAGATTTTTCCCAATGGCTGTCATAACAATTTGCTAATGTTTATTTCCTCTTTGTCTTGATTATTAGTAGAATTAAATGATTACTACATAGCACCGAATGATAATCACTTTCTTCAGACATTTGAACTATCCATGACCATTCATCAGATGGATTTTCTTTCCAATTTTGTGATCTATCTCCCAGAATGTCAAAAGCCCTATCATTGGATACAACAGCAGAAATATACAGGCTGTTCTTATGTTCTTATACTAGAATCAATCTGTCAGATCTTGCATGTGCTGTTTATTATGGAGAGGTGATAGAGTTACATCTCCAGCATTTAATATTGAACCTAGTTTGTCACTCTAGAACCCTTCCAAAAGTCTCTAGAAGAGGTCAATTCTACTTCAAATTTTGTATGTCTGGTTCACAGAGAGACGACAATGCTTTGAGGTAATTTGGCAAGAGACTTTGATTTGCGTGGAACTTCAATAAAATAGAATAGAAATTTGAAACTTCTAATTTGGGAAGGATGTGACAAAACAGGTTATCTTAAAAACTTTGCAATGAGGTTTATTTGATGAGGTTGTGGTGAGCTCTAGTACACAGGAACTGTTCTGAGAAAGTAAAGTCTCATTTGGGAAGTTATTAAGATGGTCAGCCCAAAGGTTCCCAGTACACTTTTTAATGTGCCAGATAACTGATAGAATCCTAAGCTTTCATTAAAAGGCCAAAGTCGCTAGACCCTTTCCTTCTGAAGATTGCCTTCAAAATACAAAGCAACTGCCATGAAGTTTGGTCAAAGTTTCTGAAAATGAGAATAAAAACACAACCTTCTGCTCTTCCAAGAATCCTTGCCATCTGCGCTTCTGCCTGCTGTGGGAATCGAGTGTGTTCCAGAGTAGAGGTAGAGAATGTCACTGGTCCCAGAGCTCCTAACTCAAATCCCAGTTTACAGCATCCTTTCCTTATGACTCTCCAAAGAGGAGCAGCACCAGCGGTGCTGCCATTTCTGATGCTCTCCCCTCGGGGAATCTGCCCTAGCAGCCAGTAGCTATTTGGAAGTGTCATCAGGAGGAGCCATGATTTCATCTTCCCTCCCTACATGACTGTGCCAATACACAGGTCCATTCATGTGGATTCTTCTAAAAGTAGTAAAAGTGCTGGAGAGACTCTGAGAAATGGTCTTCCCTGTGATCCTATGAGAGGAAGTGGTTTTCCCACTCCTCCCACCACCACATCTTCAGGTTAGTGAGTGTGACACAGTCTATTTCCTCCTCCTCTTCCCAGAAGCAGCCTTTGTCTCCACCTCAGAGATAGCTGGCCATATGTCAAATGGACAGAATCTTCAACCCATGCTATGTAGAACCAGGCACTGGATAGCCGCACACGGGCAGCAAGCAGCACAATCTGCATGGATAGCATGTTACTTTTATGGTATTATCTGTGTGAACTACGGTCTTCTCAATAATGAAGGCACACTTGAAAGTCAGTAAAGGTCAGCCTTGCTAATTGGCTACCAAAACTCCCACAGTGGAAAGGAGAAAGAGTGATGTTCTCCTGTACAACATTCTCTCCTCGGTGAAAGAGCTCCTACTGTCCCAGGCTAAATGTTTGCTACCTTTAATGAGTGCTTAGTAGCTGAGCTGCCACCTTTGCCTCTACAAGCACCTCAGTTGCAGTACCTAGTTTATTGCTTTTTCAAACTGTTTTAAAATATACTAGACCAAATTCTGCTTTCAGTCACAGGCAAGGAATCTCGTGATCTTAAGTAGAATTGCCAGCATGTAATTTAGGGAAAAAATCCATCACTTTGAATAAGAGATGCTATTGCAAAATACAGATCAGATTATTCTGCTTGAAAAGTTGAGCTCAGCAAAGAGAGCACCTGGAGTCTGTAACAGGTTATTCAAATTTAAAATGAACAGAGATTAGGAAATGTTATATTCTACATTCACATTTAGATATTTAAAATGTTTTCCCCCAAAAAATTCACCTCTGCATAATTAGTCCATCAGTATCAGTATTAAGCAGAGAGCTTTAAATGGAATGATGGTTATGATGATATTGCCAACAAGCTTTCTACAGCAAACAAGACTCTAGTGAGCCCAATCCTGGGACCAAAACCTGAGGTTGTTGCTTAGTTTTTACTCAAGCAATCTAGCCAATTGGTATTTTGTCTGAGTAAGAACTTCAGGATTTAGCCAGCTGACTTCATGCTTGTTATTCATCAAAGGCAGAATCCACAGAATTAAATAGCATTCTGAATTAAGACACTGCAGAGTTTATGACAAACTTGTAAAAGTGAATCTTTTTATTCTATAGTGAGAAATCTAGAGGAAATTATCCATTCGCCGTGCATTTTACTGATATGCTAAGATTTTGTAGTTATTCACCATAAAAATAAAATATTACTTAAATTTCTGGCAGGTAACAGACTCCTTCCATGATTAGGATTAGGTACTGTAATTATAGTGTGCGAACTGAGCACACAAGATAATCGCTACCTTCAACTGTTTTCAGTAGGTGCTGATGTTTACAACAAATGCTGAAATACAGTTTTAAAACTCTATATTTAAACAGTTCATGCTCTGACACAATGCACATCAGTATAATACAGGGATATTTTGTGATCCTGTGTAATGTCTCCCTAAGTTTTTTTCTTGTTTAGTTTCTCTAAAATTTGGCTAAATACCTCCGAACATTAGAGTACCATTCAGACCATATTGTATACAGAAATATTTCCAGCACACCTTCTCTTTATTCCGGGGTCAAGTGAAGATGATGCCATATCACTGCTTGGATTGCTATTTCCAGAAGTACATAACTTCACATATAGTACTAATGTCCTGGAATTTTGAATTTCCAGATGTGAATTTTCCTCTCCAGAAGTACTGCTCACCACACTGTGCTTTACTGTGATTAACCGCTACAGCATTTGTATGTGTGAGACAGATACACAGGTGCCTGAATCCTAAGGTAAGATGTACTTGTTCTCAGCCACTCAGAATAAGGGAAGAGAGGTGCAAGGTCTCTGCCAGACTCTCTTTACTGGTTCATTTACAACTAAGGTTACCAGATGTCCCAAATTTATAGGGACGGTCCCAAATTTTGGGTCTTTTTCTTATATATGCTCCTATTACCCCCCACACCTTGTCCCAATTTTTCACACTCGCTGCCTGGTCACCCTATTTACAATAGAATGTAAGGATACAGCAATCTTCTTCAAGAGTGGTTCCTGGCCCACGTACCTGTTGATTTTTTCCCTAAAGGATTCCTAACATAAAACAGACTCAAACTCAGCTGACTAGGACAAGTTTCCCCAAAACTGGAAAACCAAGATCACTCAAAGTAGCATCAGTGTCTGACATAGTGGCAGATGATGGTGAAACAAACGTAGACAATTAATTTTAATACAGTAAACAAACAAGAAGTGGTCCTGAACCTAGCTACTGGACACTCATAGTTCACTGTCACAGAAACATATATGTAAACAATATGCAGCTAACAAAGTTTCCAAGATATAGAGTCCCTTTTTTGGAGAACCCTTTGCCTTGTATATGTACCACTGAGCACACATCAATGCAGAAATCATCAATAGAAACAAAACCAAGTACCTTATGTTTACATATACTCTATTCTTTGTAAATCAATTTCAAGATTTCATGGTTCTTTCATGAGTTGAGACATGAGTACCAAATTCACCCCACTGTGACTTCATTCAGTTCAGTGGGGCTACTTCCTGAGGAAGGTAAAATGGAATTGGCTCAAAATAACAAAGCCTGTTTTGTGTTTGTCTGAAATATTTGGGATTTGGCACATTTCTGATGTCTTCCATGTTCTTTTAAGTACACAGCATGGAGGCTGCAGCCATTTTAGCAGACTTTTTGCAGGGAGACCGTTGCAGGTAGCTTTTGGAAATTAAGGCACTTACTGTCATTCTAACAGCAGCCTGAATGCTTTGGGAAATACTTTAAACTAAAGTTCCCACTGGCAAACTGACTCATCCATTTCTTCTCAAATACGTCTCTCATGTAAATGGCCTCTTTCTGAACACAGCAGCGGTTGTGGGCCGAAACCTGATGTTCAACAAGCCCAGCTGTATGCATCTCGTTATCCCAGCACTGATTACAAGATCCCATTGACCACAAGCTGCCTGTCTAGCTGGTGTGATTAGAATATAATCAATCTTTAATCCAATCAGAAAACTTACTGCCTGCAACTGATAAAGGTCTCGGCAGGGTACTGATGAGGCCAGAACCCTGCTATCTCTAAGGGGACACCTGCAGCGTGTGAGGGGCAGTAACTAAACAGGCTGATCCAAGAGAAAGCAATTAAGGTGGTTTGTAAAGAATTCTGATAAACAGCATTGAAACAGAACAAGCTAGGTAACTAAAGCATCTAAATCAACAACAACTTGTGAAAATCTGGAACTATTTTCTGCTTCCGCTTAATCTCAACATAGACAGAATTACTTTTTAGTTCAGGAGGATCATCAAAGGCTTAACATTTAGTTTAAATTAGAAAAAAAGTTGCCACTAAAATAATTTCTCTCAATGTGGCATTTCATCCACAGCTTGAGTTCTCCTATGCTATTTAAGTTTTGTACTTTACTTCAACATGTCTTTACCGGATACAGAAATGTAATATGATTATGAGTTTTCAGATCACAGAAGTTTGTAAAAAATGCCTCTGCTTTGTGTTTGTTCTTTTTAACTTCTTGACCCAAATTAAATAATTCTATTCTCTTTATCTTTGTATTCTTCACTAATTCTGCAGAAGGGAAGCTTATAATTAAGCACATATTTAAGCTGTTAAGAAAAACAATGCACATGGGCATTATGTGATGAACCCTGCGCTTGATATTAATTCCCAGTCCTCTGCTGCAGGGGATAGTTTATGACGATGCCATTCCTTAATATGTCCTGTTTTTTATTATGTTAATGCTGAAAATTAAAAGAGAAAGAATCTGGACTGATTATTTTATTACAAGTAAAAAGAGCTTTCAAGGTGTCTGTCTCATCACAACACTAGCCTTTGTTTGCTGTACTATTTTGACAACTATTTTTGCCTCAATTGTCATTATAATTATTTTACACATATTCCTAGGAATTATCTTTATTTCTGAGTACACGACCAGGAGACAATCCTCCTCTCTTCTTGCTTAGCTACACACCTCCTCTCAGTTTCTTTAGGGTATCTGACACCCATCTGGGATACCTGCAGCAAAGCTTACATTTATCTATGTTCACAATAAGCTTAAGATCAAAAGAAATAAAATTAATCTGTCTCCCAAGTATTATTTTTCTTCAAATGACCATTTCTGATTTAATCATGTCTCTGGTTTCAAAGCTTCTCTTCTAATCAGCAAACAATGGGCAGCATCACAGTAAAATAATCTAATTGTCACAGCTTCTGGCATCCAAAAAAAGCTTTCAAAACGACTTTAAACTTGACAGTTTCAGTAAAGCCTATTGCTGAAGGCGTAATATACTTCATATACTTTTAAAAAACAGGACCCAAGAACGTACAGGCTTTCAAAACCTGCACTTCAAAGTCAATATAGCCTACTGTAAACAATTCTATATCAAGCTCAATGTACATAGTCTTTAAATTTACCATGAACTAAAATAGTTTATACCCAATGGGACCGATCAGACCTTTGCAGAAATATGGAAAATAGCTGCACTTCATAGAATATGACCTTCATAACTCAATTTATGGGTCATTCCCTCACTTGTGGGATATTTTCAATACCATAACTGTAAAAGAGAAAGAAAGGGAGGAAAAAATGTTCAGTTATTCATTCTGTGCGGCCCTTTTTTATTAAAAGCAGAAATAACATTAGATGAAAATCATTTCACTGATAATTTTAATGAAATATGGAGTGATTTGAATATATTTTATTGCAGGCAATACAGAAAAAAGGCTCTTGCTGCTTAATGTGTCATTTAATGAATGGATTCCACATTGCTTTGCCCTGCTACACTGGAAAACGTGGGCCTCACAAGGATAATAGCTAGTCGTTTCAAAAGGGGCTTCTTCCCACATTTTAAAATTCTATTTCAACAAACTAATGGATACTGGGAAGTATGAAGATGCACAGACAACCCTATACCAAAATTCTGGATCCAAATACCCTGTAAATCTGGCTGAATTTTATGGCACTAGCCCATCTCTAATGAGAACAAAGAGAAGTAGATTTATCCTACCACTGATTGCAGGGTAGATTTTATGACTGGAATGGTCCTTTCTGGCCTTAAAATCCGAGTTCATGAATCCTATCATGAAAGACAGCCTCATCTAACTTGTTATTATTTATATCACAGTAGAGCCCAGGCCCTGCACCCGAGCGCAGAGACTTAGTGTGCTGGACAAAAGATGGGAGCAAGGGACACAAAGCACAGGAAGAATGATCAGAGTCATGGTGATGGGAAATGTTATGTTCGTGCCAGGCATTTTTATAAAAATATCATTTAGGGGAAAATCCAAAATCAAGCCAAAGTAGCGAGGCTGGGTGATATACAGATGTGCCAAAGGAGGCACCCTCTCCTTCCCTCCCGCACAGGCCATGGAGAAATTCTATGAGGACAGATATTCCACCGGCATTTCCTGGCTAACCCATGCTCTATCCCCCACCACTGATGTGCAGAGGGACTCCATGCACCCCGCTTCGACCACCCACATCTAGCCCCCTCTTTCTCCAAGCAGCAGATACATATTTGTTCTATTACATAGGAACCTTATGTAGCCACTTAGGGCACCTCTACACTACAGCTCCGATGTTGGCATAACCTCTGACTGTAGTTGCAGCACGTAATGACAGAAAGAGGAGTTCTAATGGTATAGGAACATCACCTTCCCAAGTGATGTTAGCTATGCTGACTGAAGTCCTCTTCTGCAGAAATGCCAGCATTTATCGTCACTGGGGTGTTTTGCAATATCACTAGGGGCTGTGGTTTTTTACATGTCTGACCGATACAACTATGCTGGTATAATGTAGGCTAGGCCAAAGGCAAGGACAGAATTTGCATCTTAGAAAAACTGCAAGATATATCCTGAAACCTGACATATTGCCATTACAATACATTATGATTACTACTGTAAGAGACCAATGACCCTTGTAGTCCAGTATCCTGTCAAGAGTAGACAATGCCACATTCTTCAGAGGAAGGCACTGCAACCCCTTAACAAAGGGGCTCTCAACCTTCTTCTTTCTGATTTTCCTCCTGTCATCCTCCAATATGCTATAAAAATTCCATGGCCCATCTGCAGAAGATTCAGGGTAAGTGAAAATGCTGCTGTTCATCATTTAAATGTCTCTGGAATGTTACTATGGTACCTGAGGCAATGAATTCCATGGGTTAATTACATAAACATGTGTGTTGAGTTAATCAAGTAGCCTTTTTTTTTAAGATAGTAATTTTTCAAATAATTGTAGGTGGGAGAGATTTGTCTGAAATACTAGGGAATTCTTCACTGAACAATAGGAACTGGCAATTATTCCTGCAGGATTCCTGTAACAGTGAGAAGAGAAGCCTAAGAAAAAATATTAAGGTTTTTTTGGGTACTATAACATACAATGGTTGTGATTTGTTTAAAACTAATATACTGTAGTACAATATATTATATACCATAGTGTAGTGATGTTTTGTGGGATGGGGAGGTGGGAATGTATATAAAGCCCCTCAAGTAAGGAAGTTAAATAGGTTCCCCAGCCTGACTATATATCCATGTTTTTATAGGGTGCTGAACATCACCTGAGCTTCCCAGTAGAACCTGAGAAACATACCCAGATCTCTCAAGGAATAATAGAACTTGTGTCTAGAGATGACATATTAAGATGTGATTCAAAAGGGAAATTATGACTCTCCTTATTAATAAAGTATAATGGCTCTTATGCTGCACTGTTGTAACCCTGTTGGTCCCAGGATATAGAGAGGAAATATAAGAAGAGGCACAGGTGGCTGCAGAAGGACCTTTTTAGCTATCTAAAAACCAAAAGGGATACATACAGGAAATGAAAGGAGGGGCATGTCACCGTGGACGAATAGGGAATAGCATGAGTCTGTAGGGACAATATCAGGAAAGCCATGGCAAAGAATGAGTAACAGCTGGCAAAAAATGTTAGAGATGACAAGTTGGGGTTCTACAAATATGATAGACAAAGAAGAAAGAACATGGATAGTGTGGATCCACTGCTCAATGGAGAAGGTGAGCTGGTAATGGAAAACAGAAAAACCCCTACATCACATGACTGGACAACTAGTAAAGTGACCATGGACAATAAAGGGAAGGGATGCAGATCAGGATAAATAAATAAATGTCAGAGATCTTCTGACCAATTTGAATGAATTCAAGTAATGGGATATGATGCTATTCACAGCCTATTCAGGAGCTGGTTAGGCTTCAGCTGGAGTAAGGTGTCCAATTTTGGTCACCAACGTATAGAAAGGATGAAGAGAAACTGGAAAGGACCCAGAAGCAAGTGACTAAGATGATCAAAGGGATGGAACACAAGCCATATGAGCAAAGGCTGAAGGAACTCGGTAAATTTAGTTTGGAAAAGACGAGATGAATGGGGGATATAGTCGCAGCCTTCAAATAGGTGAAAGGTTGCCAGAAAGAAGATGGAGAAAAGTTGTTTCTTAGTTGCCGCAGAGGGCAGAACAAGAGACAATGGGTTCAAAAGACAGCAGTCAGTCTTGTGCCTCTTCTCTGAACACTCTCCAAGTTATCAATATACTTCTTAAAAGTAGGCTGAAGTAGCAGGCACAGGGGACTGCCCAATAGCATTCCATCTTAGCCCTAGATCTGGGGATGTGGGAGATCTTACTCTGCTGATCCCCATACATTCATCCATAAAAACACATTGCTTAGTCCATGTACATACTAATATATATATATGAATAGGATGAATGAGTATATAAACACTGTATTCAGTAGGTGACATATATGTTATAGAAAAATACTACTTCACTACCATGTGCCCAACACAGGGCTCAGAGGAGAGAAAAATAAAACTAATAAATGTTAAGTACCTCTTTAAATAGCCTAAAATAGCTTTTCTTCACATAAAAAAAATCACATCTGTAATGCTCTATATATCTTAGAGCCTCTCAGGGCTAGATTCAAATTCTGGGTTTCACTAACCCAGAAACCTATCCTTGCAACAAAGCCCACTGCCAACTCTGTCCACATATCTCTTCAAGTGACACCATCATGGGGCCTAATCACATCAGCCATGCTGTCAGAGGCTCATTCACCTGCACATCTACCAATGTGATATATATAGTAGGAATCATGTGATAGGAATGCCTGTCTGCCGTGTACATTGGCCAAACCGGACAGTCTCTATGCAAAAGAATAAATGGACACAAATCAGATGTCAAGAATTATAACATTCAAAAACCAGTTGGAGAACACTTCAGTCTCCCTGGACACTCAATTACAGACCTAAAAGTCTTAATTCTTCCACAAAAATACATCAAAGAAAGACTTCAACAAGAAACTGAAGAACTGGAATTAATTTGCCATCTAGACACCATGAAATTAGGCTTGAATATAGACTGGGAGTGGCTGGGTCATTACACAAACTAAAAACTATTTCCCCATGCTAACTTTCCTCCCTAGTGTTACTCACACCTTCTTGTCAACTGTTTAAATTGGGCCATGCTGATTATTACTACAAAAGTTTTTTTATCTCCTGCTGATAAAATTGCTCACCATAACTGGTTAGTTTAGTTAGAGTTGGTATGGCAGCACACACATCTTTTCATGTTCCCTGTATATATGTATTTTCCATTCCATGCATCTGATGAAGTGGGTTTTAGCCCACAAAAGCTTATGCCCAGATAAATTTGTTAGTCTCTAAGCTGTTACATTTTGCTGATACAGACTAACACGGCTACCACTCTGAAACTTGTCACTAGATGTTAAATTATCATAAAATGTATTGCATAGTTCCACAGTTTCTCACACACCTATCACCTCCGCTCATGTTGTGCATATGTTATAGATAATAAAAATTAACACACAATAGTGAGGCTTTTATAGTTATTGCAGTATTGTCATGGCAAATTGTATCATGAAAATCAAATAGCACAATAAAGCTTTAGGCATCAAGATGGTAAGAGAGACGTGATACATAATTGTAATGATGATGTTCTATTAAATAAGAAGTAAACCATGCCAGCACCGAGCCAGAAAAACTCACGAGGTGCTAAAGGCAACATAATAGGACCCCATGCTCAACTGTATCAAAAGCTGCTGATAAATCAAGTAAGACGATGAAAGAAAGCATATCTCAGTTAGCTTGAAGCAACACTTCATCATTACAAACCCTCACAAGAGTAGTTCCAGTACTGTGCCAATATCTGAAACAAGACTGAAATTTATTGGAAAGGTTTTATGTGCTGAAGTCAATCTGTAATTATGTCACAACACTGTCCAATATAATAAAAAAGAAGAATGGAAATAGGGTGAGCTGAAGAATTGCCAACAGTTATATTTTTTAGTCCTCTAATAACAAACACATGGTTTTAACTGATATTTTATTGTCACTTCATTTTTCATGAAATAATCCTTTGGTTTCTCATTCAATGGGGCTCCTAGCGGGGTCTGTAGGATCAGAGTAAGAATGTTTAAAGGTAATGTATCCACTTATTTAGATTAAGCCCCCATCTTAAACTAGGCATGCTCTACAAAATGTACCTTATTTCACACAATGAAATAAAGGAAGTAAAAGTACCCACAAGCAATACAAAATATTACCCCATAAACAACACACATAAAAAATCCTGCTGTCTCATTCCATAAATCCAACTTCTCTCCAGATACCCACAAGAAAAGGTGAGCTTTGAAACATGATCGGAATGTTATCAACTAACATCTATAGCAGACCACAAGGGAAAGCAAGCTCTCTCTGCACACTCTTCCATCTATAATGAAGACGCTCTAGTTTGAGAACCAGTACTGCACTGGGTGAGAGAGGGAGATCCAATCCCAGATCATTAAGAGCTTTATAAATTAAAACCAATACCTTGAACTCCAGCTGGGGTAGCAAATAGAAGCCAGTGGAGTTTACAGTTTGTGGAACTACAAACACCAAAATGCGCTCATCATTAATTGAATGGTTATTGCAAAATGTCATAAAAAGGGCAGAGTTAAGACTTTCAGATGCCTTGGCTGTGCATTTCCATATGTTTCATTATGTTTGGATTTCTTTTCAATTTAACTCTGAATTCCCTGGGCTTGTTTTTGGGATAGTCAATGTCCCTGTATCGTTTTGTCCTGGAAGTTACTGATATGTATCCTCAACCTTAAACTCCATCTTGACATAGTTTTTTTGTACAGGAATTGATAATAGGTTTAATTTTTAAAAAAAGATTTTAAAAACATTTAATGTTCACAGTGAAACCTATTTCAAATGTACAGTAAGAATGCAACAAACCCGCAAAGTCAAAGGAATTCTCAGTTAGTAATTGAACCCAAGACCTTTAGTAGCGTGACTGACTTTAGGATCATATTAAGCTACAGTTCTATTGCATATACCAGTAAGTAATGGGAGTTTTAGGGCTCTATCCTTCAAGGTGCCTTGCACCTCTTGCAATTTGCTGAGCATCCCCAGCTCTCATTGCACACAACACAAGAGTGCTGGAAATCGTTTGCAATCAGCGGAAGTTGGGTGTGCTCTGCACCTTGCAGGATTGGCCCCTTACAGCCTTAACTATGAGTTTCCTTAGTTTTGTGGGCTTTTATGTCGTGAATGTAAACTGCAGAGGATACAGAGATTATAATAGGATATCTATTCTTTTGAACATCCTTCTCATTCCAAAAAGAAAAAGGTTCAGAACTCGGCAAGCAGCAACACATTTCAAATCTTATTTCAATTGCACTTGGGAGCAACGATTGTCACCAACCTCATTTTGATACATCCAGGTACCTCCATGATTTGGTGGATGAGTATACATATTGAAATGATTCAGAACATTATCAGTTTTTATCAGATGACATATTTGTATGGAAACACATCTACTGGTGGCATGCTTTATGTATTCTGAAATGATGATCTGTATTCAGTTTTCTGCATTACTCAAATTTAATGCAGACTTCTCAGCTGATACAATGTGCTCTCAAAAACATCACTACTAATATGCAAGTTTAACAAAAAACGCAATCTAAGTGCTAACAATCCACAAATTAAAATTCCAAGGTGGTTTGGAAGCTAATTAGTCATTCAGAATAGGAGGTCCTTCACCTAAATTCCCTCTAAGCTGCGCAGAAGCTACACAGGAAAGGAGAGGAGAGGAGAGGAGAGGAGAGTGGCTGCAGCCGGGAAGAGGCACCTCTCCCCCAGTCCCAACTCCGCTTTATGTCTTCCAGCATGGCTGCTTGCTTGGCATCACATTGTTGAGTGTGGCAGCTCATGTATTGGCTGTGTAAATACTGCAGGATAAGGTGTGAAGTGTTTGCAATGCTCACAACAATGTACTGCTGACTGTGGTCCATGCTTATCATGCTATAGTGTCTGCACGGGTAATGCAGGTTTACGAAAAAAGGCATGAAAAAAGGCTTGGTTTGTTTGCTGTTAATTTCGGGGAGGGAAAAAGTAAGTACATCATGGGAGGCTAACGCCATGTTCCCATAACCAACCACACCAATGTTTTGGTCCCATAAGGCATTGCAACCCAACCCAAAATTTCACTCAGCTACATGCACTGTGGGATAGCTACTCGCCATGCATCAATACAAGCCCTGCTAGTGAGGATGCACTCCGCTGACACAGTGAGCGTACTGTGGACAGATTGACTTACTTAAATTGAAGGCTCGATATCGACTTAACTTTGTAGTGTAGACTAATCAGAACTAATGGGAATGGGAGGAGCTCAAGCCACTCATATCCCTTGAAATTAAAAGTTTTTAAACCAACACGTAAACCTAACTTGTTTTTCAGAGATTAAAAATAGTTGTA
Organism: Sternotherus odoratus; assembly: GCA_032164245.1. Classification (NCBI taxonomy): domain Eukaryota; kingdom Metazoa; phylum Chordata; order Testudines; family Kinosternidae; genus Sternotherus; species Sternotherus odoratus. The sequence continues at coordinate 205,613,848 of JAVMKO010000002.1, read as the reverse complement.
ATTACTACGAAAATCATTTCATATTTGTCCTTCCAGAGTTCATCTGATACATACATTTTAAGAGGTCAAAGGTATCAGTTCCTCGCATCTTCCCACCAGCTGCAATAACCTCTATGCAGACATGACAAAGAGTCCTATGGCACCTTAAAGACTAATAAAAGTATTGAAGCATAAGCTTTTGTGGGCTAAAACACACTTCATCGGATGCATGCAGTGGAAGTATGCAGAGGCAGGAACAAATAAGTAGGCAAAAAACAGGTTAGAGATAACAAGGTTAGACCAATCAGGCTGAACTACCCTGTTATCTCTAATCAGGGAGGATGAGGTCCTCTTCTAGCAGCTGATCTGGAGGTGTGAACACCGAGACAGGAGAAACTGCTTTTGTAGTTAGCAAGCCATTCATAGTCTTTATTTAATCCTGAGTTCATGATGTCAATGAACTCTGTGCAGACAGTTCATTGTTAATATTTGATATTCAGTATTCAAGTTGTCTGTTCATTGCAATTGAACAAATAATTTTCTTATTGTTCTCTGATTGGAGGAGCCTATTTCTTATCCAGGTGGCAGTTCTGAAGAAACCACTGGGATTCTGAATTTCTCAAGGGAAGGTGTCAGGCAAACAGGATTAAAGAACTGTAGATCTCTCTCTTTCTGGGCCACGTATACCTCCTGGAGATTTGATTAAACGTCTAGTTATTGTATTTGGTTTACATGCACAAATATAGATTTTGAGGTATCCAAAAGTGATTCATAACATTGTGGAATCAATTTTAGATGCTACGTTTTGAAACATGGCCCTTTCATTTCCTTTAATTGCAAAGAAGTGCAGGTCAATAAACCAGGGATCGGCAACCTTGGCAAGCGGCGCCACTTCCCGCAGCTCCCATGAACCATAGCGGCGAAACGGAGCTAGTGGGAGCCACGATCAGCAGAACCTGAGGATACGGCAGGTAAATAAACTGGCCGGGCTTACCAAGGGTGCTTACCCCGGCGGGGTGCTGCATGCCAAGGTTGCCAATCCCTGCAATAGACCTAATAGCCAGAGTCTCTTTGCTATATTTCAAGTTTCCTTTAACCGAACTTCAGAATATTTCAATGTTTACTTGGGTTGATTTGTGCTTGGATCAAGCCCATTTAACCATTCCTAGTTTAAAGCCATGTTGGTAACAGAAAAACAGACTGTAGGCCAAATGCAGACTTGGTATCGATAGGTGCAGGTCCATTTAAGTCAATGGAGTTCACCTTGATTATGTTAGAGTGTTAATTTAGCTATTTGTAAGGAACAAAGGTATTTCAGTTAATTTTGATAATGTAGGCTATGTTTTTTTCCATATGCAGGCAAATTCTGCTTGATTACAGCCAGCAGCCTTTTTATACTATATCCAGTTTGATGATTTTGTTTGTTTGACTTCTTTTGTATTCAAGCATAAACTTCAGCATTAACCAATTCTGAAAGGCCATTATTTGATGTATTTTAAAGCCAGAACTGATAAATAAAAGAACAACTTCCTACGTTATAGCAGCATAGCCTAGTTATCTGTGACCGTAGTAAAAGTGATAATACATTTAGTCATATTTTCTGGAATTTTACCACATTGTTTTCTATATTTAGGCAGACGAATCAGTACCATAAAAACTGGCAGCAACAGTAATAAAGAAACCTTTAATTCTGTCCATACTTGTACCTGGGCGAATACTAAATATTGACCATCAGCTATCTCAGGACACAGACATCTATTATATGTGCACCCCATTTGAAAAATAATTATTTCAGGGATTTGGATGGAAGAGTAAATTCTGAATAACAAAGAGACACTATTAGCCATATTAATAAAGAACTTTGAGTAATCATTCATTTAGACTATAATACAGAACTGTATTTCCCAAACCCCTCAGAAACAGTGCAAAGGTTTGGGGGAGCAAGGGGTAAATAATTGTTGGAATGGAGCCTGGGTATGAACTTGAAGGGTTTTTGGGTATGGGTGAGCAAAATATGGAGAAGGTTTTTTGGGGGTGGGTGGGGAGGGATTGTTAGGGAGCATCCCCATGCAGACCCTGGCTGACTCCTTCCCTCTCCCATTCAGTCAGGCACATCTGTCCCTGTCCCCATGTGTCTCTGTACCCCCACTCAGCCATCCCTTTTCCCCCAGTAGCTCTGCACCCCCGCCTAAGCTGACCAGACAGCAAGTGTGAAAAATCGGGACAGAGGGTAGTGGGTAATAGGAGCCTATGTAAGAAAAAGCCACAAATATCAGGACTGTCCCTATAAAATCTGGACATCAGGTCACTCTACCCCCACCCCCTCTGCCCATGTGGCTCTGACCCTCCCTCCCTGCTGTGGCCCTGTGCCTACACTTCCATTCAGCCTCTGTTTCAGTTTGTCCTCCCTCACTAGCCCTTATGAGCCCCTTTCTGTGACCTCCCAGCATCCTCATGCTTTCTGTCTCCTGACCTGGCCTGACAGGCACTGTGAAGAAGGCAGGTTCTTTCTCTTCCCTACCCTAGCTGGGGCTTGCCAGGAGCAGCTATTGTGTTCTAGTGTCACAGCACCCACCTGCAGCAACTTTTCAGCAGAAACTATTTTCTGGAAAAAAAATATGCATGGCACATAAAATATGCATGCTTGCAGTGGCACAGAATTCCCCCAGGAATAATTCTCTGTTTTCTTGTTTTAATGTGATAACTTGTGGCATCCAATCAATTCCAATATCTCAGGAAATGTTCTAGGTAATGGGCACAAGCCTATTGATTTTGGTGCAAATTAGAACACCAAAAGAGCTTGATTCATAGGGAAAATCAAGCCATCCAAACTGCCTTATTGCTTTAGGAAGAAGAACCTCTCTACTTCCCACTACTGCCGCTTACACACACCAAAGACAGTTGAGGACCTGGGGAATGCAGGAAGGGAGAAGGGGAGAGGGGTTTGCAGGGAACACAATGCCCTTGCCATGGGGGCAAGGGGAAATGGAGGCAAATGGAGCGGGAGGGAAGGGGTTGGGAGACTTGAAGGGAGTCCCTGAAATAAAGGGGCATGGGATGGTGGCACCCAAGGGACCTGAGGAGTTGGGGTCATGGAAATTAAATAATATAAGGAGTCCCTGATATCTGCAGTGTGCTTAATCTACAGAATCATAGAATATTAGGATTAGAAGGGACCTCTGGAGGTCATCTAGTCCAACCCCCTGCTTAAAGCAGGACTAACCTCCAACTAAATCATCCCAGCCAGGACTTTGTCAAGCCTGACCTTAACAACTTCTAAGGAAGGTGATCCTACCACCTCTCTATGTAACCCATTCCAATGCTTGACCACCCTCCTAGTGAAAAAGTTTTTCCTAATATCCAATCTAAACCTTCCCAACTGCAACTTGAGACCATTACTCCTTGTTCTGTCATCTGGTACCACTGAGAACAGTCTGGATCCATCCTCTTTGGCACCCCCTTTCAGGTAGTTGAAAGCAGCTATCAAATCTCAGTCTTTTCTTCTGTAGACTAAACAATCCCAGTTGTCTCAGCCTCTCCTCATAAGTCAGGTGCTTCAGGCCCCTAATTATTTTTGTTGCCCTTCTCTGGACTCTTTCCAATTTTTCCACATCCTTCTTGTAATGTGGGTCCCAAAACTGGACACAGTACTCCAGATGAGGCCTCACCAATGTCGAATAGAGCGGAACAATCACGTCCCTCGATCTGCTGGCAATGCCCCTACTTATACAGCCCAAAATGCCATTAGCCTTCTTGGCAACAAGGGCACACTGTTGACTCATCCACTGTAACCCCTAGGTCCTTTTCTGCAGAACTGCTGCCTAGCCATTCAGTCCCTAGTCTGTAGCAGTGCATGGGATTCATCCGTCCTAAGTGCAGGACTCTGCACTTCTCCTTGTTGAACCTCATCAAATTTCTTTTGGCCCAGTCCTCTAATTTGTCTAGGTCCCTCTGTATCCTATCCCTACCCTCCAGTGTATCTACCACTCCTCCCAGTTTAGTGTCATCTGCAAACTTGCTGAGGGTGCAGTCCACACCATCCTCCAGATCATTGATAAAGATATTGAATAAAACCGGCCCCACGACCAACCCTTGGGGCACTCCGCTTGATACCAGCTGCCAACTAGACATGGAGCCACTGATCACTACGTGTTGAGCCCGACAATCCAGCCAGCTTTCTATCCAGAAGCTGCGAAGTGTGTGACCATCTAGTTTACAGAGAAACAAGGAAGCCTTATTTTTTGTCCAAACTACTGTTCTACCTAGTTCTCTGCCATAGCGTATTCATGCCAAGCCTACATTATATCAAGAGCTGCCGATGGCGATGTAAGTGATCAAGGACCCCCGCTGAGAGTATGCTAACTTAAAAATATCCCATTTTTATCCTTTATCTTAAGCAATGTAAGTATCTTTACTGCCTAATCCTGCTTTCATCTGTTACTTAAAGTAATATTGCTCTAAAACCTATACAACTGGAGACCATTTGACTGTCAGGTTACATTTAACATGGTTAATGAAAATTTAATGTTCTTACAATTGTTTTTTCTCTCAGTGGTACTGAATTACTTAAGAATAACCTCATTTCTACTTAAACAAAGCATGCTCTTCTAACGAGGTACAACTAAATGGAGGTCAAAGCTATCGGTAACACAACATCTAAATGGCCAATTTCTGAATCCGTCCCTTAATGTTCAGAATACAAGAATGCCAAGGGAGATGGAGATCAGGAAGGGAAATAACTAATGTCAGATCCCACCCCAGAGACTAAATTTGTTGGGGAAATACACTGCCAGGGGACTCATCCTTTGGTCTGGAACCAACTTTCACTGGTACTACCTTTTCCCTCTTCTGACTGTATTTTTTTTTCTTTTTTTCTTCCCCTCCTCATCCTTTCCTCAGTTTCCTTCTCCAGTCTGGAGAAGTCAATAGAGGAATCAAAGGGCTAAGGCATAGACTCTGCACTTTTATCAAGATTAGGGTTACCATCTTTCAGAGGGCACTGCTAGAGCGGGGCTGCGGGTAGCTGAAAGAGGGTACAGTTGGGGGGGGGGGGGGTTGGGGGGCTGCCAAAGGGGTGTGTGTACTGGGAGGGAGTATTTGGGAGTGCTGGAGAGATGTGTTTATTGGAAGTGGGTATTTAGGAGATATAGGAAGGGTGTGTGTGTACTGGGGAGCATTTGGTGAGTTCAGGAGGGGATATTTGGGGAGTGTGGGATGTGTGTGTGTGTGTGTGTGTACTTGGAGGGGTATTTGGGTTCCTTGAGGGAGTATTTGGGGGGGTGCATAGGGGGGTATGTGTGTACTGAAATGGGCATTTGGGGGTGCTGAAGGAAGTATTTGGAGGGTCTTGGAGGAGTGTGTATACATACTGTGAGGAGTACCTGGGGCCTCACTCTTGAGATTGTGGCAGTTTTGCTACCTGTCATGGTGGCAAGATGGCGGACGCAGGCCTGGGATGAAGAGCCAGCCCATCAGTCTGCACTTCTCTGCCTCTCTTCCTCCCCAGGAGCCAGAGCCTGGATGGGCAGGATCCAGCAGTTGTGGCTGCAGGAAAGGAACCTTGGAGGTGGAGCCAGCTCTTTCTGATCTGCAGTGTCTGCTTCGCAAAAATCCCAGACATTGCCTGACAAATCTGCCTGGAGGATGGAAGATTAAAAGTGAGGATATGTCTGGGAAAACCTGGCCGTATGGTAACCCTAACCAAGAGGGGAGCAAAGAAGACTCGAGTAGTGGTTGGACAGTAGTAGTGGTTGGAGTATACTTCTATTGCCTTCTTCTTTCTACAGATGGAGCTGTTACCCTGAAAAATTAGTTTGGGGACTCTACTACACTAACCCATCTATTGCCCCCATAATCTGTTCTTCCCAAGGTAAAAGTTGCTAAGGAAAACATTCAAAGAGCATGGATATAACCTTCCAATAAAGTAACTGACACTGGGAATAATCTTTCCAAAATAAAGCATTTTTTAAAAATTAAAGTAACCTATAATCCCTAATACAGTGTATCCTAAAAATCCTAACCAAAGAACAAAATCCCTGAGACACAAATACTTTATGCAAGTCTAAAGAGCGCTTAAACTACAATAGCCTATACTTCAAATGACACTAAGTGAAGCAAATTGTTGCAAGTGGCCAGTTTGCAACCAATTGCTGACCAAAGATGTTAAATTGCTTTAAAGTGAAACATAATTAAAACACACACACATGCACACTCCAAGCATGCACATACCAAATACTATGTACTATCCTAAACTATATTAGATTAAATGATAATTGAAAGAATATTTAGCTTACTTTATAAATCCAGTCAGCTCTGCTCAGCTTCCGCTTTCTTTTCTCTCTCTGCAGCAGTTGTTCTTTGGCTTCTGTTGCTGCCTTCCTAGCTGTCTCTGCATGGTTTTTTCCTTCTCAGATGCAGCTTCCAGACTCTGAAAGTGCTGCTGGCAGCTGGCCTTTTATGCTACATTATAACTCTTTTCACATAGCTTCTTATTCTGAGGACTGGTCTACACTACGAGGTTAGGTCAAATTTAGCTCTGTTAGGTCTATTTTAAAAGCAATGCAGCTACACAACCAATCCCATTCCACCGACTTAAAGGGCTCTTAAAATTGATGGTTGTACTCTTCCCCGATAAGGGGAGTATTCTAAAATTGACCTTCCTGAGCCAAATTTGAGGTACTGCAGATGTAGCGCTGTGCAATTCAATAGTATTGGCCTCTGGGAGCTATCCCGGAGTGCTCCAATGTGACCGCTTTGGACAACACTTTCAGCTCCAATGCCCTAGCCACATACACAGGAAAAGCTCTGGAAACTTTTGAATTTCATTTCCTGTTTGGTCAGCGTAGTGAGCTCAGCAGAACAGGTGACCATGTAGGCCCAGAATCACAAATGAGCTCCAGCATGGAGCGAATGGGAGACACTGGATCTGATCACTGTATTGGGAGTAGAATCTGTGCAGGCAGAACTTCGAATCAGCAGAAGAAATGCTGATGTATATGCCAAAACCGCAGCGCAGGCTGAGATATGTGCTGGCCGCCACTTCCCGCAGCCCCCATTGGCCTGGAATGGTGAACTGCAGCCAGTGGGAGCTGCAATCGGCAGATCCTACGGATGCTGCAGGTAAACAAACCATCCTGGCCCGCCAGCGTATTTCCTTGATGGGCCGCCTGCCAAAGGTTGCCAGTCCCTGATCTGTTGCCTGCTTCAATACAAAAGGAGTACCAGAATATTGTACCATAGCATCATGGAGACTGAACCACCTACCCTCCTTTTGAGTGACTGATAATTTGAGATGAACAAAGTTTTAGCATAGTTCTGTAAAATCCCTTTAGAATGTTGTCAAATCATTCATAGTTCAGGAAAATATGTGAAAGAGTTATACTATCTGATAACCATCAATGAAAGGAGGAAAAAAGGCAAAGTGGCGAAAAGAATGAAATTATCCAGAAAAGAAATATTAAGAAACCTATCTATTTAGAGAAATTACTCTTCATTTTAAAAATGTGGAAAAAGGTATCATTTTTCAAGACCATCAGCTTGAAGCTTTGCTACTTGAAGGTAAAATTCTAAACAGTGATTTCTGCACCAGAGAACACCAAACTATTATACAATGACTAATGAGACTTCTTAGCACATATTGCAGGTTCTTGCAACAAGCTTATTAGACAATAATTTGGTGAAGTGTGATGCTTTATGGATTATCAAAGTTAAAAATAACTCTTAAAAGACAATGGTTTCTGTTGATTGCAGAAACTGAGGCCAAAGGGATAGGTGTGCCAGGTAGAAAGTCCAGTGTCTTTTTTCAGAGCAGCTATACTTCCTTTTTGAATATGCAGATATAAATTTCAATGAAGTACAACTGTATTATCACACAAAGTAGACAAATTATTAGATATTCTAGAAGACTACATCTATATCAGTTATTGAACCTTAGGGTATATCACCCCAACCCACTAGCTCACAATATTAACTAGAGGACTGACACTGGAAAATGAAAAGAAGTGACAAAGCTGTTTTTTTTCCAGGTTGACACAAATTTCAGAAAATGATACTGGTGGGTGGGAGTAAAATTACAGAATAATTGTACTGGAAAATGTTTACTGGAAATCATCTTTGGTGCCTCCTACGCCCCGGTGCTTACAGTACACAATGAGATCTTCAGACTAGAGTATGTAATATCTGAATTATTTTTAGTATAATAAAAATCTTACTCTTTGCTGGATCCACCACTTTTGGCCACGAGAGCCTTGCAAATGCCAAAACCTCAGTTATTAGAGTATTGTAAGGATCACCAGCCCCAAACAATCCTGCATAGCCATCCTTATTATTTTTACGGTCACTTTAGCCCTGTCATGACCCATTGGGCCTTGAACCCATGTCCATAGGAGCAGGCACACTTCAATCCTCTACATGGCAGCCTGCTAACAACTGCTGACCCAGGAAGGCTTGCCCCAGTTTGAGGCTCTGCCCCGATGCCCAGAGCAGTGAAGTGGCTCACTGGACTGACCCTACTTTGCCCTGGACTGTGTATCTTGTGCCGCCTATTCCTGCTTGACTTCCTGGCATCTTGACTTCTCTCTTGACCTCTGACTTGTGGTTCTGATGTCCAGTTTGTCTCCTACTTCTGATCTCCTGGTATTTTGACCCAGCTGATTCTTGACTCCTGACTATGGACTCTGGCTCTGACCACTAGGTCTGGCTTCCCTCAACCTGGCCTTAATAAACCAAGGTGTCTTTAGTTAAGAACTATGACAGCATACATAACTTTTCCTGTAGCCTCCACAATATACACTACTGCAGAATCAGACCCCTTCAAAGATTTGGGCCAGGTATTGTTATGAAAATAGTAGTTCAGCTTGGATTTGCTACACAACTCAGTTTAACATGTTCTGGGGGTTTAGTCTAATGGCGAGTGGGAGGTTACAATAATGCTCTACAGATATAAGTAACGTAACCAGCAAAGCAACCATAACCGTTTTCCACAGCAATGTCTGGAAAGGGAACTGCTGATAAAAACCATCCCTCTTCTCGTCTGGAATGAGTTTTACATGCATCTCTGAAAAAATCTAAAGAAAAATACTGAGGGCGATCCTAGCCCCATAGTATAATAATAATAATATCATAATAATATGAATTTAACGTTATTCAGTATTTATGTGGCACTTTGCAATTTGCTGTATGTGGAGAGAAAGAAGTGGTCTTGAAGAGTTTATATATCTATAATAGAAAATCATAAAAATGAAGAAAAAAGACAAAGGAAAAGGAAAGGGTGAACAAAGATAATACAAGTCAAATTATATTGTGAATTAATCTTATTCAGATGGATCTCAGAATTTAGAAGCTAGCCTCATGCCAAAAGCTAGCTTTTCAGTGCTCTTATTCCAACACCATACACTTGAGCAATTTTGGTGTTCAGAATGAACACTGAGTAGGGTTTCCAGTTTTAAGTTGAATCTAATGAAATCAAAAAGTAGTAATAGTTTGACAACAGGTTTTCATATACTGAAATACTTGAAATGTAATATTTTTTGCAGGGTTGGAAATTGTATATGGATTGGCCAGAAGACCCTAAAACTCTCCCACATTCTCACAGACAGCTTTGTCCCAGAAACTCAGGGCTCCAAAGGGGTCAATTTCCTATATATTTCAAAAGGAAAGAAACTTCTAAAATGGCAACACCTCCCAATGGTTACTCCTAAACTGATTCAGATATTGGCCTACTACTAAACACCAAGTATTAGAAAATAAACTAAATGGGAAACTCTATCCTAACATATTTATCTAATTCTCTCAACTGGCCTTTTTCTCACCCAATATTTTTCTTCCCCTAATCATTTACTCTTATGCTTCTTGATGCCAGTTAGTGCTGAAGTAGACTGACAAAGCCTGAATTGATTTCTAGTTTATTTCTGTAGTGGCTGGGGGTTTTATTTTTTCTACACACAAAGACCCTTTACCAACCGAAGAAGTACAGCATGGACATCTTCGGTATATCCCCCCACTGCCCAGCCAATGTGTCTGACTGAAGAGATAGAAGAGATTAGCTTAATTCAATCCTATCCTTCGCCTCTCCAATGAGACAAGGGGCCTGACTTCTCACTGGTTTATTTATGGCAGTGGTTCTCAAACTTTTGTACTGGTGACCCCTTTCATTCAGATAGCAAGCCTTTGAGTGCAACCCCCCTTATAAATTAAAACACTTTTAAATATATTTAACACCATTATAAATGTTGGAGGCAGAGTGGGGTTCGGGGTGGAGCCTGACAGCTTGTGACCCCCCCCCCATAATAACCTCATGACCTCCTGAGGGGTTCCGACCCCCAGTTTGAGAACCCCTGATTTATGGTATTGTATTTATTAGGTGTGATCTGAATTGATCCTTGGGTCAGAATACCTTATGTGTAACCCTTAGGACAATGAGAAAACAGTGCCACTAGCAAACGGGTAATATCCAAGATCAGGGGCAGGCATCTGACATCATGTCTAATAGAAACATGTTGTTTACAAACTGATTATGTACTTTTTCATGATGTGGCTATATGTGTGTTTAAAAAAATAACAGGATCAGGGACACCTGGGTTCAATTCTCTACTCTGAAACATACTTCCTGTATGACCCATGGGCAAGTTATGTAACATCAGTGCCTCAGTTTCCCCATCTGTAAAATGGGAATAATATCTCACAGGGGTGTCATGAAAATTAATACATTAAAGACCTTGAGATGCTCAGATGCTCCAGTAATGGAGGCCGTGTAAGTTCCTTAGAATAATATGTGTTTAACCCATTCCATCCATATTTTCTCATTCTATTATTTTTACAAGAGGAAAGTCATTTGTTTCACTTTATGTTCCTACTTAAATTCGGTATCAGAAGAAGCATGGAAACAGAATTTTAATGCCTCATTGAACGAATAGAACTTTATGAAGCTAGACAAATTCAGACTGGCAAAAAGGCATAAATTTTTAAGAGAGAGTAATTAACCACTGGAACAATTTACCAAGAGTCATGATGGATTCTCCATCACTGACAGTTTTAAAATCAGGACTGGATATTTTTATAATTATCTATCTATCTATCTATCTATCGAGATAGAAATAGATAAATAGATATATAGATATGCCCTAGGAATTATTTGGGGGAAGTTTGATGGCCTGTATTATAGGTCAGACTAGATAATCACAAACATCGTTTCTGACCTTAGCATGTATTGATCCATTAATTTTTAAGGTGGTACAAAGAGGTATAACTAGTAGAAAGGAAATTAAGCAATGGAAAGTTTAGGCTAAGCAGCCAAAAATTTCCCAATGGTGAGATTTATTAAACCATGAAATAGTCTCCCAAGGAAAGTGAAAGCTCTATCAGTTGAAATATCTCTAAACTGCACTGGAGAATATTCCGAAAGGAATGATGAGATGACCACACTACATTTCTGGAATGCTGCCTTCACACAAGGGGCAAGAGCAGAGGTGAGCAAGAAAAGAGAAATGGGAACACTGAATTTTCGCGATGTGATATTTTTTTTTAGATACCCAAATACAGCAAAAAGAGAATCAAAGCACTTTGCAAATTCACCACAAAACACATAACCATTCCAGCAATATAATAGCTGTAGATATAGATGAATAGTCAAAACGACCATTGAGTGCACCTTTAAGAATGCTACTCCAGGAGGGTTAAATTAAATGCGTCAGGTTAAATCAGATTTCTTCCATGTTTCAGCTAAGCCAACAGAAGCTCTGCATTAATCTTTACTGTAACTGATTCATTTACCAGTGGCGCTCCCCTGCTTTCCATAATGCTCAAGTTGAAGCCAATGAGATATTTCCATATTGGGAGGTATGGGTGAGGGGGGCAGGGGTGGGAAGGGGTGTTAATTCATGAGTTTTGCTTGCACAAACTACAAAAAAAGATTACATAAGGAGCATTAGCTCCTCTAACTCAGGCCTACACAACTCGGAAAGCAGCGAGGGCCATATTACTGCAAAAAAACCAGCTGCGGGCCGAAAAGCCCCGCCCCCATTTGCTTCCCCCCCACCACTTGACTTTCCCCACCCCTACTTATCCCCTGCGGGACACACAGTGAGCCTGTGCGGGCCGCATGTTGTGCAGGCGTGCTCTAACTGGCCATCTCAGAAACACATCACCCATTCCTCATGTGTTTTCAAGGACTCTGAGAAGCTTTATTTGTACAATCAACACACAATGCGTGGATACCAACCTTCTCCAATCTCATACTTTGGGTTTACTTAGTGAAAACTGCTTTTGCATAAGCAAGAGTTACAGTTAATACCAGGCTAAAAGTGATTTGTTTCCTTCATTGGGGGTGCTTCTTTTTATAGAAAGATCACTTTCATTTCATGTGCAAAACTTTTCACCCAATTCCTTGGATGCACCCACTACTCCTGCCACACACATAAATTTGCTAATTCCAACCACCAGAATAACAAGACTGAAATGTTAAATCAAGCAAGATTTGTAGTTCTGAGTTGGCTGTTCTAATGAAAGATTGTTTTGCTGAAAGAAGAACAAGTCCCAGTGATGTTCCAGAAAGTGTCCCAAAAATCTTACTGTACACACTACAGTCTATGTGATGGCAACACAGCAGCATTCTTTGATCCTTTTCTGTGTGTGCACAACAAGGTGCTCCCTGTGGTTGTCCTGTGCAAACATTAACAATTTGCTGAACAAAGCTCTTAATTTGAAAATGTGAGAGAATTCAGTATCATAAAGGTGACTACAAAATCCGTTTGTTCATTATAAAAAAAGAAAGAAAACAGACCATTATCCAATAAATTGCAATCTGTAAATGCAACATTAGTATCTGATGAAAATAGTGGTAAAGTTGAACTCCTGCTAGTTTATTATTAAGGACTCCTAGAAATGCAACGTAGGGAACAAAGGAATAAACTAGACAGTGTTAAATGGGCCCAGGAGAAATCAAATCTTCTCTTTTGGAAATAATCCCTATTGAACTTAATGGAGATGAAACCAATAAGATTCTATAGAATCTATTCAAAACCCTACAGATTTTAGTATAATACTACTACTAATAGAAAATGAAAACCTTTCTTAAATCATTCTATAGAAACTGATAAAAAGGACATAATCTTCTATTCAATTCTATAGTTTCAAAATGCCTCCAGAACAGTTCTCATTTTCTATTACATTTTGCAGAATGCTTCATTGGCGGTCAGGAATCCTCAAAATTATGACTTCAATGTGCCGATTCTTCATCCCTGTCCTCCATCCCACAAATGACTCCTTCATCTTCTCCTTCAAGCACGTATTTCTTAGTCATTGAGTGCAGTACAAAAGTCTCCTTTACCATGTCCAGATATAAGGATGCTGCCTTAATCCACCTCTGACACTAGTTGACTTATTACATCTTATCTAACTCTAACTTCTGACACAATGATAGTCACCTTCAAACATTAATCATACTGGCTGCTTTGAAAATATAGTCAAAGTCTAATGTTAATAGCTCAGGTCTGTCTGTATATGCTTTTTCAGATACGACCTTTTTTGTGGGCACCTATATCTTTTGAAAATGTACCATGAGAATTGTGATGACAAAAGTTGGGTGGCCCAGGGTTTTTGCTTCTGCTTGGAGAGCTGGGATTTCCAGCAGCCTTTTTGAATACCAGTTAATAATAGTTTATCACTGATGTTTAGTGGGGCACACCTTCCCTGAAAGTGAAGGGTATTAGGATGGGAGTGAGGAAGCTACTGGTTGCCAGGAAATATTGAAGTATTACCCTAACTCAGGGGTAATCAATAGGCAGACTGTGGGCCAAATCTGGTCCTCCAAATGCTTTTGAACACACCTTGAAATATTTTTGTTTACTTAATATCATTATTGTTATTTTTTATTATTATTTTCTCTGGAGTCCAGACCTTGATTATACCATGACCAAGAAATTGGATCTTGACCAAAAATAATTGCCTATCCCTAAACTAACTCTTGATCTTGAAATGTTAACAAGGGTAGGAATCTTCTTGGAGATATTTAGGATTTGCTGCTTCAAAATGTTGCTTTTCTGTAGAGAATCTCAGGATTTAGTTCCCCACACATATGTGTAATTGTTTCATGAATGAGCTGTAACCCAGAACTGGAAAACAGACTCTTCTGTCAGTATTATAGTAAATTTCACTGTGTTGCCTGCTTTGCACAAGAGCTACTGTCTAGGCTGTTTCCTTAGACTTTCCAGCCATTAACCCATTGTCTAGAAAAATGGGTGTACTGTATAGTGGATATCTGACAGGGGTTAGCTGTGCTTACAGCACAGTCCAGAGAAAATGCACAGGTGAATTCTAACTGAGCTATTCACTAATGAGGATGAAACAGCCCCCAGGGGAGAATTATTCAGGATTTAATTCAAATAAAATGCAATTTATAGCAACCCTTCACTGACAGTAGTATCAAGTCCCATTATAAGGAGAAATCAGCTTCAGAAATTTCTTTCTTCTTCTTGCCTTTATAGGATAACAAAAGGAGTCTCTTACTTGAAGGGAGGATTTTCTTTCTGGATCCCGGAGAAGCCAGCAAGCAGCACTTGCTTGCAGACACCATCTTAGCAGTGCTAATATTTATAACCTGACACAGCACCACCTGCTGCTAGCAAACTGACACTGCAGCTTTCCATGGAAATGAACAGGAACCTGCCCCACACTAGTATCTTGTTTGGTTTTCCTTATGAGCTCTTTGAATGCTCATGGGGAGTGAGGGGGGTTTCATACTCTGTGACTTTCCTTCCCACTGAATTCTACATCAGGCATTTTATTCCCTCACTCATCCTGGAGCCTGCTGCTCTCTTTCCCTTCTCCTTCTTCCACTCTCTCCTTACAGGTGCTATGTAGCCACACCCTTTTTTTGCTGCAGACTTAGCTAGTTTTCTGGTGTTTTGAAAGCAAGCTGTCTGGAGTGGGAACCCACTGTAAAGAGAAAGAAGCAAGGGCTTGACCCTGTTCTTCCATGCTATAGCCCGGATGATGATGCTTTTTCTCTCCTCACTTCTTTTCTCTCATGTTTACAATTTTGTTAAAAAACAATTTGCCACCATGGCTTCCTCTAGACCAGTATCAGAGAGGTAGCCGTGTTAGTCTGGAATAGCAGAGGTAACAAAGAGTCCTGTGGCACCTTAAAGACTAACTATAAAGTATAGAAGCATAAGCTTTCGTGGGCTAATACCCACTTCGTCAGATGCAAGCAGTGGTTCTCTAGACCAGTGATTCTCAACCAGAGGTACATGTAGCACTGAAGGTACTCAGAGGTGTTCCAGGGGATACTCAACTCATCTGGATTACTGTTTCTCAGTGTAGAGGGTGCAGCCCCCAGGGGGATCATGGGACAGGTTTAGGGGGGGTTGTGAGTGCGCAGGGCTGGCAATAGAGCTGGGCAGTTGCCAAGAACCCCATGCCACAGGGGGCCCTGCAAAGCTAAGTTACATGCTTCAGTCATGGGGGGTGAAACTCGGGCTTCAGAGAAGGCTCACAAGTGAAAAACAGGCTCAAGTATTACACGAAATGTAAGTACAATATTTATATTCCAGTTGATTCATTTTATAATTAAATGGTAAAAATGAGAAAATCAGCAGTTTTTCAGTAATAGTGTGCTGTGGCACTTTTGTATTTTTATGTCTGATTTTTTAAGCAAGTGGTTTTGAAATGAGGTGAAACTTGGGGTACACAAGACAAATCAGACTCTTGAAACGGGTACTGTAGTCTGGAAAGATTGAGAACCCACTGCTCTCATCAAATTAAGGGCTTGTGTGTGGCGGGCAGAGGACTATACCAGTGTTTAAAGAGCAAGTGAGATAGTGAGTTGGCAAATCTGGCTGATTTCTGCTTGTATGACACCCACCTATTGGTTGTTGCAAAGCTCAGAGAACACTGGATGGTCCAGCAACTAATGCAAAACCATATTGTGTGTGAGGACACACAGAGGGGCTACCATGTGAAACATGATGTTTTCCCAGCTGATGGGGTGATTTTCTTTGAATGTCTGCACCTGATTGGGTAAATACACATAGCTTGTCTCCAGCCTGTCTAATTAACACACACACATTGTGTTTAGGCTTTTAAAACGCACCTTTTAAAGCTGCATGTTGTGTTGTAGTCATGCTGATTCCAGGATATTATAGAGACAAGATGGGTGAGGTAATAGCTTTTATTGAACCAAGTTCTGCTGATGAGTAAAATCAAGCGTTCACACTTGCACTGAACTCTTCTTCAGATCAGGGAAGGAGGCACCAGCACAAAGCATGGGCCAAATGGCAGTACAGAAAATCAAAAAGCAGTGGCTCTTTCTGAGCCTGTAATGGAGGCCTTAGGTAGCATGGCTGGCTGCACAAGGGAATCCTTAGTGGAATGAGACCGTCAGCTGCTTGCCTAATTCCTAGATTGACATGTAGGGCATGTCTTCACTACCACTTTAATTCGACCTTAACGACGTTAGGTCGAATTAAACGTGTACCTGTCTTCACATACATGCCCTTAAAGTTGATTTAAAGGGCCCTCAAAATCGAATTTGTAACTCCTGCCTGACGAGAGAAGTAAGGCTAAAATCGACTTCTCTATGTCTACTGTGAGTAGTGATGAGGCATCTGAAGTTAAGCCTCCGACCTCTGAACAGCCCTGCGGGGTGGGAGTCCGGCGGGCAGGGGGGGTCCGCGGGGCTGCTGGGGGGGGAGCCGGCGCGGGGCTGCTTGGGCGATCCGCTCAGCTGCCTGGTCAATTTCAGGTGAAATTGACCAGGCAGCTGAGCCGATCGCCCAAGGAGCCCCCCCCGGCTCCCCCCCCCTCGGGCGGGCGGAGGGGGGGTTCCGGCGGGGGGGGGCTGTTCAGGCGGGCGGGGGGGGGTCCGCGGGGCTGCTGGGGGGGGGGAGCCAGCGCGGGGCTGCTTGGGCGATAGGGTCAGCTGCCTGGTTAATTTCACCTGAAATTGACCAGGCAGCTGAGCCGATCGCCCAAGCAGCCCCGCGCTGGCTCCCCCCCCCCTCGGGCGGGCTAGGGGGGGGCTCCAGCGGGGGGGGGGCTGTTCAGGCGGGCGGGGGGGTCCGCGGGGCTGCTTGGGCGGGGGGCGGGTATTCAAGACCGCATTGCACTGTGGGCTACCTACCCACAGTGCAATGCAGGCTATGTCAACCCCTGCAAAAGTTCTAGGACAGACAGTGTCGACCACTGTCGACCTGCTGTCCTGGTGGGGACACACTGATTCGATTTTCTAAACTCGAGTTTAGAAAATCGAATTAAGGGAAATCGACCTAGTCCTGTAGTGAAGACATACCCGTAGAGAGGAGCTGCCCCCTAGTTCAACGTCCTCCCTCAGGTATAGCCCTGACTTGTGCCCCTGCCCAGTCAGCAGGTTGCAGAACCTGGCTGCTGCATCAACCAAGCCTCTGCCTTATCCTCCTTGAACTCCAGGTTTATCTCTTCTGTGATGGCTGCAGAGCACTGCCCCCTATCGAAGTCCAGGAGAAAACTCCTGTTACTTCAATAGAGTCAATAGTTCACCTCTGGTGAGCTGGGGGTCTCTGGTTATTGTATAAAATGTGCATGAGATACTGTCACCTCTTCCTACCTCGTGCCTCCCTCCCATTTATGTGTGTCATCCAGCTATTGTATCTTGAATGTGAAGTCCTTGTCAGACACTGCCTAGTATAACGAGGTCCTGATCTGCACCTCTCACTCACCTAGCAGTATGTTCTTCTCCATTACATTTCCACTTTTTTTTCTTGGGCCCCAATACACTTTTTAAAATAAACTGGATATCTCCATCCCACTCATTTGTCCAGTGTTTCTTTAATTAGTAATTTTCTCTGTCAACAGAAGGACTCATGTCCTCCACACGCAGCATCTGTAAAAGCAACATGGCACCAAAGAGAATCTTGGATGAGTGCCTATCAGTGAAGATGTGCTCTGAACTGTCCTGACTTCCAGGCGCCTGAGCCTTGCCTGGTACTCCACCTCAGTCTGAAAATCCCACTTGGGGATGTGAGTCCAAATTTCTGTGTGGCCAGAGAAACATGCATCTGAGTGCAGTGTATCCTTGCACATGCATTACACCTGCCTTATGTACCCATCTCCAAGTTGGGTACCTCAGAGATGTTTATCTGGCCATTTATGTGCTTAAGAGGTTTGGAAAATCCTGGCTATTAAGTCTTATTCAGTAGTTAGTCCAGGTCTCCATGACAGACATATATAGGTATAACTTCATCACTCAGGAACATGAATAATCTACATCCTGAGTGACATGGTTATACCAACCTATCCCTCCTTGTAGACTGAGCTATGTCATGGGAGAGCTTCTCCCACTGACATAGCTACTGCCTCTCAGGGAGGTGATTTAACTATGCCAACAGGAGAAGCTCTTTCATTGGTGTAAGAGAGCCTTCACTGGAGTGCTACAGACGTTCAAGTGTACCAGTGCAGTGCTGTACATGAAGAGAAGCCCTTAGTAATAACCCTTTAATGGAAGTGACTGTTTGGTAGAAATCATCCTGGTCAAAGTCACCCATGAATTTGGGAGTGATGGTTTATAAATGTCCCTGATCTGAGTCTAAGATTCTATGGCTTATCCCTATTTCTGTAATGACTGAACTGACAACTTGCATCTGAATGCCCATAAAGTTCAGACATAGGGAGGGGAAATCTGGATCTGGTTTGACTCCTGCATTTCAGGTCCAGCTTTGCTCTTTGATTATAAAACATGCAGGTTGTTGTAGCTGTGTCAGTACCAGGATATTAGATAGAGTAGGTGGGTGAGTTAATATCCTTTATTGAACCAACTTCTGTTGCTGAGAGGGTCAAGCTTTTGAGCTACACAGAGCTCTTCTTTGGGTCTGGGAAATGTACTCAGAGTGTCACAGCTACATACAAGGTACAGCATAAAAGTCTTTTTAGCCTATGTGCTACCTGCATCAAGTGGCACGTGACCAGGATTCATCACCGAATTTGGTCCGCTGGTTGGATCATTAGCTTTCACAGTTTGGGTCAGGTACTAACAGAGAGTGCGAAGTGAGTGCTGTTCCATGAACCTAGCATAAGAGTTAACACATATTTCAAGGGACTATGCACAGTAAAGTGGCCTCTTAACACTTCTTCAATCATAGGGGGACAAAGAAAAATAAGAAGCTGGGGGATGGGTTAAGTGGGTTATATGTTATTGTAATGAGCCATAAAGCCAGTCTCCCTGTTCAGGCCACGATTTTTAGTATCTAGAAAAGTTATTAATTTAAGCCCTCAAACTCATCTTTTAAAAGTGTTGTGCAGGTGTCCTTTGAGGATGAGGACTGTGAGATCAGATATAGAGTGATTGCTTTGTGAAAAGTGTTCACCCACAGGTGAGAGGGTGTTATTGTCTTTTATCCTTTTCTGTGAGAGTTCATTCAAGAGCATAGTGATTTTCTGGTTTCACTCACATAGCCGGTATTGGGGCATTTAGTGCACTAGATGAGGTACATCTTGAAAGGTGTGTTGGGGGGACGGGGGAAGGTATTTATCATTGTAGCACTGGAGCTAGGTCTTCAGGTTTTGCATTTGACAGGGTCTGGTGCTGCTTTGAGTTTGTGTGCCCTGGTCTGTGGGGAGTATGCTTCTGAGGGTGAGTTTGGAGAAGTTTGGTGGCCAGAGGCTGGGGTTCAGGAAAGATTTCTTTCAGGTGGGTTGAGTATGGGTTGTAATTTTTTGATGATACCCTGTCTGGGTTCCAGTGTGTGGCTGTAGATAACAACTAAAGATGTGTGGTCAGACGAGGGTTTATTTCTGTACTGAAGCATTATAGCACCAATGGGTGAACGCTTTTCACAAAGCAATCACTATATCTGACCTCACCGTCCTTATCCTCAAAGGAAATGTGCACAATATTTTCAAAAGATGAGCCTGGGAGCTTAAATGAATAACTTTATTAGGTACAAAAAAAATCACAGACTGAACAGAGACAATAGATTTATGGCTCGTTATGACAATATGTAACCCATTTAACCCCTCTCCCCAGCCTTTTTTCTCTTTTCCCCTTCTGACCGGAAACCGGAGACTGTGCGTGGTGCCTTGAAACATGTGTTAACTCTTATGCTGAGCAATCTGTTCCACCTTGTGTTTAGCTGTGACACTCTGAGTACATTTTCCAGAGCTAAATAAGAGCTCCGTGGAGCTCAAAAATGTGTCTCTCACACTAACTGAATTTATTTCAATAAAAGATATTGCCTCAACCACTTTGTCTCTATAAAACATGCAGACATTTGTGTGACCGAGAGTGCCTAAAGTAGCCCGCACTGAAACTGCCAAGGTTGCAAAAATGCAGGCTGCAAAAAGGAGACCAGATTTTCCTAAAACTAGTGGTTGACACTGAAGTTATATTCACCAACCCCCATACCGGTTATTAAGAAGCTAATAAAGAAATTAGACAGCCGCCTGTATTACATGCTGGTTCTCTGGCCCTCAGCACATAGGTCCAGTAAAGTGAGAAGTTATTTAAAAACTCTGCTCACTCTACAAAATGTTCTTCTGACTCCAAAGGGCCAGCCACTTTACCAGGTGAATATTAGTTTGGAATGTTCCCAAAATACCACACTGTGAGCCAAACCCTTTAGCATCTAAAACTAAGGGTTTATTATAAAAGAAAAGAAGAACAAGTAAACATTTTTAAATGGTGAAGCAATCAGATACACACACAGACTTCAAAAACCACATATTCTTATTGGTGAGTTTGCTGGCTTGAAAGCCCCTCTGGAACTCATCCACAGCTTGGATGGATTTATTCAGTCCTTTGTTCAGAGCTTCATTTATAGAAAAAGCGACAAAGAGTCTTGTAGCACCTTATAGACTAACAGATCTTAGGGATCATGAGCTTTCGTGACTACAAAGGTAAAAGAGACAAAATGGAGAAAATGCAGCTGTCTTTTTATATCCTTTGCCAGGTGGCCTGTATTTCCTTTGTCCCCAAATAGAAACTTAGCCTTGGAGGTCTCTGTCCATAGGCGTGCCCCTATATGTCTTGCTTATGAGTCACATACGGTGTAGCCACTGGCTCCTTTCAATAGATTCATTGTACAGCTGATGACCCTTGATGGGCCACTGAACAGTCTAGGGCCAGGCCATGCTGATGCTGATCTATCGTGGGGTGACACCCAAAAACACAGCACAAGTTTGGAAGAACAGATATACTCTACGTATCTATTACTCACAATACAAAGGTGATATAAACATAAACAAGATTATCACATTTGCCAAATCATAACATTTTCACTGAATCAGAGAGGTAGCCGTGTTAGTCTGGAATAGCAGAGGTAACAAAGAGTCCTGTGGCACCTTAAAGACTAACTAAAGTATTGAAGCATAAGCTTTCGTGGGCTAATACCCACTTCGTCGGATGCAAGCAGTGGCATTTTCACTGACACCTTACACAGCATATCTGGGACAACTCGTGGCAATTTTATAATATTGGTATCAATAATATTACTAATCGTTCCACATATTCTATAGTGCCGCAATTTGCTGATACATTTTCTTTTTGAAGGGGACTGGTATAAATTGGTAGCACTGAAAGCACAGGGCATTGTTAGATTGTGAGGCTGGATACTTGGTGTTGTGTGATGCTTAGTTTCTAATCACAAGTAGCCTGGAGTATTTGTGAAGCTTGCAAAATAAGAAACAGTGGCTGCGTATTCAAGACCTGAAACTGAAATTGAAAAATGCAGTTAAGATGTCTGCACACAACTATGGAGAATTATGTTCAAATAAAAGTTACTCCAATTCCAGGGAGGTTTCTATTTTATCAATAATTCATGAATTGGTAAAGTCTTCATTTGTAATACTTAACTACTTCTTGGAAACTAAATAGCTTTCATGTCTCTAGTTAAATATAGTGAGTGCAGGTTATTGCACTGTTCTCTGGGATTCTGTATTGACACTTATTTCTTTATAATTGCTGCATATTTATAAAAGATCAGCTGAACTGGTCTGTCAAGTTTGATTTGAAACTTTGGAGCCACAGTAATGGCTTTTGGATTTAAATAATCTGATGATGTTCATAATACAGTGGGTGAAATGTCAGGGGGGAAATAAAAAACTTATGACCGAATAAGGCATTTGCTCAACAATTCGAGAGGATGAAATATGTAATATAGTTAAAGTGAGACCCTTTTCTTCTGAGAACTGAATTTCACTTGAGAAAGGCAACAAATAGAAGAGAGAGCTGATGGCATTTGAGAGGCCATGTTAGAGTGGGTTAAACCAAAAAGAGGAAGATCGGAGACTTTGGGTAATGTTTCAACAGATGGTGTTGCTATTTATCAAGAGTTCCTGATATCATTGAATACCTCCTTGGTTATCTATTTAACATCAAAAATACCCGGCCAGTCATAAAAATTGCATTTGAATACTAATCTTGGCCCTGGTTAGACATTGGCAGCCATAATGAGTATAAAATTTACACTTATATAAACATGTATGTTTACTGAATATTTAGAGATCAGCCCTGCAGGGAGCTGAGGACTCTGGCCCCGAGCCAGCAAAGCAGTTAAGCATATGGTTTACTCAAGGGCAATGTCAGTGGGGACTGCTCACATGCTGAAATTTAAGCAAATGCGTAAGTACTTGTCTGGATCACCTAAGAAGATCAAACCCTCATTGAATTAACCCAAAAATGATACACTATTCTTCTTTTGTTACATGTGTTTGGTTCAGATTCAGTTGACGATTGTTTCCAAGTTAAATGGAGATTTGCAGGGTCAGATCTTCTGTTGATATAAATTATTGCAGCTCCATTGCAGTGAATGGAACCATCCCTATTTATCACTGCCAGATCCCCAAGCCCATAATTCCCACCTCCTACCCAGAACAGGAGGAAAGAAGAAGTGCATCTACACTAATCATTTGCATATTACAGTACCTTTTATTTTACAGATGTCAATGTGAATTGCTCATATAAACAAGACAGTGAGTTCACCAGTCTCCAGTTGTCTCTGAAACAAACACCGAAAGAGGCAAATTACATAGTTCACATTTTTCCTACTCTATACATTTGGTGCCCTTTCCCTGGTAGTACCTCGTGAGCACAGCTCCAATGGATGATTGCATTGCAAGTGACTCTTACTGGATCATCCAATCACAAACCACCTCACCCTCAGCATAATCTATAAAAATGTATTTCCTTCAGAAGACAACTTTTGTGCTTTGAATACAATTTACATTTAATTCAATGCATCTCAAAGCACATCCTTCAGAACTGTCCACAAATTTGCAGTCTTCTGGATTTTCCAAGGCATTGTAAGAAGTGAATGGATGTTGCCCTACTGGAAAAGTAGTTTGTGTTGAGGCAATGCTGCTTCTGGTATTTTATTACCCAGAATATTTCAGAATTTTAAAAAAAGAGTATATCTCAAGCTTAGTTCTAAAACCAGCCCAAGGCTCTGTGTGTGTGTTTTTTACTATTGTCGAATCAGTTCGCTCATTTCTCTGAAGTGTGTAAGACTGAAACACATTGAATTAAAAAGTAATGTTTTTTAAATGACTAAAAATAAAAGTCTGAGACTATTCCAGTGGCCCAGCCCTTCTCTGTTTTTTTCAGATCACGACTCATGTCACTGATGGTAGTAAGTCCTTAGGGTAACAGAATCACTCACTGCAAGGTTCTCAGACTCTAAGAACATAAGATTTTTAATCTGACGAGACACTGAAGCACATCCACTGAGATAGAATGGTTTTCTGAAATCCAGAGAAATTTCATCTGTCACTTTGCCTTTTCCTAGTAATTCTGCAGCATATGCAAAGAATTTAACCAAGTTCACCATGTATGAATTTGTGGAAGCCACATTATATGGGTTATTTTAATTGTTTAATGCTTTTTAATTGATCATTGTCACCCTTGGAAGACTAATTACTGTTAAATTATCTATCACCCTCATATTGCTCCCTGCTGAGAAAAGTCTGGGTCAAAAAAGACAAGAAAGGGGGCCCATACCGGCTGAGTGGTATTTCAGCACATCAGGTGACCTCCTAAGGGGGGCAACCTGTCACAAAACTAAATAGGTCTTTTCTAAAATTCTTCAATCTCTCTTGTATGAATTCATGCTAACTATTCTGTATTTCACATCTCTAAATATTACCTGTGCTCTAAGCAATATTTGATGGAACAGGAAGAATTCAGAATAAAAAATACTACTTTATCTTGGCCCTTATCAATATTTTCACCATAGAGAAATCCAGTCTTATAAAACCTGTGGCCACTGAGTTCTAATTCCTCACCTGCTCTGACATTTAAGAGCTACATTAGCCACCTCCATTGTTTTGTTTGTTGTTTCCTCCAACCTTGGAAAACTATTTACAAAAATATCAAAATCCTTTCCTACTATTCTCCCGATTCTAGAAAGTCCTAAATCTGCACATGTTTTAGCTTTGTAGTCTTGACTTTATCTGAACTAACTGTATGTTTGCACTAGCTGGAGTCAAAACACATTAATATCTCACTTACCTCCAGGATAATGTATCCTACTTTCTAGATGGTGTCCTTCAACTTCTCTCTTGAGTACTGAGATGACAAATTCATTCAGCCTTTTAGGTCTACCAACCTGATCTATCATTAACTTCCCAATAATAGCCCTTAATAGCCCCCACTGACTCTTTATCTGGTGATTTGCTTCATGTGTATTTAAATAAACTATTATCTAATGTTAATTCCTTTGTTATTTTTTTCATTTATAGTCAGACTTGTTTAATAAATGTTTTACAGTCCATTCTGTTAACCTTTTTTTGTCTGCCTCCTTCTCCTTGGATGTCCTATATCTGCTCTTTCCTTTTTTTGTTTCTTCCCAGTCACATTATAAATGCTGTGATGCTGCAGCATAGACCTTTTTTTGTTCCCAACTGATTTTGGGAGGGATATGGAAGTGGAAAACTGTGTATATTGATTAAAATTAAAGAATGTGAAACTATGTCTAGTTTTGTGCTGTTTCTCTGCTTGTTTGCTTGAAGTTTTGCTGAAAGCATATGATTTCGGATGCTATTTTGAAACATTCCCACCGCTCTGTTTAATGCCTGGACACTCAGATTTACCCTCTGGTCCTGCACATCATACTCCCCACTCTATCCATAAAGGGTGCTGGGACACAGTTGTAAAAATACCTTTCTGGAAGATCCAACTCATACAAAACACATAAGGTTTTGTATTAAAGTAACTTTCAGTAACATTAGCATGTGTACTGGGAGTATGAGGTATCTATTCAGCAATACATAGAGATCCCAGAAGGCCTATCCCTTCATGCACTAGAGGTCTGATTTTCTTATAATTGACACCAGTTTTCCACTGGTGTAAATCCATGAGATTTCAAAGGCATTACTCCTGATTCATACTAATGAATTTAAGATTAGAAGGCAGCCCAGGCTTTGTTTGAAAAGTTTAGCTGGGTTTTTGAGAGCATTGGTTGAGTTCAGATACAACCGAATCATAGAAGTGTGGAACTGGAAGGGATCTTATGATGTCTTCTACTACAGTCTCCTGCTTGATACTTCTATAATATGAGCCTTTCAGTCTTCTTCAGTCTGCAAAACTGGGCTGGATATGAAGGTATGAAGATCTGTCTCCTTGCTATTTATGGTATGTTCTTCTAGTCAGTGCTGACAACTTTTATTGAGTCACTTCCGTTTCCTATCCAGGCCAGAATTAGAAAGTACACAGGTGGCCGAAATGGAAACCAATGAGGAAAAAGTTATCAAATCTTTTCACCCTTGATACATAGTTTGATTTTTGTTGTACATAAAGATTCTGGTCAATTCTTATTTTAACTGAACTGGTTCAGCCACAATGAAACATTGCATACTGCTCCAGGATATACAATTAGAAAATGGCAAAAGATAATTCAGCAAGGAACGAAGGGGCGCTCATGTCTTTCTTATAACATTGATTACAGATTTTAAAAAAAATAATTGGCAAATGTTACCAATGCCAACAGATCAGTAGCCAAGATTTGCATTAACTTTAGAACACATAGAAAACTACAACCAAGCCCACATAAGTGGATGGACAAAGTACAGACTCATCCATAGCTCGCTCCTCTAATCCTCTTACCCAGCAAAAGAATCACATCTCCTCTGCTACTCCCTTATGATTTCTGGGTCCCTAGGTAAATTAATTCCAGTAGAGCTTCCTCCTATGAAAATAGTTCTGTCAATCTATCACTAATATGACTCCTGCTGGGCAGAAACAAAGGCAGTTTAGATCTATCAAGGAAGCAACAACCCCTTAAATCCCAGCCCTGGCTGCTGGTCTCCCAGATTTCTGCCTGTGTGCAAAAGAGAATGGAAATCAGCAACACAGCTACACCTTAGTGGGATTCTTACCGTATTTCTTATTTCTTTATAAATCTTTCCTACTCATTACATCAGTGATTATCCTATTTATTTTCTTGTATCTGCTTTCTTCTTTTAACTGGGTAATCTGAGCTCTTTGACTTTACTTTAGTCTGCTTGAGCCTGGCTCCACTATAGACAAATAATATGGTTGTCCAACCAAAGGGTTCTTACAGAAAAAGGAAGCGAGTCTTCAGGCTTTTTAGATTCAAACTACATCCAGTACTTCAAAGAAGATGTGTTCTAGGTTCTTCACATACTGACGCACAGAGCATACAGTGAACCCTATCAAGGGCCAGCTTTCACAAATCTTATCCTTCTTACAGGATGGTCTCAACCAGGGATTAAAGTGCAACTTCGTTTCTTAGTGCATTTTCTATGTACAAAATCATAATGGGGTAGACAGACCATTTTCATACCCACTTGGAATATAAACAATGTCTTTCCATGACTATAATACAGTGGTTCTCAATCTGTTGTCCAGTCAGCACACAGCATTTGACATACTCAGGGCCATACAGGTAGCATTGGTTGCAGCCCACATAACACATTGTGGGCCACATATGCAACCCCACAGTGGTGAATAGGTTGGGAACCACTGCTATTAGAGATGGCCTAGAGATTCTTAGACAGGACTTCATAGATGTTTCTCTCTATTAGAGTAGTTTTCCTTGCTACATTCACCCAGCTAAGAGTTTTTCAGAATTGGTAGTTTTATCTATTGAACCAGTGTTGTATTTTTCATGAGGAGAAAATGATTGAAATGGTCTTCACCATTTGTGACTTACCTTGATAGGGGATAAGAAGGTAGCAGCTATCACTGCAAGGTGGATAAACAATGCCTAGCAGATGTTTTTAAACTTCCCACCTCAACCTCGATACTCACCTTCCTAGGTCCACAGCAACCTCATCGATGGAAAAGCAGCTATAGCAGAAGTTGTAAGACAGCCAAGGAAACAAACTTTAATACAGTAGACTCTCGATTATCTGGGATGATTGGGAAAACCTTAATCCCGGTTAATAAAATCCCCGAATAATCAAGTGTCTACTGTGGGGCTGGGGGTGTTTGCCAGCCGCCCTGTGGGGGGAGGTTGTCTCACCACCTGCCCCAGTCAGTTCCCACTGCTAGCCTGGGTGTGGGAAGCCCAGGCTGGCAGCGGGAGCTGAGACCCCGGCTAGCAGGCGCCTGCGGGGAAACTCTAAAGCGGCAGCTGGCTGAGCACTCAGCCTGCTGCTGCTTTGGGCTTTCTCCCCAGACTCCTGCCACCTGGGGTCTCAGTCCGCTGCCAGCCTGGGTTTCCTACACCCAGGCTGGAAGCAGGCTGAGACCCCTGCTCGTAAGGGGCCAGTGGGAGAAGCCCCAAAGCAGCGGCAGGCTAAGGACTCATCCTGCCGCCACTTTGGGGCTTCCCCTGCCAACCTGTTTAGACATCCCGGTTAATCCACAGCCCAGTTAACCCACGCCCAGATAATCGGGAGTCTACTTTCTTGAGAACTAGATGGTCAAATGTTTGACACCAGCAAATTCATCATCAAGTCAAAGTGTGGTCTGATCTAACATATTAAAATTCAAACATTTTTCCTTTGGTAGAGGGATGCCAGTTTTTTAAACGTATTTCTTTCCTTTCCCTCATCACTTCCTTCAGCGCTATGAATTTCTCCCCATTGTTTTAATAAAAGATTGCCAGGCCTGTTCACAGATGATGGAAACTACCAAGCAAAGTGAGCCCAATTTTTCCTTTTGAAGGTTTCCTGGCTCTTCCCTATCAGAAAGTCTCTCAAAACTCACTGTGGAACTTTTGTTCTGTTCGCTTGTCTCCTTCTTGCAGTATCTACTCTCCAGGCAGATTAAGGAACTGAGTGAAATTCTGCACCTAACTCGCTGCCTACACAAAAGTACATCTTTTTCCAGTGGACTGAACAGCAGCAAAGCAGCCTCACAGTTTGCAGACTAAGTGCCTGTTGCCACAGTGTAAGGCCCTCTACTCCCATTGATGTCTGTGGGAGCTGAGAATGCTCAGCATCAGCACCAGGCTGAGAGAGTTCAGCATCTGCCAGGACTGAACCCTTAAGCAGTGAAACTCCGACTAAGAGGGAAATAATGCCAACTGTGCTTCTGCCAATCTTAAGGTGCACTACTGAATTTGAAGCCAACAACAAGGTGGAATAAAACATTTTCAGATCATGCAGATCCATATTCTTATTGGCTTCTGCTTTCTCCTTACTCGTATATTTACATGTTGAATTTAAATGTTTTCACATTGGTACCAGTCTTACCAAGTATACACATGCTTTGCTTTGTTTTGTTTTAATTTGTGCAATGAATTTGAAATTCAGCCCTTTCCTGCGCTGAGGAGTAGTGGCATATGCCAGCGATAGCATTACTCTCTCAAATATCTCTATACCATTCCTGAATTGCTCTTTTAGAGACTACCAAACCCTCTCACTTCACAAATGGGCATACACCTCCCCCTTCTCATCTTTGTCTGTCTCCTCAAAACTCTATCTCCTTTCACAGTAATCCCCTCATTTTTGTCATTTCCTAGCCAAGTTCTGGCTATTCCCATAATATCACACATTCCAAATGTGTATATGCCGTCAGCTCTCTTATCTTTGCTGCTAAGCTCCTTCCATTTGTATATAAGCACTTTAATAACCCTCTGTTTTTTCATCTTTTTTTCTTTTATATTAGTGCTCATAAATCCCAAAGTTAATCTGACCTTCCTGTGACTCATTTCCAGTTGAAGTGCAAGCTTTCCCCAGTTTCTATTTATCCATCTTTCATTTCCATTTATTTTCTCTGCATATTTGTCTTCCCTCTACAGTCCTAGTTTATTCCCAACCTCCTCTCGCCTTGGAGTTCTTCCATTATGAATATTGATTCTGGGAGACTGGATGTCTAAGGAGACCACTGTTAATCAGATGCAGACCCTTTCACCTCTTACTCGCGAATTCAAATCCCTCCCACTTTGGTAGTGCCTGAAAATGGTTACTCTTGGGTGGTTTTTCAATAGCCTGCATTATACAAGTTGATCTTCTTAGTCCAGTTCCTGAAGCACAAGTAGCTAGAGGTAATAAGAAGACAATGCTATGAGCTGTCATGGGTTGAACTTAAATAGTAGTACTCTACCAGAAAAAACCCACACTGAACTATGCCATCCAGAAAGCAATCCCTTTCCCCAGTGCAGCAGTGACAATGTTTTAAAAGGCAATCAGACAATCAGAAAGACTAGCAGGTTTTAACGGAGCACAACTGCAAACATAGGCTTAAACGCTCAAAAACATAACAGTTACTAACGTATCCTTAAATAAAAAAAAACAATTTGCTGTTCGAAAATATCAGAAGTTCATTAGGAGCATCTGGCTCACCAACAGTAAAATGACTATTCACACTTGGGGGTAGGACACTTTACTCTCTCTCTCCATTGGCATCAATTTGCCTTTCAATAGCAAGAGACAGCATAACCCTAAAGAAGACGCAGCAGCATATTTTGTATCTCCGTGATTCCCTTGCTCCCTTCCCACCTCACTCCCCATTACTCCTTCTGGGTATTATCTAATATGAGTTTGTGGATTTGGAGGCCTTTATGGTGGAAAAATAGCCAAAAGCACCTACCAGACTTGCCAGTTTTTAAAGCATCACAAGGATGCTTTGGAATCCTGAGCATCAACAGCAGTAGGACTAGTACATTAAACACAACAGAAGACCACCATGGGCCCCTCTGGAGATAGAGTGGGGCCCCTGCCTCACTTCCTGGAATCAGTTCAGCAGCTGAAGATTTGGATCCCTGGCATAGAAAACAGCTTCCTTTCCCCTCCCACTTGGTTCAGGATATGAAACGAAGCACTCCCCACACTATCGGGGACCAGTGATACCTGGCTTAGAACATAGACAACGCTTCTCATTATCACTAGTCTTTACTGTCTCCCACTTGCAATCCCATCTTCTGGTAAAGGAGTAGAGCTACCAAAACAGCACAGTGCCCAAAGATTCCAGCACACTTTCCAGTCCCAGGGCATCTGACTCACCTCCAGATCTTTACCAATGACTCACCTTACCTCAGTCTCCTAGGAGAGAGAACAAGTCTTGCTCTGAACGGTCTTGCTTCTCTCTAGATATCCGGCACAGCATTAGACCAGCAGCAGAACAGAAACACCAACCCTTCCCTACAACAACTTGGACCGTTCACACAAGAACTGGTCATGGGAGCATGGACAGTAGGAAAATGTCTGAAAACCACTTGACTAAGAAAATTCAACACCACCCCACATTAGCCTTACTTCCTAATACGCCCTGATAATATAAGTGTTGTAAGAATGATGTCCTTCAGCAAAAGCACACTGCTCTGTCTCAAAAAAGACACTCTTCCCCAACCAAAGAAATATTTTCACATCACACATGTAAACAGTAGCCTCATAGTAAGTGATGGATTCCTCTTGTATTGCTCAATCACATTTTCACAATTTTACTTTCTTCCTCCTCCAGCCACACAATCCCAATTCCATGTCTTCCCTACTTCAATTCTAGTGCTCATGGTCATGAGAAATTAGTATTCAGGTAGTGTTGAGGAGACAAGATACTGGTAGACATAAAATAACATATTTCTAAATTGACTCTAGACATCTTCTCTTTATTGTCACATAGAAGATGTGATTTCCCAAACAACTATTAACTCTGCTTTTCTGGGCCAGACAACTTCAGATACACCATATAGGGGAAAAGTAAGGGAGGCATTCATGTATGGAACTCATTGCCAGGGGATGTTGTGAAGGCCAAATGTATAATTAGGTTTAAAAAAAGAATTAAATAAATTTATGGTGGATAGGTCCATAAAATGGCTTTTAGCCAAGATGGTCAGGATGCAACCCCATGCTCTGGGTATCCTTAAACCTCTGACTTCCAGAAACTGGGACTCAGTAACAAGGGATGGATCATTCAATAATTTCCCTGTTCTGTTCACTCCCTCTAAAGCAGCTGATACTGGCCACTGTTGGGAGACAGGGCTAGATGGACCATTGGTCTGACCCATTATGGCTGTTCTTATGTTTTTATGAGCGAGAATCAGCAAAAATCACAGACACTTCAACAAAAAAAATTTACGATGGCTATAAAGAAATCTGTTAACTTGTAAAGGTTATATGGAAAGCATCTACAAAATTCAAAGATCCAGAAACTTCAACTAAGGTTATCCACACAACTGGTAAACATTTGCTGTGGAAAAATGCAGTTGGTCATGTAAATATTTTTGCTCACCCTTTTCCCCATGCACATTTTTAAAGCACCATTTTTACAGATGGGTTCACACGTGCAGTATGTGTGAATACTAGTGAACTAAATTGATTGCTTGTGCCTAGGGCTATTCACCTAGATTACTGAATCGAATTGTGCAATTAAAGTAGATGTGCAAATAAAAACACTTTTGAGGGACAGCATGAAGGAATCGGCTTGTGTAGGTTCCGGGCTGTACAAATATGCCAGAGACCCTGAGTACGTGTCAGGAATGAGGACTTATACTAATGCCTGCCCAGTCTCTGGGTGTCCTATGAGCACAGTGGAGCCGCACCAGGGCTGCCTGATTGACCACTCCATCTGACCGGCGGAGGAAGTCATCAAACCTGTTTTTAAGCCCAACAGCGGCTGTCTGGTTGCCCAATGCACATATCTGCAGCTGGGATCTCTCCTGTGCCTACCCTGCTCCTAGCTTCGCTTCTCTCCAATCCACTCTAGCCCTGCTTGTTTCTTTGATTCCTGGCCCTAGTCTCTGACTCCTGCTTCCTGACTCTGGTTCTGACCTTTGGTGCTGTTCATGGCCTGTTTGCCTCTGCTCTGACCACTAGGCATGACTGCCCAAATCCTGGTTCATGACACTATGTATTTGTGTTGCTAGCCCACGCCGAAGCCTGTGCCGCCACATCTACACTGCTGTTGTAGCCCAGGTATGTCTACGTGAGCTTCAGTCAGACCTCAGCTTCCAGTGCAGGCATCCATAGGAAGTGATGGTTATTACTGAATGGCAGTAAATTTAGAAAAACGGGGACAAATGACAAGGAATGGCAAAACAGTATAAGGAAAGTTATAAATGACATGCTTGAAAATAGCATTGACATTTGCCTTTGTTTGGACTAGGAAGCCATGAGAGAAAACTTCACACACATGCAGCAGCTGCATCCATGATGATGAGACAGTATCTTTTACTAATTATGATGTATTCTATTGCACCAGTTTGAGAGACAGCAATAGTTTGGAAAGAAAATTGTTTAATTTTTTTTCTTCTTCATAAAAGGACAAGGTTATAGAAGAGCTCTTTTACATAAATAAAATGCTGCAGGCCTTACTTGTTCCATTTATTGCCTTTCATTTTACATTATTGATGGTATAACTTTTCATTATGCATTTTTCCATACTTCATAGGAATTCATACAACATTTCTTATCTGAAAGAAACAATATGTTCTTAGCATTGCTTCCACTTATATATATGTTTTCAAGTTCTACATAATAAATGGCTGGGTAAACCAAGATAAATGTGTTCTCATATCTGGGTTCAATTACAATTATTCTGGGAGCTCGATGTTTAACTGCATTAAAATAGTAGCTCTCCCTTTTGTGGGACACACACACACACAAAAGTCGTTTGGGGATTGTTTTATTATTTCACAAGCAGCTTCAGTGACACACCATTCAAGGTATTCACTAGCCTGCTATCATTTCATCATCTTTTATTGTTAAAAACTAATATGATGACTTCTTTTGGTAGTAGCAGGAAACATGAAGATTTGGTTATTATACCCACCTCCAATTCATTCATTAACAAAATCTGAATCGAACTAATGACATGGTAAGCTATATACATTCAGTGCTATACTGCTGGGATTTACATATTG
Organism: Sternotherus odoratus; assembly: GCA_032164245.1. Lineage (NCBI taxonomy): Eukaryota > Metazoa > Chordata > Testudines > Kinosternidae > Sternotherus > Sternotherus odoratus. The sequence continues at coordinate 205,580,642 of JAVMKO010000002.1, read as the reverse complement.
TATGCTCTGGACTAAACTATTACATTGTGCCCTACACCTTCAATCCGCTTGCAAAATACAGCTGGTGCAGAATGCATGGATTTATGGATGCTTGGATATATCCATGCTGGAGTTCAAGGATTTAGTTTTGACCTAACAACCCATAACAGGCTTAGGACCTGCCTAATTGCGAGCCCAGTTTTCCACCCATAATACTTCCAAAGTTCCAGTCAGCAGCATTGCTCAAGCAAAAGACTTCTTGGTTTAAAATAAATAGAGAATAAGCATAGCATTCCCAGGGAGAATCCCAGTCCCCAGATCTGTTGACTTTCAGGAAAGTGTTAACAGTTATAATTCAAACAATTTTTTGTATTCCTGTATTTGTCTACATTAAGAACATAAGAACGGCTATACTGGGTCAGATCAAAGGTTCATATAGTCCAGTATCCTATTTTCTGACAGTGACCAATGCCAGGTCCCCCAGAGAGAATGAACAGAACAGGTAATCATCAAGTGATCCAACCCCTGTCGCCATTCCCAGCTTCTGGCAAACAGAGGCTAGGGACACCATCCCTGCCCATCCTGGCTAATAGCCGTCGATAGACCTATCCTCCATGAACTAGTCTTTTTACATTCCTGGTCATTGGGCCCCCTGACTCTCTCTGTTTGTGTTGGCCCAGAGATCTAAAGCTGCCACACGCATCCAATACATAACTCTCTGGGTATGTGAGTGAACTGGGCCTCTGTACAATAACTCAGCCTTTCCGTCCCCTTTCCAGAGGAGTCGGGGGCAGTATCATGTAAGCGGGGGAATAGTCCCGCTGTTGTGGTGAACTCTCCTGGCTTCTGTACTACCCCGGTGAAATGGGCTAGCGGAAGGATCTGAGTCCTCGCTCCCACTTCCCTTACCCAGAGGCCTCCCTGACCTTGAGGACTCCCCTTCCACTCCCCTTGTCTGGTGGAGTCCTCGTAACCCCAGCAAGGCTGGGCCCAGGATTCCTGGGGGACTTAACCCCAAACCGTGCTGAGGTCACCTAGGTCAGAGGCTAGGGTGTCCCCACTCCGGGGTGCTCCCGCTGCACTGGACACTTCACTGACCCACATAAAACTTACAGCAAATGCAAATTATTTAATTAACAATTTATCTTAAAAATGAACAAAGAAGAAATAGAACAGTTAGGGAAATCCTGCCCCGTGGCAGGCAGCATTACACATAACGTCTCTGGGGTGTCTGGACAGTTTTCAGTCTGTTCCTTGGAGGGCCCAGGCCTCCTCCTTAGCTGTGCTGCAGGGTTGTTGTGACTTGGACGCTTCCCCTGGTGGGGTCCACACGCTCCCAGCCTCTGGACAGCTCCAGCCCAGTTCCACCCTCTGTGTCAGCTCCACGCTGCCTCAGCACGACGACTGCTGCTGCTCTGCCTCCAGAACAGCCCCTCTGGCTGTTCCAGCTCTGCTTCCAGCACAGGGCTTCTCTGCAGGCAGCCCCTATGTCTCTGCCCCCAGCACTGACCTCTCTGCCTCTGGTTTCTGCAGCTGCTCCCAGGGCAGGTCTGTCTCTCTGGGCTGAGCTCTGGCTTTGGGGCTGCAGCTCTGCTCCCAGCACAGGGTCTGTCTCTCTGGGCTGCTTTCCTGGCCCCTCTGGATCTGGTCCAGCTCTAGTCTCCAGCTCAGCTCTGGCTCCTCTCCCTCTGGCCCAGGCAATTCCAGCTCACACACACGGAGGACGGGACCCACCCTGCCCTCCTGACTCCTTGATTGGCCCCCCGGCCTTGTCAGTCAGGAGTGCTGGCCTCTCCCCATTGCCCCTGGGGACCGCGAGTCTCAGGGTCCTGATTGACCCTCCCCATTTAGGTCCTGGGAGCTAATAATGAAAACACCCCACTGAGTGTTAGTAAGGGGCTAACAGTTCCCTTACACAGAGGAGTCGGGGGCAGTATCTGCTCTCAGCAAAGGTTGCTCCAAGATTATATTTAACTGCCTTTCCATCCTCCCCAAGGTAACATTCAGAACACTCATCCAAATTTTCTTTGGTAATAGTGCAAAACTTTCTTTGGTAAAAGCCAGCAAAATATTCCATGGCACCTGCTCCTTCAATTCTCCCCCCTCCCCTCCATTACATTAATAAACAATGATTTGACTTAGAACAGAACATTTAAAAAAATCACAAAATAAATTACATTTGAATCCAACATATGGGTTGAGGCATGTGGCAGTGTAAGCAGCCCTTTAATCCCAGTTTGCAGGTTAACAGTTCACTCAAGCTCCTGGTTGTCATTCTGTCTGCAACATTGTGTGAATTGACCTAAAAAACTTAATCTAAGGACAGTCTGACTTCCACTGCTAGTATGCGTTGGTGTAGATGGAGTCCTCTCATGGGATTTTCATTTCATTCTAATCCTCACTCTAGGTTACCTGGCTGACCACGACTTACTTTTTATTTCAACTTTGATTTTGAGGGGAGGAAAAGCTTTTATTTCTGTTCATAACTGAGTCTGCACATCAAGCATCTCTCTTTGCTACAGACATGGTGTTCTTATCTCAGCACAGGAGCTGAAGACTGCCATGGAATGAATTAAAACTCTGGAGTAGCCTCTTTCCGTCATGCCCCTGGAGTTTTTGGTGTATATTTTTGCATTCCTTGTGATGGTGGGCTCTGCACGGTCACCTGTACTGATGAACTCGCCATACTGGCCAAACAGGAAATGAAATTCAAAAGTTCCCGGGACTTTTCCTGCCTACCTGGCTAGTGCAGCTGAGTTGAAAGTGTTGTCCAGAGTGGTCACAATGGCGCATTCTGGGATAGCTCCCGGAGGCCAATACCATCTAATTGAGTCCACAGTACCTCAAATCCGGAACAGCGATGTCGATTTTAGCACTACTCCCCTTGCTGAGGTGTAGTACAGAAACCGTATTTAAGAGCCCTTTAAGTCGACAAAACCAGATTGACTGTATAGGATGGATTTAGTTTTAATTCGATATATTGCATCTAATTCTGATATAATGATGTACTGTAGACCAGGCCTATGTATAAAGAACCCTAAGTCACTTTAGTATCCAATTCTTTATTACCTTTAATGGTGTGACTCTCATTCAAGGAATTGGACAATTTCTACTCTTGCTCCCTGTGCCTTGCAGAATTTTCTTCATCCTCCGTGAGGCCTCCACTTCTTTCAAAGGATACCTAATAATTTCTCTAACCTTTTGGAGGTTCCAAGAGGATCTTGGGATTTTTGTATCATTCTTGCTGCCCTCTGCTCAAGTCTCCATTTGTATAATTTTTGTTTTTTAAATAGAGTGATCAGACAGGGCAGAATTCCATCTCTGGCCCCGCTACATTTATATTTGATACATTTCTTTGTGTATGCAGAAATTCTATTTGTTTATATAAATTGCTGTTAAGAACTCTGGCAGTGGAGTTTGTATCCATTGTAACTTACTCAGCCAGTCTTTTCTTGATCAATGTTTTGTATCATTTTGATGGTCTATTTAATTTATTTATTATTTTTCCCTTCAGCCTGGCAACTGTACATGTCTACAGTTTAAAATCCTTAAACCACTTCACAGAATAATAGATATTAGAGAAGGAAAAGACCTATTAGATCATCCATTCTATCTTCCTGTCCTTAGCAGCTACTCTATTCAGGTTTCTCTGAATAACTTTCCTCATAACACATTTTAAAGGTCTATTTTAACACATCACTATAACAAGTGATACATGTTCAGTGCATAGACCTAGGACCAGATTCTGGTCCCAATGAGGTCAAGGCAATATTGACAATTAACTTCACTCAGGCCAGAATATAGCCGTTAGTGTATTACAAATGTGCATCTAACCATTCTGTCTGGTGTTTTTGACAATAATAAGGGTTGCCTATATAATATTAAGGCATTGTATCCTTTGATTATACACTAAGGATTATTTCTTTTGGTAATTAAAATTTGACCGATGTGTACTGTGCTTTAGGAGAATAAATTAAGAGTTCTCATATTACCAAATTAATGTTTTCCAGCCCAGGAAGGGATTGGCACAGAGCTGGGTTTGGTTTGTATTAAAAATCACTGATAAAACAAAAAACAGGGCATGACTACCAAAATCAGCATCAATGGACAATAGGTGCATGTAAAACAAAGGCACAGTAATGCATATATTGAGCAATCAGCCCTCATTGACCACCCACCTACATATTGCAGAAATCTGCTTCTTTCAGCAAGCAGTACCACTGATATATGACATACATCTTGCCTAGGGTTCCTTCAGGGAGAAACAGTTATTTATATCTGCAGCCTGTTGGCTGATAAGCTATCATTTAACTATGAACAAGGCCTCTTTTATTCAGTGCAAATGGGATCTAATTTTTTTAAAGGTACTTATGGGCCCCATCTCTATAATATGTGAATGCCTCACATAATCTTTAACACATTGATCCTCACCACACATTTCTGAGGTAGGGAAGTGCTATTATCCCCACTGTTTTACAAATGGGGAATGGAGGCATAGAGAAACTAAGGCCCGGATCCTCAAAGGTATTTAGACCCCCAATTCTCATTGAAATCAGAGGGAGGTAGGACCTAAATACCTTTGAGGATCTGGGCCTTAATTACTTTCCCAAGATGTCTGTAGCAATTAAACCCAAATCTCCTGTGGCTGAGGCTAACATCCTAACTAGTGGAACATCCTCTCTGCCAAGTCCCCAGGTTTCTGTGAGGCACTTCAGTGTGGAATTTTGCAGTGATCTAGAAATTTTGTGGCTGCTTCAAGTCGGCTTTTTAAAAATGAAGAGTTTTACTGAATTAAATATCAAGATGAATAATACAAGCAGTGCAGTACACTGGGCGCTATTTATTTTCACAGTACAGTCAATATTTTATAGTGATATTATGCTTCAATATACTACAGGTTTTGTAATGACTATCATGCTGCCTTATTGAAATGGTTCAGGGGAGAGTTGGCGGCTGATAGTTGGGGCTTCTACCTATTATAGGGTCAGGTGCAATCCACACCATTGAAGGGTTTAGTCATGCTTTGCTGGTGTATCTCACAGACAGCCTACAGGGGTATGGGTCACATCCTGAGTATCTGTGTGCTAGACAGCCCTGGTTCAGATGCTCTGACTCCAGCAGCCTGTGTACAGCCCCACAGCAGCTTCCATCACTCTTTTTTTACAACCAGTAAGGTGACCTCAACACAATCACAGTATCAAATTTTCCCCAAATCATGTGCTCTGTAATGTCTGGTCCTCTTCTGGACAGTTCAGAGAAGTAATATGGATGGTTTGTTCCTCTAAATACACATAAGCACATCAGTAACTGTGTTAACTACACCCTTCCCTTTAAGCACAAAACTGAGTTCATTTATAGTAGAAATAAAACAAATTTATTAACAATAGGACATAGGTTAAGTGATGCCAAGTAAAAGGCACAAAGTTAGATAGGGTTACAATCAAATAAAAGTGAAATCACTGCATCTAAAAGTCTAAAATGTAATCTAGAAAGAATCAGCCTTTTTTTCAAAATGATTTCTCACATATATTCAAAGACTTCAAACTATACCCCTTCCCATCCCACTTGGTTGAAGGACCTATCTTTCTCAGCTTGCAAACACCCTTTATCCATATATATTCTATCTTCCAAAGTTCAGTGACTCATTTCAAGAGGCAGGATGACCTCATGCTGTTCTTCCTTTTCTGTGGAATTTCCATACCTGTGCTAATTTCTATGTAAAGGAGCTTCCATTGTTTTGATTCCACTGTTCTTAATTTACATAGCAGATAGGTAAATAGTTGCCTTCTGTCTGGGGGGGGGGGACTTGTTTCTCCCTGTTTGGCCACAGACTTTATAGCATAATATAATTAAATATCCATATTTCCTCATAAAGTGTTAATACAGACATTTTACAATGATATTAATCACAAGTGTGTCATTAGCGCTCAGAGAAGACCTCACTCTATACTCTTATAATAGAGAAGTATTTTATAAATCAGTTGATTCAATTTCTGATCACTTGAGGTTTAGCCTTCCCCCTCCCTGTCATCTTTATAGACTGGCAAACTTTTGAAATAGATTTTACAAGGGTTGCCCCTCAGAGTAAAGCTGTGAGGAAGGAGACATGGGGTCTGGTACGGAAGGAAGCTCCATGCTCTTTCTTCTCCCACTTGTTAGGTTAATACCTTATTTACTTAATATGTAAAAATTGACCTTCATTGTCTTTGCTTGAAGGTTGGGCTGATCAGAAAATCAAATACACTTTCCTTTGTCTAAGGCAGACCTAGTTACCAACTTCCCTTGACATGCGGGATTTAAATACACATCAGTCATAACTCTAGCATATATCTATAACTCTAAATATCCATCACATACACACATCATACAAAAATATTAATGATCAATGAGTTATTCATTTTCAATGATATTTTCCATGACACCTTTTAGATACAGATTATAACCGTAGTAAGTTGGGGTACACTGAAATGGTCAGGCCAGCTGAAACTCATTACCTGATACCAGTGATACCATTTGCCCTCTGTCTTTGAGATGCTCTTAGGTTCACTCCTCCCCACCTCTTACAAAGCTGCAGGAACATTAGCCACTGGATAACCTAGAGGCAGCAGGTCAGAGTCCTCTTTTGTGGACAGGTCCCCCACTGCCATATTTTCTTTCCCTTTTACATAGAAGAGACATGTTTTGTCACCTTTTCTGTTTACAGTCTCCAGGGAATAATATAAGAGTATCCATAATTTAACCTACTGTGTTGTTTCAAACATGTCACAGTGACATTAACGATCAGTGTGTTATTAGATTTCACATGATATATTATGTCACCTTTTAACTAAATATGGCACCACTGTGAGGTGTAATAACAATCTCAGGCCTGACACAGATTAGTGAACCACAAATGAGCCCCTGTGTCACAAAGGGCCACATCTAAATTACTTATGTATTGTCAGTATATTCCTCTATCATGCATTTCTTGGAGAGTGGTTTCCTTATATACAAGTTTGGTATAAATAACCAATCCCCATTATCCTTATTCATTTAACTGGTCATAGACATGGATAATTTTTCAGATAGTCTTTGAATCTGCAAGGAGGTTGTCCCATTGGAGGAGGCACTCAGCAATTTAAGGGATCAGGGCCTTCCTTCTATAATCTGTTTATTCCCTTATTACGGATTTTGAATTTCATCATGAATTCAGAATCACTCTGGACAAATCTTGCAGTCTGACACTGGACAAAATGCTCCCTATCAAGGACTCTCTGTATTCAAGCTGATGTCTCAAATGTTCTTTCACATAAAAAGACTACCGTGAACAGTACATTTATTCTAGTAGCATGATTATTCTACATTTAAGAGAGCTTCAGTGTTATGATACAGTGCTGTTCACAGACTGATAAGTGGATATTAATCCATTACAACATACTGTAATAGTAAATTATAAATTCACCTATCGTAAATACCATTATATAAAGCTGCAATTATTCAATTAACATACCCTCTCTTTTCACCAACATGCTAAAAGCTCTAAGTGCAGTCTATTCAAAGTTGTATGTCTCTGGATGGTAAGCATTATGTGTTGTAGCCACAGGATCAGAGTTTTTTCTTTTCAATGTCTTTTCTCAGGGTCACCTTAATAAAATTATAGTTCCTAATATTCCTTTTAGCCACATGCTGTAGGATTTATTAAAATAATGTAAGTGTTTCGTAGTAGCATTCATTTTCTGGTGTTTGTCTTTTAGAGTAACACCTGACTTCCTAACACCCATAGGGATTTTATTGGAGTAAATAGCATATACACTTTGAAATTCTTTTGCTGCTAGGTTGAGTCATACTTACATTAAAAGGCCTGATTCTGATCCCTTATTCACATCATTTTCAGCACTGAAGTCAATGATGCAGCTCATGGAGGAAGATTATATTAATGGCTCAGATTCAGAAACATGCTTAAGCACATGATCAATTTTGAGCATGCAAGTAGCCCTTTGAATCCAGTGGGAGTTCTCAAGAAATAGCTTAAAATTAAGGTGGTGCTTAAGTATTAAGTCAGAACTAATGTGAAGCAGAGGATCAGAATTTGGTTCCAAATATGTAATCATCTACCTAGATAGTTTATTGTTGGCAATGCACTTTACATGTTCTTTATAGAACTCTGACTTATTTATGCAAGATCAAATGCAAGGTGAGCCGTAGAAAACCGTCAGATGGCTAGGTAGTTCTACTGAAAACCTGTAGGATTGTATAAAGCAACACCTAGAAAGTACTCAGAGGGTATCCAGCAATTTGTACCAGGCTGATGTACCAGGCTGATGAGTGGAACCCTATTTTGGGTCATACTTTGCATACTATGTTCCAGGAGCTATGTGGATAATGGGGGAAGGAGGATGAGGTAAAATAAAAATTATTAACTAATTTGATAAATTTTGGGCACCCAGGCTATGGGTAATGGGTAAGGTACCTCCCCACCTCCCTGTACACTCTGAGCTTTTTCCATTCATGGGAAAGACACTGCAGCCTTTGAAATGATAACAAGCTGGTGCTGGGACAACATTGCTGAAAGAACAGCTTTCCATTGTAGAGAAGGGCACAAACCATAAACTTTGGATTCAGAACTTTGAACACCCCAAATTTTAAATTTTTAGTCATCTAGTGTTTTTGTTTCAGCCCATCTCTAATTATATTATTCATAGTAGCATCTATGAAAACCTCATGAACAATGTTTCCAAAGCCTTCCAAGACTTTGGGCTTACCATAAGCCTAAAAATGATGAACATAATGTGCCAATGAGTTGAAGAAGCACCCTTCCTCAGGATCAACAGCTATGAACTTGAATTCCTGAACAAATTCACATACCTGAGGCCCACTATCACAGCCAACATCTCACTCGAAATGGAACTCCACATCCACATTGGAAGCAATATCTAGACTGAGCAAGAGGGTAGGACAAAACAGTAAACGGACAGAACAGACAAAGATCTGTGTGTATTGTTCATGTGTTATCAGCCACTTTTGGACAGGACTGAGGCATGGACTTTATACTCTCATCAGGAACAGAGGCTCAACAGCTTTCATATGCGTTACTTTCATTAAATCTTTGGAACCTCCTGGAGAGACAGAGTCACCAATAATGAGGTCACTGAGCTCACTGAGGAGTCACTGAGGAGCTCAAGTGGTCCAGTATACCCATCATGCAAAGACTCTTAAAACAGAGACACCTCGGCTGGCTTGGGTGTGTGTATCAAATGAATGATGGGCATATCCCAAAGGACATCATCTATGGTGAATTGGCATCTGCAAAAAGACCCAAAGGATGCCCAAAATTGCATTTTAAGGATATGCACAAGCGAGTTCTCAAAAAAATGGACATGGATGTGGATAACTGGTAAGATCACACTCAGGACTGCAGCCTTTGGAAACAAATGCTTAACAAAGAGCTCCGGAGTTACAAGAGGAAACGGTCCAGCTTAGTTGAGGTGAACAGAGCTCACAGAAGGCAGAGCCCAAAGGGTCAAACTATCACCTTTAAATGTCACAGATGTGGCAGAGATTGTCTCTCTCAAGTGAGTCTCTTCAGCCACAGCCACGGCTGCCATAAAACTAACCGAATAAATTCTTTACTTCTAATGGGTGCATAGCCATGGTCTCTCTAGACCAGTGGTTCCCAAACTTTAACAACCTGTGAACCCCTTTCACTAAAATGTCAAGTCTCATGAACCCCCTCCAAAAATTAATATTTCCAGGGATTTTACCTGAGTATAAATTATAAAAGTAGTGATCTTGAAAATATAAAATTTGTTTTTATGACATGATTATTACACACTATATATTATTAACTATTATTGATCATTGCAGTATTTTTATTACATTATGAAAACAGCAACAGTCTTCCAAGATCTCACATTTGTAGCTGTATCACTTTCAATAAGCCTGTTTCATCAAGGTTCCTATGTTTCCTCAAGGAGTATCAGATGTGAAACAGCATGAAGGTATTTAAGGACCCAATCAAAGAGTTCTTTCTACACAATCATTCAGGTATTGAGCAGTCCAGGCAAACAACACACATTACAACAAAGCTTAACCTTGTTCTTCATAATAATTTTAAAAATAACAATAGCTGCCTATTTAATTTAAAAAAAACAGCAAAAAATATTCACCTCCCTTTCCATTTCTTATGAGTCTTGAAGTTGAAATCTCCTCAGTGTGATAGATATGCTTGGTTTGATCTGCTTAGCTCTTGGAAGTCCAGGGGCAACGGGCTGCTGGCCTCCTGTTGCCTGGAGTTCCTAGGGACAGCTCTGTCTGCCATTAGGGATTTTTTTCCTGACAACCCCTTGTAACATATCGTGAACCCCCCAGCAGTTCACGAACCCCAGTTTGGGAACCACTGCTCTAGACTTAAGGATGCACTAGTTGGCAGATGCCGTGTTCACATATGGTTTCCAAATATAGTGCTCACTTATGATTCCCAAAGACGATGGGTCGACTAGCACACACTTTGTTTCTCCCAGACACTGTGAAACTTTTATACTAGTTTTAAGTCTCACAGTGGTCCTGGGCCATTCTATCTGGAGATTTTTCCATTTCAAGCAGAGATGAACACATTGATTTTTGAAGGGTGAGTCATATGAAGACCTTTTTCACCAATTACAGTGTGCCCACGGTTACAGAAAGAGGTAAGGTTTCACTCTAATTCAGGTCTTTAACCATTCAAGTATTTAAAACTGATGTTTCCCTGAGATATGTGGGCATTGTGGTAATGTTGACCAGACTGGAGAACTCTTCTGGGTCTGGGGCTTTTATGCCATAATCATCATTTCATGTGACATTTTTCTGGATGTAATATCAAGGATTCTCAGCCTTAAGCACAGAGTAATTTTTACCACTTCCAGATCCATGTTTACCTAAACACTGGAAGTGTATTATATTAGGCTGGCTATATCAGGATTTATTGGGCTGATTTACCCATGACTATACCAATGTACATTTCCAATAATGAAAATGGAGAACAATATGTAAAAAGTGCATTAACATTTTGCAGCCATCAGGGACATATTCTAACTTGATTTCTCCTTATATTAAGGCTTTCCTGTTTGACTTTGACCTTTTGTAAAAAGTGTTTTGAGTCAAAATGCTCAGATTTATATAGAAGTTGTGTAAAATGCCAACATAAAGATAGTAAGTGGGATGCTGACTAGCTAACTATGACAAATTATGCACATTTAGACAATAAAACAATGGTAAAATGTTCCAATTTAACTTACATTGTTGTAAACCAAGATCAACAGGTAACTTGCTCTTTGGTATCAGAAGTTATTTCATTATAGAAACAGGAATATTTAATCATCAATGTTCATGTAAGATACTCTCATTCTTACAGATCCATTCATTAAAAGATCATCATCATAGTGACCTATGCTTACTACTTGGTGGAAAAGATGGAAGAGATATAGAACATTGTCATCTTTTAAGTAATGGGAGATGGACAGAGAGTGATGGGTACCATAAAAGTACCTGGATAAGTGGATAGGATGCTTAGATAGCCAGTAACTTTAAAATTTTAGTCTAATCTATTGGCAGATATGAATTTAGTTATGCCTGGGAATGAAAGATCTCTCTAGGAATTCGTTCTTCCAAGAATCTACCTAGATGGGAATGACATCTGTTTAGTAGCTCTACTGGTAGTTTGGCCATTCATGTTTTTTTGTAAAAGTGACCTACAAAATAATTTTTCAAAGTTAGCCATGCACCCTTTTTTCTTCTTTCTCTTCTTTATAATGTATGAAGAAGGTCTAAAAGAGCTTTTCAGCTTGTTTTCTTTTCTCTTGGCGATAACAGGAATTTAAAACCTGTTCATTCCTGTTTGGATAGAGGACCTCTTGATTGTTTCAGCTGGTTTATCACCCCTTAATTGAAGAAGCAGGTGGACTAAATCTTTAACAAAGGTTTCCTTCACCATAATTTTCATTAGCTATTTAAGTTTAATTAAAGTTAACAAGAAACTTTAGACAGTCTGGCTAAAATTGCTTTCCCATCTCAACTTTCATACCTGTGGTTCCTGTGATGTCATCAGCTCACTAATACTTCACTCATCACACAGGGCCTGAATCTACAGTGTCCTCTGTAGTCATTTACATCCATGTAAAGTGATTGTAGAATACAATGGTTACATTTCAACCCCCATGCTCTATACATTAGAATGGCTACCTAACATGCAAGACAGCAGGAGAGCAGGTCAAGAATCTCCCAAAGTTACAAGAACTGACTTTCAAATGTAAAAATAAACAAACAAACCAACCTACCACCAACAAAAAACCTAGAAAGTTAAAAACCTTTCAAACTTTCTAAATGCAGCACAGAAGCAAAAAATGCACCCCCCTTCTTTTTTTCCCCACAGGGGCCACCTTTAAAATTCAGCTGCATTTGCTGGACTTACTTCTTTACATAAAAAAAATTCAATGGCTTGAAAGTTCAAATACTTGTGATTAAAAAAAACTAGTTAGAAACTGGGTCAATTTTCAAGTCAATGTTTGTTGACAGAATGCACTCCTGTATTTACAGCTTATACACAATTGTAATAATCTTTGTACAAGGCATGCCGTGTGAGCTATCACTTGAAAACTTCATAATTTGCTGATCAGTAATATCATGGTAAAATTTGAGTAGCAGCATTGTGTAAAGTAATACATTTTCCCCGTAATACGTTAAAAATACATGTTCAGACTCACATAGCACCAAACTGGCCAAACAGACCTGTCACAAACAAAGGACTGTATGTTTGTCTTAATTTGAAGTTAAATAGTAATCAGAGTCTTCCGGTGGAAAGGAGGAAGAAAGAAAACAAAGGAAGCTCACACAGATGAGCTGTCAAAAAAACTGTCAGGGAACATCCTTCCACACAGACTCTATCTCTCCTGATTTTCAGCTGGAAATGCTTCTCAAGAGGGAGATTGAAACTACAAATGGGAGGGGCAAACACCCCAAGAGACCCCCCTCATCCCTCTCCCCATCCATCTCACACTTGTATCTGAGAAGACAAAAGAAGCAGTCCCTGGACTCTGAGTGAGGGTTCTGACCTAGAAATTGGTCAGTAATACTGTGGAAAGCAGGTGATGAGAAACATTGCTTTCATCTAATATAGTCTGTTAAGTTAGGCACTAGAAAGGCATTTTATCTTTATTTTTCTTTAACCATTTATTAATTTTATGCCTGAATGCTTGACACCATCATTGATGGGCAATCAACCAATTGTCTTCACCCCAATGATTGTGTGTCAGTGCTTGAGTCTCCACAAAGTCCATTCCTGTCCACTCTTTTACATTTTCAATTCATCTCTTCTTCTGTATAGTCTTCTTTTCTTCCCCTCTACTGTCCCTTGGAGGATGATCTTGGATAGGCCAAATGATCTTGTTACATGGCCATACCACTTCAACTTGTGCTTCTTCACAATCGTCACAAGGTCTTCATATGACCCAGCACATTGGTCGATGATATTGTGGATCTCTTCATTAGTGATGTGGTGGAACTAGGAGATGCCCAGGATTTTACAGAAGTATCTCATCTCTACTATGTGTATTTTCCATTCAAATTCTGCCATAAAGATCCATGTCTCACGTGCATGCAGAAAAAGAGAGATGACCAATGCATTCAACAGTTTCAGTTTGGATTCCAGGGAGATGTTCTTATTCCTCCAAATTGGCTTTAGCTTTGTCGCTGCTGCTGTTATTTGCTCAGTTCTTTCCCGAATTTCTACCTTGGATCCTTCATCAATGATTGTTTCCCCCAAATACTCAAACCATTCCACTGTCTCCAGCTCTTGTCCACTGACAGTGACATGTGAGCTGATCCCATCACTTTTGTTTGTCATCAGTTTGTACTCACCTAACATCTATCTCTTTGTAGTTAATAAACATGTTATTGTTTTATGTAATCTAGAGTGTTTAAATTGAAGTGTACAGGTAACTTCATTTAAGGCAGCAAGTTTTATATGTATTAACACTTTAAAGGAAGAAATTGACTTAATATGTTTGGATTTTCCAGGATCCAGGGGACGGGCAGTACAGAACATATATTTAGTTGGAGAAATCTGGGACTGGGAGCATGTTGGGATCACTCTGCAGAATAACCAAGGCAGTTGAGAGCCAAGGTGTGACTGGAAGGCTTCTGAAGTTACCCAAACACATCTGGGAGTGACCTGCATGTGAGCAGTCCAGGTTCGGAAGCTACAACAGTAAGTCATTGGAAGACATCCCTGGTTTCAGGGAAAGAGTGATACAATTCCCCACTGATCTGGATTGCAACCAAGTATTTCACAATGTTGACCTTTAGTCATTGGAAAATGGGACCATTTTCCCCCAGATGTGTAAATGGTAATGAAGTTTTCCATGAAACTGGGATCATTTTCAAGTTTTATAACTATCAGAGAAAATGCTTGATGTACAAGTTGCTTTACATTTGTAACAAGCAATTTTCACACCTCTACCTGCTCCTCCCTGATCCAAGCAGCTGTCTGATATGACGGTGGCACAGATCCATAGCATGTCTCCTTGCTGCAGTTTATGTAGCTGTCCAACATTTAGAATCAATGTGTAAAATTATTTTCCATTCTGCACCAAATGAAGCACTCACCTTACTGGAGAAGAGCAATGTCATGTGGATGTGGGTGCTAATCGGGTGTGTCATCTATTTCTGTAATAGATATGTAACCTATGAATGGAACATATGTTTTGGTTGTTTTATGTAGACTGTAGGCATTGTGACACAGTTCTGAGCCTGTGTTGGTGTGTCTCTGCGTCTGGGCAGATTAAGTGGCCTCAGAAACTCAATAAGGCCCCAACGTGACCTCCCTTTCTCAATGTAGTGGCAAAACTCACAGACTATTGAGTTAATTTCATCACTGGCCAGTATGGGAGATGGGAAGGGGAAATACCCCCTCAATGTTTGTTGCTCCATAGAGCTCAGTAGGCACAGTTCAGCCTCATGACCAGACTGAGTCCTACTTCCCTTTTCAAGGGAATCTCTGTAGAGCATGGCGGGGTGTGGGTGCGGTGTGGGTGCGGGAGAATGGGAGGAGGAAACTGGGCCTGCCCTCTACTCTGGGGTCCAACCCAGGGACCTTAATAGTAGCAGTTGTTGACAGCTTTCCCTCGACCACTGACACTGCTTTGTTTCCCTGAGCCACTTACCCATGGCCCTCTTTTCCTAGCTTCACCCTTTCCTCAGGATACAGCAATGCTTTCTCTCCTCCAGCTCTTTCCCCCTGGGCTCTTTTGAGGGAACTGAAAAAGGGGAGCTTTTAAACAGTATGAGCGAGACCTTGATTGGTTCCAGCTGTCTCCATTAGCCTTATGGCCTTAACTGACTCTTTGCCAGTCAGTTGGGGTCAGGTGCTTGCATTAGTCTAATGTCCTTAACTGGTTAATTTGTGTCATGTGTATTGATTGGCCTGGAATAGCCTTTTTTTTGTCTATCCAGGGAAGAGGAATCTGCTCATCCTAAGGCTGATATACCTGCCTGCCACCACTCTCTTATATCCTTTTGGTCTCACCTAGGCAATCCCAGGATAGGAAACAGCAGGGAGGAAAGAGAAACAAAGGGGACTGATTTTCCAAGAACTCTTCCAATAAGTTGCTTACATGCTTCTCCAGGTAAGTAAGACCAGTAGGACTCCAGATTTGGAAAAGACTGCCATGCTTCAACTTGGATTTAAAAATAACCCCTCAGAAACACTGTTTGTTCCAGATCATCAGCAACCTTACGGTGAAGGAGATGTGTTTACTATAAGGAGGACACAATCCTCATGATACCTGGCCATCATCTCTTTCCCTCCAAACAGGTGGTTAATGAAACTGCAGTTAAGTAAAGGATACATAACCTAGAGAGAAGAGAGCGGCCAAAGATGAATTTCCCATTCTGAAGATTAATAGAAAGAAACAACAAACCCTGAAAACTAACAAACAAATCTTTCTACGAATAAAATCTTGCAAAACAAATAAAAGATGGTTGATGTCTCTGGGGCACACTTATTCAATGAAATGGCATACTTGTAACAGAAGACCTGTACTTAGCTGTACCCTGGGGGAGAAAAGACAGGAGAGACATAATACTTTAGCCGATGCCTGTTGGCTGCAATGTAGAAGATATAAAACACTTACTTTAACCCTGTATTTGTCTCAAAGCCATAATTTCACCAGACCCTTTGTCAAGTGTTTGTTAACACCAGATGTTGCAATTACCAGTTTAAAGAAAAATATTTTTCAAAATATAGAGATAAAAATATTAGTGTTCTGTGGCAGGTATCAGATTGACTATACTCAGCAATTAAGTCCTTTATCTATGGAACACCTGTAGCATGGACAGCAATGCTTGCTTCCACACAGTGTCCTGCCATGGAGCATCCTCCCTCAACTGAAGCCTCTCCTGAAGAACTGATAGGATAGATCAGCCTCCAGATCCATTTAATCCTTAACCCTCTTGCTGAGACTGACACAATAGACATCCAGTGCTAATTATGTTGTTTGTAGTACTGCGGCCCTCTTTTGACCTAAGTGGCTAATCAAAGTTCAGGGCCCTGGGGATGTCCCAGTTTGGGGTAGAAATTGACAAGAGTCTAGTATTTTATTTGATGCAATCTTGTTTATTTACAAGAATGTACAAAGTCTGGCTGCTCCCAATGCACAAGAATAGTTTCTGAGCAGCCTTGAGCCTCATCAGCCAACACATCCCATATATTGTGTGCACGGGATGCTGGCTGGCTTTCTTGCTTTTTGCCTCTGACTCTGCCTGTGACAGGGTGGAATAGGTCCAGAGGCCTCCTGCTAGGTGGCCCTGCCTTACCTTGCTCCAGAAAAAGAGCAATAGAGAGGTCCTCCAAGCTGCATAGAGCTGCTGTGTGGGACACAGCCAATCAGAGGGGCTGCAGAGAGCAGCCAATGAGGGCCCAGCAGTTACTTAACGGGACCTGACATATGGCTGCTACTTAGAGGGTCCCTGGGCTGGGACCTGGAGTAGTGGGTGAGCCTGGGTCCCCAGCAACAGGAGAAGTAGCTGTGCTCTGAGAGAAGGGAGTTAGACTGGCCCCAGGGAAGGGACTCCTCCTGGGAGAGGGCTGGACTGAGACGGACCCAGCTGGAGAGCTGGGGCGAGAGAACTAAAGAGCAGATGAAGAGCCTCCTGAGAGGAACCCCTGGGGCTGATGCTCCATCTCAGAGCAAGAACCTTTGCGCAGAAGGTGGACGCTAGGGCACTGAGAGTCTGACCAACAGGGTCTATGAGAGCTTGGGGAGAGCTAAAGAGATGTTGCCAACAGAGGGATGTTGCAGTGCTTGAGGGGAGGGCGGTAGAGGGGAGTTTAACACTCCTGAGTGAGAAGGTTGAAGCACTGTATAGTGCCAGTGTAGACAAGCACTAGTCTGTTCTTCCCTTCCTTCACAAACATGCACTTGACCCAAACTCCTGGGCAGGTTCACAATCCCTTTTGTCTCGGGCGCTTGTGATTAACTTATCTTGAGAGTTATGTTAATTGAAGGGGGAATTCACACCCAGTCTCACAAAGTTTGTGACCCAGGCAGTCACCAGTAACTCTCAGCATAAGAATATGAACATTTATCCATTTAATATGGGCCAAACAACAGCCACTGAATGTCAACAACTTTCAATTGTCAGTCTGCTCCGAATTCAGATTCCATATTTACCATCTGATCTCCCAGACTAAAATCCCATGTACTATATTTATTTTCAGAGAACATTTTAGGTATAGCTATGCAATAAGTACTGTACAACTCTGTACACATTAAATGGGTTAACTGCTCTTTAAAAACATATACAATAAGCACAAGTTGATTAAATACCATAATTACACCGCCCCCGGCTATTGAAACTTCAAAGAGCATTTCAAAATTTCAGTGCATCACCACGCTCTGGTGTGCATTATTGCCGGTGTGTTCTTAGTACAGGCTGGATTTCATCACTATCATTTCGGAAGGGAAACAATTTTGTTTCTTGTATTTTAAAGACCATTGTAAACAGGTGCCATCTCTGGAATGTGCACTTTAGATCTGGCAGCAGTGGAGTGACCGACATTGGCATAAATCCTCACTCTGTCACTCAGGAGCATTAGCTATTGGAATAGATGTTCTTTGGAATGCTATTCACACACACTGCACTAGGTATGTTGTAAGGGACAGGCTTGCTTCTGTTTTAGGCTGGTTTTTGATGCTTTATTGGCAATCAGTTTAATGGTCAAGGTTTATCGTCTGACACTTTCAGAGTCATCTAATTTCAGGCCAGAAGGGACCACCACATCATTTAGTCTGACCTCATATATATCACAGGCCACCAACACGACCCAGTACCTGCAACCTAAACCCAACAACTGAAATTAGATCAAATATTACAGCCCTCAGGAGACTGAACTCTTATGTGCCCCAGGCAAAGAATAGTAGGGACCAAGGTGCACCAGTGCCCCAGACCTTTGTATTGGCAGAGAAATGATTAAGTAAGATGTGCCCAGATGACCCCGGCAAGGAACCTGCAACACACTCTGCAGAGAAAGGCAACCCCCCGCTCCCTCTCTCTCACACAAACACATAGGATGACCAGATGTCCCTATTGTATAGGAACAGTCCTGATATTCAAGGCTGTTTCTTATATAGGCCTCCCACACCCCAATTTTTCACACTTTCTATCTGATCACCCTATTCCCACTCCCAAAGTCATGGCTAATCTGATCTGGAGGAAAATCCCTGGCTATCGGTTAATCCCTGAACATGTAAGAAAGAATCATCTAGCCAAGTACCAGAGAGAGAGAATGTTCTGTACCACCTCGGGGCACCAGCCTACACCATCCAGTATGCTCTCACTAGCTTTGACCATCTCTGATGCTTCAGAGGAAGCAGAGAAACACCCCCCCCCCCCATAGAATACATTGGGATACATTTTGTTTCTTATACTGCATGCTGGATAATAACATGAAAGGCCTCCATCCGTGAAAATCTACACTGGCTCTTTATTAAGAGATATGTTCAAAGAGATGCAGCAACAGCAGCAACCACTGAAGCCATGTGCAGACTCACCTCCAAATTCTTCCCTCCTGCCACCTGTCCTCTGCCCTTCAAGTTCCATGCACATTGCGACAACTCTCACACTCTTTAAAAATGTCATATTCTTTAGTTTATAGGTGGGGAAATGAACTCTCAAAACTACACTTTCAATAGATATGTACACATTACTTAACCCTTTCTTACACACAGAGAACTGAAAGTTCATTCTTTTCACTTTCAAATCATTTAGGAACCTGGCGAGATATCAAGTACTTTCTGATTTCAGCTGGGTCAGCAGTACTTCCCTGGAAGCCTTTCCTGAAGTATTTTTGGTTCTTCAGGATGTACCAAGTCAGAAAATGAAGAGTATGCAGTTCATCTGGAGGATAAATTTTTGGATTGGTTCTATCCTATTTGTCTTTTGGTATTAGCTTTAGTCCAAAGTTGTACACTTATCCTGGTTGAGGGCCTCTTTAAAGTAGTGTAAAGGGGAAGACAGAATGCTTGATTCCTAGAATGATGACAGCCAGGTTCTTTCATCATTACTTACTCTGACTTTTCTTTGTGAGTACTCCCACTTACTTCATTGGTCAAACTCATGGAATAAGGAACTGCTCAACAACGTTGAGGGTGTAGGATCAGACTTTGATTAATCACACCAATGATTCATCAGAAGGGGGGGGGGGTTAATTGCAGACCTAATTTTCAATTTTCCTCAGGATTTTACCTCAGACTTCATGACTTGTACTCAGAGTGCCTTTCAGGGTGAGGACACAGAAAATCAGTTAGACTATTTGTTTTAAGAGCAAAATCTCAGTCCCAGAGTGGAAAAAAAAAAAAACGTTAAAGAGCTTTGCCTTCAGGAACTGGTGAGGGGTGGTATTAATCCCCTTTAACCCAAAGTAGGAGATAGGGCACGTCCAGAGCTGGGTCATGGCTTTACTAATGGGTATAAGGATGGGAACTAGAAGACCACTTCCACCATATCTACAGTTCTTCCAGCCCCCTGGCTCACCCACATTCCCCTTTCTCTGCAGTGAACAGTGGGAAGGCTTGGTGCAGACCAAGGCTTTCCAAAGAGTTTTAGTTCTTTGGTGCCCTCGTGAAGGGGAAAATTGCTATTTCCATTATGTGTCAACATGGGAGCAAAGGGAAGAGAGAACCGGATTTTCCTTTAAGTGAACTAACAGGAATAAAGACTTTTAAGAATCTTTGAACAGTGTGATACTAGTGCACAGTTGAGTGATGCATTCTCTTTGAGTAACAGTTGAAATCTTTAGTTAGATTTGTGTCCACTTGAAACTGTGCGCTTCTAGAACCCCATAACCTTACAACTAATTTTATAATTAGTGCTATTACATAAAACCTAAGCTTAGACAAATGTCCCAAGTGACATGATTAACTTCAGAGATACTAGTCAGCAGGAGTCAGTCACAAAGCATAAACTAATTAATGTCTGAGGACAAGCCTAGGACAAGGGAGGTCAGATATCTGACATGCTTGTAAGTACTGTCAAATGAAACTGGAAGAGAAGCATAACATCATCTGTAGGGAGTTATTTCAACAGTAAGTGCAGAATTTGTGGCTACTGTCCTGAATGTTCTCTATCTACCTCCTTCACTTTTATTTTCCTGATTGCATATAAAACATAGAAAAAATGGGGGTAAGTGTGGTACAGAGGAAACAAAGTATAACCTAAATACAAGAAAGTAATCAAAATGGATGAAAGACCATATCAGGAGAACAAGACACATAACCAGCTAAATAAATGTGCAGCAGGCCAATGCAACTTACAGTGTTAAACAAACAAATTAGCATAGAGCAATGCCTGATTTTCAGAGGTCATTTCACAATAATTTTAAGAGGGCTTGTAAGGAATTATTCTGTTGCACACTAAGAGATAAAAGTATTTATCTTGTTTACTCTTTTCTTTACATTTGCTATATTCTTTCTCCTGGGACCTTTCCTTCTTTCAGTCTGGGAAGCTTTACACATACAGGGTAATGCAGCTATGCTAATTTATCTAATGATTTTGTCCACTAAGCCTGGACATTTAGACTGTCTTCACCTATCAGATACACCCACAGCTAAGAAATTGGATCTTTACACTGCTCTGTCTGAACAAACTGCCAGTCACCTCTGAATCACAGTGGTGGAGTAAACTCATTACCGATGTGGAGTTTGGAACTTAGACTCTTAAGAGCATCTATAGTGGGTCAAACCATCTACACCCCTCCCCCCCCCATTCTGTCTTCCAGCAGTGGCTGGTGCCAGATGCTCCAGAGAGAATGAACAGAACAAGGCAATTATTGAGTGACCCATCTGCTGTCATCCACTTCTAGCTCCTGACAGTTTAAAAACAGTGTAAATCATATAAGAGTGGAACACATACAGATCAACAACAAAACTCCTTTTTTATACAGGAAACACAAATTTCAGCAATGGGTGAAGTACGTTGTGATAAGGAACAGAGATGGGAGTAAATGGGAGTTGGAATGGGGAGATTGTGAATGACTAAGCAAGGAGACTGGGGCTGGGAGCTCACTGGGAGTTGGGAGGAAAGAGCTATAGTATGCAGAGTACTGTGGAAAATCATATCTTTGATGTCCCAAATTGGGCATCCAGAATTAAAAGATAGCTTTGACTTTATTATACCACTCTATAGGCTAGTTCTCCATCTGTAAAGTGGGCATAATAATACCATCTCATCTCACATGGGTGTATGAAAATAAGTTTGTTAATGTTTGTAAAATACTCATATACTATAGTGATGAATACTTTACAGAAGCCCTCGAGGAATTTTTGCTAATTTTTCACTCATAGCAGGTTTTGAAAATGGTGCAATAAATAAGGCCTAGGATCACACAATGAGGCTAGAACAGAGAGTACCATTATTCAGAGAGTACCATTAATCTGTGCATTAATGGAGGCAGGGGTCCTGTGGAAGAAATAGTATGATAAAGTAATTAAACATATCATGGGGCATAGGCAAAAAGGCTGAATTAAGGGTGTGCAGGCAATATTTATCCTAATATTTGCATGCCAGACTTTGCAATGCTGGAATTTAGGCCATAGTCACAACTTAGACATAGAGATATCAATCTGCATCTTCCTTCATCTTTTATTTTTTGAGTTATTTTATGGAGAGGAAAAGAGCCCTTGAAAATGTTGTTTTGGTGTTGAGTTTCTATCTCTTTCACTCTTCCTCCCACAGGGCCATTACCATGTACAGAATGAGTGATTTTGCTCTTAGCAAGCATGGCCGTATATTCCAGCAGCTCCATTGGTGTCGGCATTTTCAAAACATGTAAATTTCCTGCTAGTTAGGTGGCATGGTTCTTAGTTTTTCTCTAGGCTTATGGCTGGGAGGAAACCTAATGGATGCATAGTTGGTAGCAGAATGGCAGTGAATTTGCTCGATTTCAGGGCTTTGTTTGGTATAAGTGCAAACTCTTCATTGAAGTTCTACTTAAGATGCAAAAGTTATTCCTCCTTACTAGGACTGTCTAAAAAGGAAATATATTCATGTTGGATTAAGTTGTTAAAGATTCAGTGAGCCATAGAGATTATTCTGACAGGCATACAGAAATTTCTGTTTACTGAATCAGAAGTGACATTGGACAACATTCTGATATAGAAAAAAAATGTGTTGCCTTAAGCCTTAAAGTGACAGGATGGAGACAGTTTGAGATTTCAATGGTACTACAGTATTTCATCATAACTGTAGTCTCATTTCTTACCCATTTTTTTGCTTTACATATAGACTGAAAAGTACACGTTACAGTAATATTCCTATATGTGATATTTATTAGTCTAAATTACATCTTTGCAGATAAGACTGTTACTCATTTATATTAATAAATATACTGATGGATACAGTTTCTGTGTTTTTCATATGCTCTCAAAATTTTATTACTAGTGCAGTGCCTCATTACTTGAAGCCTAAACTCTGGTACATCAATGCAGCCTGCTCAAAGACAACTCCCTGGGTCAGATCATTAGAAAAGCTTTAATCCGTTAGAACAGTTTTTCAGTACTGTTTACACCAGGGAGTGAGTTGTACAAATCCTCTTTACACAAGACAAGAATAACACAGGAAGAAACTATTTGTCTCTGATCTCTACAAAGAAGGAGAGCAAACCTGAGTCCACAGGGGGCTTTCTATCACTTAAAGTAACCAGGAGGGGATTAATCAAAGATATCTTTGCTGAACAATGTACAGCCAGCTTCAATGCAATCACATTGATCAACGTACAGTAGAACAACAGAGTTACAGCAGCTGGTGTTTTAAGTAGAGGTAGAGAAGGGCGAAAATACCCAAACTGCTTCACCACTGCTTTGACCCATCAAAATATCTGCAGGTAATCTCACTTTCTGGAATCCGAAAATGTGCCAGTGAATTCAACACTACTCACATGAATGAAAGCAGAAAAAAGAGAGGGACTCCTTAGCACCTATAATATGCATTTCGACCCCACTTTCCTAACATAGTGAACAGGCCCCTCACCTCTTTACCTGTGATAGGGGTGTCCATAAATTACTACCATTTTTTATTTGGTGATTTTCAAGCCCAGCTACCCTTTGTCAAACTGAAAGAAACACACAAAATTAAGAACTCAAATCCTCTAATGTGATACATTTTATATAACTCCTCTTGTGCACTAGCTAACTTTCCTCTGTTCATGGGGTCTGACTGAGCACTGCATTACTTCAGTTTTATACCAGTGTACCTTCAGAACTTTCAATGCAGTTGTAACAGTATAGCACTGGAGTAACAGCATGGTAACTAGGCCAGTTGCCCTTAGTGGGAAAAGATGCTTTCCTCTCAAATATAGATCCTAGATAAAAAAATCCACACTGGATGCTTTGTAAAAGAAGCCATGAAACTAAAAATTATTTTTCAAAATCAAACTTTTTCCCAAAAGAAATGTCTTTTCAAAGGAAATGAAAATTTCCCACAAAAACAAAAGTTCAGTTTTGTTTTACCTTTAACAATTAATATTGGGTGGAAAATTGTCCCCCTCTCCCAAGTTTCCCAGGTGAAACTATTGTCATTTTCCAACCTGCTCAATGTGGAGCTAAATTATTTCTGAACTCAACAGGTGCTCTTGAGAACAGTGTTTCAGCTTTGTGTGTATTTGTGTGTTGGCCAAATTGGACAGTCTCTATGCAAAAGAATAAATGGACACAAGTTTGACATCAGGAATCATAAATTCAAAAACCAATAGAAGAACACTACCATCTCTCAGGTCACTAAGTAATAGACCGAAAAGTGGCAATTCTTCAATAACAACCCCCCCTGCAAAAACAGACTCTAATGAGAAATTGCAGAACTGGAATTAATTTGCAAACTAGATATCATTAAATTAGTCTTGAATAAAGACTGAGGTGCCTGGATCATTACACAAACTGAAAACTATTTCCCCATGCTAAGTTTTCCCCTACTGTTACTCACACCTTCTTGTCAACTGTTTGAAATGGGCCATTCTGATTATCACTACAAAAGGTTTTTTTCTCCTGCTGATAATAGCTCACCTTAATTGATTTGTCTCATTAGAGTTGGCATGGCAATCCCCCATCTTTTTATCTTCTCTCTCCATATATACTCCTAGTGTGAGTTCCACTCTATGCATCTGATGAGGTGGGTTCTAGTCCATGAAAGCTTATGCCCAAATAAATTTGTCGGTTTCTAAGCTGCCACAAGTACTCCTCATTCTTCTTGTTAAAAAATGGTGTGCTTTCCTAAAGATCTCCTTCCCTATGCTTCTGGATGAGTAGCAGCACTGGGCAGAACCACAGGGGAATGGCTCAGTTATATTCTCTGGTGGTCAGGGGTGATTATCAAAGAGAGTGGTGGACATTTGTTCCTCTCCCACAAGGGTACTGTCATGTAGAGTTCTGTAAGATTTCACTTTGTCCTCTCTCTCATTCAACTTGCATATGTGGTTGTTAGGGGAGTTAGTGGACAAGCTAGTGTTGCTATGTCTTAGATATATGCTGATGATATGCAGTTGCATACTGCTACCTTTTCTGACCCAGAACAGTTCAGGGCTTTTCTGGTGTCTGGTATAGACTGAAACATGGTTTATAGTGAACTGGCTGAAGCTCAATCCAGATGAAATGGAGTTGATGAAGCTGGGTTGGAGGAAATGATCAGAAATGTGTAAAAAACTCTCTTTCATCCGTTGAAGGTGTTTTCATCACTGATTGTTGCTCTTGTATGCAAACTGAGACCCCAGCTAGACAGAGGCTTATCCAGCAGCCCACCCATCCTTATTTCAAGGGACCATCCTTTATTTAATTGACTTGTCCCTTATGGTGAGCACCCATCCCTTATTATAAGATGTATAGAAATGTATTAAAACTGCTGACAAATACCATTTTTAAACATTAAATTGAAGCTTATGATACGTGCACAGTATACTTGAGGGAAGTAAAAAAGTACGCTTGAGAGAAAAATACATGACATGTTAAGAGAAATGGTCTTTCCCTAAAATGTCCCTTAAACATAAAACATTGCCCCTTATTTTTCATGTGATTTTACCTTATTTCCATCCAACAAAGGTGGTCACCTTAGTTAGGGGTGACACACAGAGGAAGTGGAATAGACAGAGGGAAGGGCTAGTAGAATGATCAGGGAAATGGAAAGCCTATCCTATATGTGGAGACTAAATAAGGTTGGCTTGTTTAGCCTAACAAAATGAAGTCTGAGAAAGGACAGGATTGTGCTTTATAAATCAAAGGAGTAAGCACCAGTGAGGGAGAAGAGCTTTTTAAACTAAGGCACAAAAACAAATGGGTGTAAACTAGTCATGAATAAATTTACGCTGGTGTGATCCTGGGAGGTCCTCAGAAGGATGGTAGAACCCCACCGCCTCCCCATAATGTAACTCACATCAGGCCTGACACACTCATTGCCCCAACACCCAATTATAATAATATGTATCTCAAAGATGTCATGTAAGGTATCAGATGTAAACTGATGATACACGTGTCCTGAAAATCATTGTGTGATGCACATATGTATTGTGTACAAATAGTTGCAGATGTGTGTGGGAAATATGTTCTTAATGTGTTTGAGAGGCAGTGCATAAATACAGCCTGTCTTAGACAGAGGAATGTGTATTTACCTGTCTGACCAGCTTGGTAACAGTCAAAAGACAATGAAAGTACATTTATATGAAAGGTAAACAAAGCCATCAAGCTAAACAAGCAGGGGAAAATATCATTACTCTCTCCAGGGGATAGAATATGGACCCCAGGAATCTTTCCTGGCTCTTGATGCAGAGTAATTTAAGGGTAGCAAAAAGACATTTTAGGGATCCATCCCTCAGGAGACAAAGAATACAATACTCTGAGCCTGTGGAAGTTGGATCTCCTAGCCTAGAAGCTGCAGATGCTGGTAACAAAAAACTTAGGCAAAGATTCTAACTTGTTAAACTTCTGTTTCAGACACTAAAAAGCATGGGTTTTTTTTGGTTTGTTTTATTTTAACCACTGCCTTTTATTTATTTTTCCTCAGTATCATTTACCTCTCTGTTCTTTGTTATTAAACTTATTGTATAGTGTGTATTAAAGTGTAGCGTGAGTTTTCAGTTAAACTAACAGATTGGTGTGAGTTTTGACAGTGGCGGAAGCAAATTTAATTTTTATGACTGTCAGGACAGGACACTTTAGAGACGTGTCTCTGGGGATGTTGGGACCTGGGGTTCACTGATTGTTTCCTGCAAGGCAAGGATATATTGGCAGAGTCTTAGAAGAGTCTGCTGCAAGGCAGATGGGCTGCTGTGTCAAGGAATTGATACAGATTAGGAGTAGCAAATCTCTGCCTTTTGCTAAGGCAGAGGTGTAACACAGTGGCTCACAGTTCTGGTGTCCTGAGCACAACATCAGAGCTGGAAGTTAAAAGGTTTCTAACCATAAAGAATGACATTCTGGACAGCCTTCCAACACTAGTGGGGGGAAAACAACCTAAGTAGGTTTAAGAGGGAACTTGATACATTTATGAAAGGGATTATATGACAGGGGTTGCCTGCCATAGGAGCCTTCCTGTCTTATGTCCTAGGTCTAGTTTTTTGTACTGTGTAATTTTACAGAATTGTAAGTAAGAGTTTCTTTTATTGTATTTGTTAAAGGTGCTAAGATTATTTATACAGGCCCCTCTAATTATTTCATAAATATAACTACACAATTTGTGGGCGTATAAGAGCCCTAAATACTATAATATAACTACACAATTTGTGGGCGTATAAGAGCCATAAATACTATAATATAACTACACAATTTGTGGGCATATAAGAGCCTAACATACTATTATTACCTAGCATAGCTAAAATCACCAGCCTCAACCACTCAAAAATCAGCCCCTACTCAAAAGCATAAATTAAATTAAAAATCATGATTTTTAAAATGTATAATATCAGCTTCTTTTTCTATTTGCCTACTCGTTTCTGAGCCTTTAAGATGCACTGAGCAGGTGCAGCATTAGTTAGTGGAAGGGCAAGATTCAGAAGCAGAATGAAGGAGCAGCAGAAGTACTTAGCTTCGTGAGACTGACTCCATCTCTTCATCTCAGCCTCTTCTCTGGGTAGTGCACCTTAGAGGGCCCTCCAAACTCCAGATTTTGTTCTGAAGGCCTAATTCATATTAAGATTAGTCAGGTTTTGTGTAGGATTGAAATACAGTCAAACATGATTATTCTTGTTAGACAGCTCCCAGTCTTAAGAGACTACATCATGTAAGTCAGGATAAGCATATATACCCAGTATATACAATTATCTGCCAAGTTTACCAGCACACAGCCATTAAGCATCAGATGTTAATTGTCCTCAGTGATCGCTTTGAGGTTTTTCTGTACTACACCAGAAAGATAGAGTTTCTGCTACTGAAAGGTAAATGGTGGGATATAACTTATTTGAATACATAGTTCAACTCATTGTGTAAAATCTAATTTATCCATCTTGATGTCCAGTTTTAGGTGAGGCATTCCTGGGCAGGACTGCTAATCTTAGTCATGCCATTATATTCTTATTAATGAATTGATTAATTTCTTAGATCGCAATGGTCAATAAAGGTTTGGTCTCCTGAGGACTACAGCACCAGAACTATTATTAGTATCATTAGAATGAGAGACCCAAAGATCACACAAAAAGCAATCACAATTATTCACAAGGTCCTTTATTAATCCACTAAGCAGATAAACAGCAGATAGAAAGGGAGCGCAAAATGTTTAGCTCTGGCATCACTCAGGTCTCACATTTCCTGCTGGGGATCCTTGGAGTGTCAGTCATTATCTTCCTCATTGTCATCTTCATCATCACCACTAGTGGTTGTCTTGCTCCCATATCCCCATGCATTTCCCCCAGAACATAGGCTGGGCAACACTTTTTATCCTGAGTTACATTTACACCTACTAAGGCTCATACATATGTATAAGATTTCCAACCCTTTTTTCCTAATCCATACTTCCACACCCACTAATTAAGGGGTAACCTGTTTTTCATAGGCAATCTCATTAGTTCCTTTTTACTAAGTTACCATAGCAACTTGTGGTCAATTTAGAATTCTCCAAGATGTTATAATCTGACATCTTGTGGTATTAACTGATATATTTGCAGAAGATAGGCATAAAGGGGCCTTAAGACAGAAGAGAATCAGGCCTAAACTGCTGAACATGAATTTTTACTAATGCTACATTCTAAAAAGAACTGGCATTTAAAATATACGATGAAATAAGCAGATTTAGCTAAGCTTCCACCCTCCTGCCTCCCCTGAACCCCGCAGTACAAACGAAAATTTAATAATTTGCAGTAGATTTTCATTTCAGAGAAGATTCTATTTTCCACAGCTGCAATGGCAACAACACGAATCTTTGCATTCATTATCTTCCCACAGCAACCTGACTTTTGTACGGTGACTCATTGAAGCCTGAGGTCACTGAGTAGGAAGGTTTCAAAGACCTGCTAAGGAAGCACAGTTCCTGTCAGGAATTTTTGATATAGATTATCTCTACCTTGTGCGGCTGAGCTGCTGACAAAGTGATTTCACAGGAGATCTCTATATATATTTAGAAAGTGATTCACTCAGCCCTTGGTGCCAACAAGCATTGAAGGCACTCATTGCCGCAGCAGAAAAACTCACCTTGGTACAATTTTTTTTTTCTTTTTGCAGGATTGTTTTTTTTTTTTTGGTGCTCTCTATTCCCTTGTTATGCAATCAGCCATTAGCTAAAGATTTTCCAACTTAAAAATCTCTAATAGATGGCATTTTGAAACTTGAGATGCCAGAATAACAATTAGGGTATCTATTCAGCATTGGTGAGGCCTCTTCTGGACTAGTGTGTCCAGTTTTGGGCCCCACACTACAAGAAGAATGTGGAAAAATTGGAAAGAGTCCAGAGGAGGGCAACAAAAAAGATTAGGGGGCCGGAGCACATGATTTACGAGGAGAGGCTGAGGGAACTGGGATTGTTTAGTCTGCAAAAGAGAAGACTGAGGGGGGATTTGATAGCTGCTTTCAACTACCTGAAAGGGAGTTCCAAAGAGAATGGATCTAGACAGTTCTTAGTGGTAGCACGTGACAGAACAAGGAGTAATGGTCTCAAGTTGCAGTGGGGGAGTTTTAGGTTGGATATTAGGAAAAACATTTTCACTAGCAGGGTGGTGAAGCACTGGAATGGGTTACCTAGGGAGGTGGTGGAATCTCCTTCCTTAGAGGTTTTTAAGGTCAGGCTTGACAAAGCCCTGGCTGGGATGATTTAGTTGGGGATTGGTCCTGCTTTGAGCAGGGGGTTGGACTAGATGACCTCCAGAGGTCCCTTCCAACCCTAATATTCTATGATTCTACACTGAAATTAGACAGCCATGACTGGCCTCTGCCAGGGATTGCGGGGCTTGGACTTGTGGGGCTGTGTAATTGTAGTGTAGAAGTTCAGGCTCTGGCTGCAGCATGCGCTCTGGGACTCTCCCACCAATGAGAGTCCTATAAACCAGGCTCCAGCCAAGCCCAAACATATACACTACAATTAAACATCCCTTTAGCTCAAACGCCATGAACCTGAGTCAACTGGCACAGGCCAGCTGCAGGTTTTTAATTGCAGTGTAGACGTACCCTCAGCAGCCCTTCACAAGGCTTGATGGTATTGCTTGGATGTTCATCTAAAGCTTTTTGATTTTTATCCATATCACTTTGATTTAGAAACTAGGCTCCAAATCTCACAATTTCAAATTTTAATTTGCAATTCTGCCCAGCTCCAGTCTAGCCCAATACGTTACAGTAGCAGTTTATTTCTTGTGCTATTTCTGCTTCAGGCATAAGCTGAAACAAGAAAGTGAAGAGGTACCTGACGTCTTGTTTGTTTGTTTTTTTAAGATCTGCTGGCAATCTCCAAGGCTACCTAGGAGACTGCCCTTCACCTTATACAGCATCACAGTTCTTGGGTAATATTTTCAGAAGTCCCTAAATGACTTAGGAGTGGAACTGCTCAGGAATTCTCCACATTTTTGTATTGGTGAATGCTGCTTAGTTGAAATGGAAATGTTCCATTAAGATGATACAACTTTGAAAGTGAGCATGCTTTGAAACCTGCCTGGTTTCTGGCTCTACTGCAGCTCCCCTGGCAGGCTGCTAAGGAACTGGAAGCACAGAAGTTTTACACCATGTTATACTTGTATAATCACAGCATTACAACCCACCCAGGTGTGAACACAGTTATAAGCGGTATTAGTGAGCTTATGGCAGTATAGCTCTCTTCATAGGGGAAGGGGAATAAGATATGTGGCACCTTTGCAGTGGCATAACTATATTAACATTTAATGTATGCAGATGCCCACACACAGCATCTGATTGGGACAAGCCTGTAACCAATTTTTTTCAAGCACTTTGCTGAGGAAATTTGGATATATAACTGCCATCCAGTCATTGGAAAGGCTAAACACCCCTTTGTAATTACATGTACTACGATACTATATATTTACAGGACTTCCATTGCCTCTCTTACTGTAGTATCTGAGCCTGTGCGGAAGGAAAGTTCTATTATCCATATTTTACAGAGGGGGAACCAAGGCACAGAGAGAGTAAGTAGCTTGCCCAGGTAGTGTAGTTGTAGTCACGTTGGTTTTCCCAGGCCTGAAGAAGAGCTCTGTGTGGCTCAAAAGCTTTCCTTCCTCGTCAACAGGAGTTGTTCCAATAAAAGATATTACCGCACCCATCTAGTCCCTGGGGTGCCTATTGTCACATGCGGAGTCCATAGCAGAGCAGAGAATTGCACATGGGACTCCTCAGTTTCAATTTATTACTCTAACCACTGGCCCATCCTTCCTCTCTGTTCAACAAACTGATAAGAATTTTCTACAGTGGGTATTTACAGACAGATGTTTTTCTGTGAAGGATTGTTTCAGTGCTTCAGCAAAACTAATCATTGGTAGCTGTATGTTATGATGTTGATCTAATCTAGCTTTAACATCATTATTGTAGTTTTGAGGTCCACTGTTTCATACCAACGGTTCTGGCATGATCTGTTTTTGTTCCTGGTCTGCTTGATGGCATAAGACAGCATAAAGGGGTGGAATGTTTACCATCCATCATGCTCAGAAGGAGGGTACAAGTAAACCATTGATACAGTGTTTGCAGCTGCAAAATATTTAGGAACTCCACAATCTCATCAAGATGACCCAGAAGGTCTTTGCTATATTGATGATTGTTATTTCAATCATCATCTCCTGCAGTGACCTAGAACCACTTATCTACAGCCAATAGATGTGTTTTAGAATCTGTTCTTCTGTTATTAAATAGTGTTTCCTTGCACAGCACATTCTCTTGTCAGTAGACAGTAGGGTTTTTGCCTTTTTTTCAAGCAAGTGCTACATTCTTTCTTCCCTGCTGGGAACATTTCTTCCCTAAAAAACTTCTCTTGCTGACTCTCTCTCTCTGGGAGGCTTTAGGACTATATACAGTCCAACAAAGTAGGTGGATTTGACACAACCGATCCTCCTGAAGCTAGACAAATATCTTTCTGAATCAACTGTCCAACTTCCATGAGGTTCTGTTTTAGATGGCAGGTTTAGAGTAGAATATAAATAGATCCTTAAAATAGATTCCTGTTTTAAATTAACACACCAGTTGCATGCCAGCAACAAACTTCTTAATACTATGTTGTTTCCTATTGATGAGGGGTTGAGGAGGGAGGGAGCTGAGTGGAGGGGAAGGAAGCTGAGCCCGGGGGGGGGGGCGTTGCAGGGGGAGGGGGCTGGGTGGGGAGGTGTTGGGGGGAGGGGGCTGAGCGAGGGGGGTCATTGGGGGGAGGGGGCTGAGCGAGGGGGGTCATTGGGGGAGGGGGATGAGCGAGGGGGGGTCATTGGGGGGGAGGGAGCTGAATGAGGGGGGTCATTGGGGGAGGGAGCTGAGCGAGGGGGGTCATTGGGGGGAGGGAGCTGAGCGAGGGGGGGTCGTTGGGGGGGAGGGAGCTGAGCGAGGGGGGTCGTTGGGGGGGAGCTGAGCGAGGGGGGGCCGTTGGGGGGGAGGGAGGGAGCGGAGCGGGGGGGCCGTTGGGGGGGGAGGGAGGGAGCTGAGCGAGGGGGGGCCTTTGGGGGGGAGGGAGGGAGCTGAGCATGGGGGGGGCTTTGGGGGGGAGGGAGCTGGGTATGGGTTGGGAGGGGGGGAGCTGGGCGAGGGGGAGGCGTTGGGGGGGAGCTGGGCTTTCACACTAGTGTTTAATAATAGGAACAACATATCATTTAGGCTTAGATCATGACACCATAGGTGTGGCAGGTTCCCCTGGGGGTGCCAGTTGGAACTGGGGTATCAATCAGCCCTCTTGGGTTCCCTTTACACTGTACTGCTATGCGGCCTGTCAAGCATTTCCCCAGGCTTCAGACTACATTTAACCAGTACACACACAGGTAGGGGCCAGCTGCAGTTATATACACAGATGCTGAGATCAGCTCTGCTTGGGAAGGTTAAGCTAAGGCACCACCCAGTTGCTAAAGCACATCCCCCACCCCCAAAGTGTAAACCCCAAATTATAACATCTTGCGCTGTACAGGGGAACTATGTAGCATAAGCTCATGAAATTCGCCTCCTCCCTCAGTGTGGAGAGAGATATGCAAGAGCTTTCTGCCCCAACTTATAATTTCCACACACCGGTTTTAGACAAAACAAAAACAAGTTTATTAGCTACAAGAGATAGATTTTAAGTGATTATAAGGGCTAGCAAGCAGAGCAAAGCAGATTACCTTAGTAAATAAACAAAACTGCAAACTGAGCTCAACTAAATAGGTAGGAAATGAATTAGCAAATTCTCACCCTGAGTGATAAACAGTCTGGCAGATTCTTAAGGCACAAGTTGCCTTGGCTTCCCAGATTTTCATATACAGGGTAAAAATCCCTCTATCCTGGGACCATCACTTCCCACAGGTCAGTCCTTGCCCCTCCGGTGTTATCAGGTATGTTTTTGTAGGGAGAGTGAGGTGCCAACATGATATCATCTCCCCCTTTTTATATCCTCTTCCCACTTGCTGGAAATCTCTTTTGTTGTGACCAGGGTGAAACAGGACCCATTGTGTAGTGCAATGAGAGATTTCTGTTGTACGCAGTTCCTGGGGTAATTCTTGTGCTTGTGTGCTTTTCCCCAATGAGCCATTAACATTTTTCGGCTTTTTAGTGTTTAGTGCTGAAAGGCTGCTAGTGGGTGTTTTCAACTTCACAATATGTTTCAGTAACACATACATAGCCAAACTTCATAACTTCACATGCGACAGTAGCACATACAATCCAATGAGATATTAATGTCTCAAGACTTTTAGAACGATACCCTACAAGGCATCCTTGTACAAAACATATCCTAATTACATGATAGTGGTTATTAGTGGGGTGACAGAGGGTCACACTAGATACATCTACATTTACAGTGGTGTGTAGAGTAGATCAGCACATCAGCCAGCCAACAGGAGGTGCTCAATAGGTGAGTTGCATCCTGCCTCTAGTCACAGGGAAAAAACATAAGTTGAAGTTATCTGATATGCACATCAGGCTTCCAATGCAAAATAAAATTAAAGTGACTTGTTATTTTTTTTAAAAGTATAGAGATATATTGCATGACTTCTATATCATAAGGGGTAATCTAAACATGTACTTGTCCACACAGAAAATGGAAGTGTAAGCAATTCGTGTCATCCTGGACCAAATTTTACCGTCAGTCACATCTACTCACATGTGAAATTGACAGCAGAATTTGATCATATATGTAATACAGAGGTGGGATTATTTACTTTGTAAGCAATTTTAGGACAAGAACCCTCTTTCCATTATGTGTATGCACAGTGCCTAGTATAACTGAATCCTGATTCTTGATGGGTGGTCCCTAAGCACTACTTCAGTGCAAATAAATAGGTTGAAAATAAATGAATCATTCAATAAATAAAGCCAAAGAAATAATTGAAAAATGGAGAGAAGCAGTTTACTGAAGTCTATGGGTCTGCAATTTCTACTTAGTGTTTCTGGTCTCAAATTTCCCAGACAACAATTTGAGATAATGCATTTGGATTGAAAATTGTAGAACCTTTCTTTTAGCAAGGCTGCTAAAGACTCTGAAAAATAAAACACTCATTTTGGAGGGTCTGAATGGAATGCAATTACTGCACATACACATGTAGCAGTAAACAGAATCAAGCAGTAGAAGCTACAAAAATATACATTATGATAGAATGATTGTAGTAAATTGATGGATATTTTGATTATAGCATTGTTTAGATCTTAAGATTATGATGAAGCCAAGTGCTGTTCACAGAAAACGGGGGTACCATGCAAATAAACAACGCAGACTATGGGCAGGGTTCCATTTCAAATGGCGTATAGTGCAATAAAAGAAGTCAACACAATGCTGTACATATTTCACTTTCTGCACTTCCTCTTACTGGAGGAAGAATTCAGTTGACTGCTAATATTATTTTAGGAAAAAACAAAAACAAAAATTCCATCAAGTTATTATTTTGTATAGTGGAAATAAAGCTATTTGAAGGGAAAGTAAGTGACTTGCCAGAATTCAAAAATTCAAGATGAAGACGAACAAGAAGTGTGTAGGAGTAGGGGTATATTAAGATGTTGCTATCTAACATTTGCAACAATTCTGGATCCTTAACTAAAGAAAAGGCAGGAATGACATTTCTAATCTTGTCTGTTGGTTTAACCAACAATTTGTTGTGTTCACTAACAACTTTATTGATTTTACTACTGTTAGGGCTAACTCAGTTTCCCTCGCTCCTTCCCACCTGTATTCTTCCTCACCAGCAATCACATAGTTAACCTCCCAAGGGGTGCAAAAGCATTCGCTTGAGTCTTAGAGGCTCAGTGAAATATTGCTTTGACACCCGGTTGTTGTGGTAACCTTCTCAGTCCCTGGAATGTAACCTTGTCTCAGACAATAAGCAGTCTGTAAACCCATGCTAGATGAGTTGGTTGTATCTCCAGATTGCATTATATGTATGTAACGACTTTGCTAGCGAATGGATAGACTCTTATTCATAAGCTTGTTGGCATCATGTAAGCTTTCTCAAGGTCCCCACACCAGGTGCCTCAAGAGGGCACTGACCTAGGACTGATGTCAGGGTTTGCTAATGCGCATGCTTCAAGTAGGTCTTTCCCTCCCTCCACCCATTCCCCCTCCCCTTTGAATATACTCTATAAAGTTCTGCTTGGTACTGATAATAAACGGAGCTGCTACCAACCCCCTTTCTTGACCGAGAGGAGGGTGCCTCAGTTTCTCCTTTGATCAAAGTTGAGATGTGTGTTTCTTCAATGGTCTCTGACAGCTTGTGAGCTCCTTGCCTCAACGCCGCCACTACTATCCGGAGTGTACGGTAAGGGGGAGAGACGCGCCATTAATTTTCCCCTGACACTACTACAGTAAAACCCCGATTTAACGGACCCCGATTTAACGGACTTCGGATGCAACGGACAAAATTTCCGCTGCATCCGAAATCAGTTTTTCGCGGGTCCCACCTGCAGGCAGGCTGGCTGCTCCCACATCCCACCGGCTGGCGGGCGGGCTGGCTGGCTGCCAGCTCCCGCCTGCGGGTGGGCGAGCTGCCGGCTCCCGGCTCCCACCTGCGGGCGGGCGGGCTGCCGGCTCCCGGCTCCCGCCTGCGGGCGGGCGAGCTGCCGGCTCCCGGGTCCCGCCTGTGGGCGGGTGAGCTGCCGGCTCCCGGCTCCTGCCTGCGGGCGGGTGAGCTGCCGGCTCCCGGCTGCCGCCTGCGGGCGGGTGAGCTGCCGGCTCCCGGCTCCCGCCTGCTGGTGGGCGGGCTGGCTGGCTGCCGGCTCCCGGGTCCTGCCTGCGGGCGGGCGAGCTGCCGGCTCCCGGGTCCCGCCTGCGGGCGGGCGAGCTGCCGGCTCCCGGGTCCCGCCTGCGGGCGGGCGGGCTGCCGGCTCCCGGCTCCCACCTGCGGGCGGGCGAGCTGCCGGCTCCCGGGTCCCGCCTGCGGGCGGGCAGGCTGGCAGGCTCCCGGGTCCTGCCTGCAGGCGGGCAGGCTGGCTGGCTGCCAGCTCCCGCCTGCGGGCGGGCGAGCTGCCGGCTCCGGGGTCCCGCCTGTGGGCGGGTGAGCTGCCGGCTCCCGGCTCCTGCCTGTGGGCGGGTGAGCTGCCGGCTCCCGGCTCCCGGCTCCCGCCTGTGGGCGGGTGACCTGCCGGCTCCCGGCTGCCGCCTGCGGGCGGGTGAGCTGCCGGCTCCCGGCTCCCGCCTGCTGGCGGGCGGGTTGGCTGGCTGCCGGCTCCCGGGTCCTGCCTGTGGGTGGGCGAGCTGCCGGCTCCCGGGTCCCGCCTGCGGGCGGGCAGGCTGCCAGCTCCTGGCTCCCGCCTGCGGGCGGGCGGGCTGCCGGCTCCCTGCAGCGGGCGGGCGGGCTGCCGGCTCCCGGCGGGCGGGCTGGCTGCCGGCTTCCGCCCGGGTTCCGGCAGCAGGAGAGCTCGCTTCTGGCTCCTGCCCGGGTCGACGTCTCCCGGCCGTAAAACCTCCATATAATGGACTAATTCGGGCGAGGGGGTGTCCATTGTCAGCCGAAATTTAATTTAAAAAAATTATTAAATAACGGACTTTCGGCTTTAACTGACACCCCCTCGCCCGAATTAGTCTGTTATATCGAGGTTTCACTGTATATCTATTGTATACTTAATTAAGTGCAATTGTATAATGTTGAGAAATTAAATGGGTAGTGTTCAGGCATCCCTTAGGATCTTGGTTTAAGATTCCTTCATGATTTCTAGAAGGAGATCACATGATAGAAGACGTGCTCCAAGGGTAGGATACCTAATACTTAGTCTTAATGAATAAATTATTTATAAAAAATGATATATTGTAATATTGAGTATTTTGCAAGTTTTATTGAGCTATTTTAAGTTTGAGTTACTTAAAAATCCCTGTGAAATTATTTATCTTCAACTAAAGAACTTGGATCTGCCAAATATCTGTTTTCATTCAACCACTATGTTTTCACTAAAAAATGTTTCATTTCCAGTGGTACAAACAGCGTTTTAATGAATTCACAAAAAATGCCCTGGGAACAAATGTGTTTCTTCGGATTCATCATTGCCAAACTAATTTCTATAAAACAAGAACAAGCTCTAACCTTTGTCTGTCCCTCAAATAACCCAAAACTAATCTGTTTTGAATGGTCAGAAATTTGATACAGTCCTCTAGATTCAGGCTAGATTTTTAAAGATATTTAGGTGCCTAAAGAAGTAGGTAAGTGTCTAGTAGGCTTTTCAAAACCCCATAGGTGCCTAAATCTCATTGATTTATATATATCTTTAGGTACCAAAGATTTTAAATTCTAGTCCCCAACCTGCAAAGACCAATCAGTTGTCAATGCCTGGGAATTTTCTCTGTAATGTGCTTGAGTGGTTGAGTTTTCCTTTTTCAGAATAAGTCTTCAAGGTTTGGCTGGGTGCCCACTGGCTTATTTGCTGTGATAAAGGATACAGGAATCCCATCACTGGGATCTGATGAATTGTATTTTTATGTTTGATTCCACTCAGGTGTTTTGCAGTATGGTGTCCATTTTACAACAAGAATATGAGGAAAATACAGCATATAGGAAATAAAAATCTTAAAAAATGATAACTGGGAAAAGCAGTTGTTGGACAGCAGTGTAGGAAGTATAAGGCTTCAGTTGAAATCAGTGGCCCTCCTTAGCTTGTAAGATTGGAATCACAACCAGATGTATAATGGGTGATATGAAAGACTTACCACTACAGCTGCAAAAAAATCATGTGATATTTGAAAGAAAAAAATCATTTTCAGTTTATTTTTGAGGTTAAAAGTTTTTTAAAAAATAGTTTTGATCTGAATTTTTAATTTGACTTTTTGAAATATCAAATTTTCAATTTCGTTTTATATCCTTTTCTTTTTTATTTTTTCAATACTGGATGCAATAGAATGAATGAATGTTTTCTCCCTTTCTTTTAATTCCCTTTCCCTTTTCTCCCTCAAAGATATGTAAAGTTACAGTGGGGAGAGAGGAAAGAAAAATATAGGCTAAACCCCTTGGACATAATTACATTTTCTAGCATTCAGTGGTAAAAATGGGGGGAAAGGGATGGGGGTGAGGAAATGAACATTCCAAGATCTCACATTTTGATTTGTAAAAGCCAAAGCTAAATGTACATTTACCCAATTTTTTTTTCAATCTGCCATGAAAAAAATGTGTATTGGGGAAACTCCATTTGTCAGCAAGAAATTTGGCAACAAATTTTCATCACCTCTACTTATCATTGGCTCTTTCAGGGCCCTTTTCTGCCACATTGAAATCAATGGGCATTTTGTTATTGCATTCTGTCAGAGCAGAATTCAGCTCATAAATTAGTTATTTGACTTCAAACAATTATATTTCCGATTCTGGAATTGGAAATGTTCATATAGACAGTCTGGAAGGTTTTTGGTTTTTTTTATTGCAAATTGATTTTTCTTCAGTTAAGCTGTTTTGTGGGGAAGCTGGTTCTATTGCTAAAGTGGGATCTGGATGAGCAACTCTTGGATTCTGACCCTTAGCTCTGCTGCCAACTGGGGTGACCAGATATCCTGATATTATAGACACAGTCCCGATATTTGGGGCTTTTTCATATATAGGTTTCTATTACCCCCCACCCCCGTCCCGATTTTTTACACTTGCTGTCTGGTCACCCTACTGCCAACTCACTATGGTGAACTTCCAGTCTTGGTAGAGGGCCAGTGCAGGTCAGGTTCTGAAGACTATGAGAATTTAAGTGGTGCACAGTCTCTGTGCTATCCTTCTTTGCTACAGTGAGTTTTAACCCATGTGACTGTGGGCAAATCACCTTAATGTTCCTGTCTATTATATTACCCATGTAGGTATAATGCACAATTATGAATCCATTTTTATAAATTTGTGTTTGCAAAACATTGTAAAATTCTTGGGTAAAAGGAAAGTACTATTCATTTTAACAACGGCTGTTTTAGAAGTTTCCCCTTTAGCGGACATTGTTCACTAGGTTAACCTAAAAAGCATTGTTTTACTCTGTGTTCAGAATCAGAAAATGCTCCTATTGCCATCAAAAGTACAACTTTTAATATGGTCCTAAAGAAGCAGCTAAAAGACTGTGATATTTTGATACTTTAAAAAAAGAAAGAGCTAGATGAACAAATGAAGAAAAGATCAGCAAACTTCCCTTATCCAGCAGAAAGGATAAGGTTATTCAAGCTTTCCTATCTACAGCAGAAGATGATTCAGAAAAATTGCTTTGAAGTCTAAAGCATAAGAAAGAAAAGAAGCATCTGCTCTCCAAGCAACCGTACTTCCAATAAGAAATCAAAGAAACTAAGATTGCAAGCATCCACTACAGGTTTAGAGACAATAATTCTCACCCTGAGAGCACTGGCAGGTTATGCTTTCCTTGTTCTATTTGTATGTTGGAATCAACTAAATGTAAGGTGTCAAATTCATCCCTAGTAGATGGCCAAATGGGGCTTCACCGGAGTTACACTAAAGAGAGATTTGGCCCACTAACTCAAAAATGGTATCTAATGATACCGAGTGCCCACTTATGTAGCCTAGTTCATCCAAAGGTCATTTCAAACTGGATATGGATGTTCACATTGCACACATTATAAAGCCAGAAAAGATCATTGTGATCACCTAGGCTGACCTCCTGCATAATTCAGGGAAGCCAATGACCAGTGATCATTCCTGTTTGAACTAGATCAGATCTTCTAGAAAGACATCTACCTTGAATTAAATTGCCAGAGAATGAGACTCCGTCATTGCCCTTGGTAAACTGTTCCAATGCCTAATTGCTTTCACTGTTAAAAATCTGCACCTTATTGCACCTAATCTCAGTTGTCTGCTTCAACTTCCAGCCATTGGATCTTGTTAAGCTTTTTTCTGCTAGACTAAAGATCCCTCTATCAATTTTTTGTTCCCTCATGTAGGTACTTGCAGACTGATCAAGTCATCCCTTACTCTTCTCTCTGATAAGCTAAATAGACTGGACTCCTTGGGTCTCTTACTATAAGGCATGTTTTCCAAACCTTAATTCATTTGTATGGCTTCTTCTGGAACCTCTCCAATTTTTCAACATCCCCCTTGAATTGTTGACAGCAGGCCTGGACACAGAATTCCATTATTCACATCAGTGACAATCACCCAGGTAATAGAACCTCTTGATATTCCCCGGTTATACACCCAAAGATCACATGAGCCCTTTTAGACACAGCCTTATGGCATTTTTGCCTACAGTGAAAAGCAAAATACTACATAAAAGCTTAGACAGGAAGTGAAGGATACTGTACAATATCCAAATGAAACCACAGAGGGAAGTTAAGGAGATAAAATGCAATTTTCCAAGAACACATTTCAGACAGTTCAGCTGTTCTAACACACCCTGGTTTTTTTTACAAGTGCCATAGAATTTTTAATGAGCTCAAGTTGTCAAATATAAGTCTTTCCTCTGAAAGACAGCACTAGTAAAAATAACCCACAGAACAGACAAGAGGATTATCTTCATCCCTTTGCCTTCTTCTCTCATCCCTTCCCATGCACCTTTGTGTTTCCCTCTTCAAAGCTCTTTCTTATTTTTTGGCTTCTCATTTTTTCACTTCCCTGCAACATCAGCAATTGCAGATGTTACTTCTGCTCCTGTTGTGAGAACAGATGATACCATAAGTTAACAGATTGTAGGAAAAGGGGAGGCAGAATAGCTGAGAGGTAGCCTAAGGCCTTCTCCAATTGATAATAATACTACAACTCCTTCCTAGTGCCCTCCCTTACTGGAGAGCATAGGGCAATCATCAAGGCATATGGCAGTCCTATCTATGCCTACAGCTCCTAGACTTTGGTAGTAATGCTGAAGCCTAGGCTCCCTACTGACAACTTATTGAACCAAGAAAACCTCTTTCAGTCACTCTTCATGAAGTATCCCTGGAAGGTCTCCTACAAAAGTATTTGCCTCGCCTAATCCAGTTTAATTAATAAAATCTGGGAGGAACTAGATGGGGCTATAAATTTCTCTGTGGGTGAGATTTCAGTTACCCCATTTTATAAGTGTTTGTCAATATTGTTTTACTTGTTATATTTCTATTAGCTCTAGGGAAAGGCATTGAATTGAGAACTCTGGGGAGTCTCCTGTGCTATTCTGCTTTGATATTTGTTATTGTTTTACTCTCTTCTTTTCACTCTTCCTTTATTTTTGTTTCCTGTTTACCTGTTACAGTTTGTCACTAAAACAACTGACACATGCTTGACTTTGGAGCACAGAACTCAGATAGATGTCGTGTAAGTGGTGGGTGTTTTACCCTATATTGTTCACTGAAGCTAGTTTATCTGAGCCAAAGTTCATACAGTTCCATTCAGACTAACACTGAAATCACACAGTAAAGTTTGCTAAAGCAAATAAGGCATAGTTCTGAATTTTGACTTGATTACTCTGGGAAGTACATAAATTGGCTCACTCAACCCGGTGATGTCTTCATTCTATTTAATTCACTGGTAGATGTATGCTTTCTGAAAGAGGTTTGTGGCATAAGGAAGTGAGCTATCTTGGTGGGAGAGCACATCAGTCCTGAGTTGCTAACTGCCATCAGCTCTCACTGATCCCACAGGATAGGGCCCTGAGTTGCTTTGAATATGTCATAGGACAGTGAATGACTTAATAGGCAAATTAAATTAGCACACGGCTAGCTTGGACCTGTTTTTCTCTTGTTCCTTTTCCTTCATCCCGTCTATCCATTCTCTTCTTACCTTAAATACAGTTATCTATTACCAGCAGCTGAAAGAGGGAAATAGACTTGGGTAAGGAATAGTGTCCCTAGCCTCTGTTTGTCAGACAGGGTGACAGATGGCAGAAGAGAGATCACTTGATCATTACCTGTTAGGTTCACTCACTCCGGGGCACCTGGCATTGGCCCCTGTTGGTAGACAAGATACTGGGCTGGATGGACCTTTGGTCTGACCCAGTACGGCCATTCTTATGTTCTTATGGCTTGCCTCATGCTCTGCTAAACTGAGAAGGGCCATTTCAGAGAAAGTATTTCAGGGCCACGATTTGAATATATTTTACAAGAAGGAGTGACATATCTAGAGCATTTAGACTACCAATTTCTCTCTCAAGAATGAATAATTCTGACAACTCTGTTATTAGAGCAGTGAAGTTGGATCTATATCCCCTCTTACCAGGCTTTAACTGGCCATCTGGGGCTCTCTTTCTGGTACAGGACAGAGAGTGCAAATACATATTAGGGCATTAGGTAGCATGTTACCAAATCCAGTGTGGCATGCAGTGGCACATGGACAGAATAGTGTAAAAAATGACTTGTAACTAGTTACCTGCATCAAGGGTAACAGAGAGAAGGATGCCCCAGCTCTTTTTTACAGAGTATAAATTCTTCAGTTGGAGCTTCCGTATCATGATGATGGGTGCACTACTATTGTCTAGCTAGAGAAGGCCAGATATACATCCAATGTCAATCAATGTCATTCCACTGACTTCACCTGAGCTATGCTAGTTTATGCCATTTGAGGACCAGGCTCCTAGCTAGCTAGAGGAACAAAGAATATGACTGAGTAGAGCTGAGCAAAAACTGGATTTTCCATCCAGCAGGAATGGACTGTTTTGAAGTTGGCTAGTTCTGAATCTAAATGAAATGTCAAAACCTTGGAATTTCCTAGGAAACTAAATATTCTGAAATATGGTTTGGAGTCAATCTAAGTGTTTCACTTTGTTTTGATTTACTTTACAATGTATCAAAGTTTCAGCTTTTCAACCTTCCAAACTAGTGATTTCAATCTTATAATGAATCATTTCCATTTTTTTGCTAAAAACATTTAGTCAAAATTGACAGATTGCTGCAAAATTTTTTGATTTAGTTGTATCAGCATTTTCTGATATAAAATTATGACACTGAAAAACTTTTGACCAGCTTTAATAAATGGGGGAAAATTTTATTTCACTTTTGCTACTTTGCTAGGAGGTTCTTCCTAAAATACCTCAGAAAATAATATTAGATATGAATAAAAATCAGAAGGGAACATATGCAATATAGAAATTCATTACTCTTACTAGGTGAAATATTCATACCCACCTGCGTAATTGAGTGGAATGTTGCTGTACTGTAGAGGGCTTCTACATCCATAGTGGTCAGGATGGTGTTTTCTGGAAGATCACCAATGGATTGTAATTTCCTCAGGAAATCAGTGCTGTCTCAAAGATAGCTGGGAGTCCTGGTAGTGTAGGGCCTGAGGAGAGAGTCCACATAGCCAGACAATTCTGCTGTTAGAGTGCCAATACCTGAGATGATGGCGCATCCAGGACTTCCAGGTTTATGGATCTTGGGTAGTAAATAGAATACCCCTGGTCGCATTTCTAGCATGTGCCTGTACAGATCTGTTCCTGTGCTTTGAGGAGAAAGGGGAGCCTACCCTACTCTTGGAAGTCTGGTGTCAGGTACAAAGCAAAGTTAGTAACTGGGGTGTTTCTCCCAAACCACAGACTGTAATCTGAAGACAATGTCTCCCCCAGGAACCATATCTCTGTGCCACAGGGAGCCCTCAAAGGAAAACTCTGGAACAGAGCTGTGCTGGCCCTAGGCATTTCCTCATTAACCTTCAGGGGCTAATACATCACATCATCTAACTATTGAGACAAGAGAGTTGAGATGCAACATATGTTAACAGCTTAAATAATGCTTATACTCATCCTTACTAAATAGTGTAATTGAAATAGTCATACACCCAAAAATACTTTGTTAAAATGACATCTTTATAACAGGGCATATAGCAAACTTGCTTCTACAACAGTTTCTTAAAGGTCATGTCTATTCAAATTTCTGAAGTATGAATACAATAAATATGTTTTTGTGGGATTCCCTAAGAGTATACAGCATTTCAGAATTACTGTACAAGATGTTAAGATTTATGTTCTCGATTTAAAAAGGACTCCTGACTTCCTGAATTCTTGTATAAGTACAACAAAACTCATCA
Organism: Sternotherus odoratus; assembly: GCA_032164245.1. Classification (NCBI taxonomy): domain Eukaryota; kingdom Metazoa; phylum Chordata; order Testudines; family Kinosternidae; genus Sternotherus; species Sternotherus odoratus. The sequence goes on along the minus strand of JAVMKO010000002.1, from coordinate 205,536,160 downwards.
ATCTAATTAAACCACAGCACCTTAGGGGGCTACGTTAACCAGAGTGAAATGGATAGCATAGCAAAAGGATCCTTCAGGGAGCGAGTATAGTTGTCAATATTACAAAGATAATTAGCTCCAGATATATGCCAGAGTAAATTTTATTTTGTTTTAATCTGGAAAATTAGCCTACTATAGTCAAGTCACCTACTAATATGAGTAAAGGTACCATTGCAAGAAATAGGAATATTAAGAATGTCCAAGTTATGACACTGAGCTAATGGGTTAAATCTAATCCCTTTTGCAAGCCTATGGAAAGTTATTTTTCAAATAATGTATATCCCAATTTTGACCTTATAACACTGTAGAACAAATTCAAATACAAGGATTTATATGTTTAGCATTGTTACAAAATCATTTTTGGAAGTCTCCAGGTAATCTCACCCACTGATACAAATTTAACTACTGTCTCTAGGCCACAGATTCATAAAACCATCTCTCTACTCTACTCTCTTTTGTCCACACTAAAATCTCAACCTATCTCTGACATCTCATCATGGACATCTAGCTATCAGTTCAACCTCAATATGGCTAAACAGGACAGAACTCTTAATCTTTCCCCCCTAAATCATCCCCCCACCCTTCTTTCTCAGTCCTTGTATCTGTCACTTAGGCCCATAACCTGGACATCATCTTCAAGGCAGACCTCATTCAATTTTCACAGTCAGGCAATGTCTAAACTTTGCTGTTTCTTACTGCACAGCATCTTGAAGATATGGCCTTACCTATCTATCCACACAGCTAAAACTCTCATCATCTCACGTTTTAGTTATGGCTACATTCTTTTCTCTCGCCTTAACAAATGCAGTCTTGTCCAGCTCATATCCATTCCGAATTCTTCTGCATAAACTCATTGTCTTAGCACATCATTTTGACTACATCACCTCTTTTTTGCAATGCTCCATGCTCTCCCCATCTGCTTGTCTTTAACATCAAGGATGCACAGGCTATCTCCACTCTACTCACCATCTCTCATTGATTATTAAGGCGTTGACTCCCATTTTTGATAGGCCCATCGTGCCAGCCTCCATTGCTCACTTGTCAAATTTTCAGGCAAGTACCTCTGTTCTTTCTCCCATGCTGCTTCTCATGCTTGGGAGAAGCTGCCAGTAAATATCTGCAAGGGCACTTTATTGTCCTCCTTCAAATTCTTCCTTAGAACTCCCCATAGGCATGATGCCAACAAAAAAAAAATGGCCAAAAAAATGTGTCACATGAAATATTGTTTCACTGTTTCTTTGTAGTTTCATCTGTTGCATCATTGTATTAGATCGGAAGCTCTTTATGGCAGGGGCAACTTTTTTGTTCTGTGTTTGTACAGTGCCTAGCACAGTGGGGTTCTGGGACATAACTGGGGCTACCAGGAGTGATGGTAATGTAAATAATAATTAATAATATTTTCAGTAAGACAGGTGAGAAGTCAGAAGCTCCATATCATCCTGGTTAAACAGCATCTTGCTCTTCATAGGCCTAAGTTAGTACTTCATCTGACTGCACTTGTCCTGTGATACACTGGTTGAATTGCCTTTTTTCAAGACCCTTATTCTTAACAGCTAATAGACCTTCATTGTAAGTTTAAACATTGGTACATTTTATTTATGGGGACAGCATCTCAATCTGCATTAGGCTACCAGAAAAGCATGTCTGTTTTATCCAGTCTAAATAAATTAGCATCTGCTGACAGCCATATGGATGTTTCAAAGACTTCAGTAGAACATATTAATGCCTCGCCAAATTAAGAAGATCAAAATAATAAGATTTTAGTACCAGCACTGAACCTCTTATAGTTTTTTGAGGCAGTCTTAAGGAGATCAGTCAGACAATATTCAGAGTTGCTTAAGTTCCTTATTCCTCAGATCCTTTCTGATCTCTTTTTTGGTTGAGAGTTAAACAAGACTTGATTTGCTGTTTTTTCCTCAATTATTGCAGCTGGAATGTATTGTCTTTACACTTATTATACTTGTGTTCCCTACTCCCATGTCCAACTAGAAATATCTTTCAGCAGAATCATGTTGATGGGGAAAATAAGATAATTTATAGCTGAGGAAAATATATCTGACAAGAAAAAATGTCTTTGTCAACTAGCAAATGGCAAAATGCAAGATAACTAGCATTGCTTGCATTATTCTGTGATCTGACTGGGAGGGAATCAGAACAGGGGCTGACTGGATATATTTAGCTCAGCACTAAATTAATGTGGGATTTTCAATGGAGTTCAGGATTGGCCTAACTCTGATCCCATCAAAACTAGTATGATTTTTACTATTTATTCCAGTGGGAGCAAAGTAAGGCCCAAGCTGAGCATTTCTGAAAGTTCCACCATACTGTATGCCTGGATTCCAGGAAGGTCTTCTCTCTGATTGCTGAAGCTACCATAAATTACTATGATAATTACCTCAGTCCAAACAAAGGCCCTCCTTTGCCTCTTTTATAGTAAATATTAATAAACAAAAGCTACATTTAGTGACAGTTAAGGGAGCATTAGGACCTCACCCACTCAAGTCTTTGAAAGCATGAAAAGAACAAGTTATTGAAAAGGCTCTCCTTGCCTCCTTGGCTAAGGTGCTGTTGATAACACATTTTGATGCCCCATATGGTATTCACTTCCACCTCCAACATGTACAAAACCCAGTACATACCCCAACTTCATCCCACTCGTGCTGTGATGCAAAACCTTGATGGTGACTGTGACAAAGAAGGTAATTTGTGATTGACAACTCTGTGTCAGCAGCTCTTGTCAGGCCTGACATACACACTACACCCAACACACTGTTGTCATAATCTGTATCTAATGATGTAAGATACCATTAGAAAACTAATAACTCCCTAATCATTAATACTCTTGTGTGATGTATGTATGGGTTGTGTATAAAGAGTTATAGATATGTGCTAGAATGATGGTCCTAAAATGTGTTTAGCAAGCAATGCACAAGTCCAGTCTGCCCTAGAGAAAGGAATGTGTATTTGTTTGTTGGCAGGAAGACACAATGGAAGCCTCATTTACATACAAATCAGCAGGGTAATGGGAAGTCCACAGGAAGGGAAGAACCTTATGTGGTCTGGGGACAAAACAGTTTGGAAAGATATAAAGAGAGAGATGGCGCCATCTGGCATCCATCACTGAACAGACACAAGAGCTGTTGCAAACTGAGAAAGATGGGTCCTTCAACCAAGAAAATTGAAATCTCTGGGAACTATATAGGCGAGAAACCTGCTTTTGTAAAGATTTTTTACCTAGAAAGACAAGGGAAATCCGCCCCTTGCACAGAGAGCCATCCTGGAAAGAAAACGAATGGTAAGAAATCTGCCTTGAGCTAAGGTTGCAGCTTGTTGAGTTATGTCTCATCCGCTAGAAAAAGTGTTTTAAGTTCATTTTCTGGTAACCATTTTGTCTTTATCCCTTATATTTGAAGTCACTAAAAACCTCTCCTTTTTTTGATTAAATAAACTTGTTTTACTTTTAATCTAAACCAACACAGTGCACAAATTGAAGTGATTGTTAATGCCAGTTAAAACAATAAGCTGTGATTTTGTCTCTTTAAAGGACCAACAAACGTTCTTACTCCTCTGAATGTTCCTGGAGATGGTTGGACATTTCAGGGCAGACAGTTTCAGGGAAATTAGGGACTGGGAGTGAACTGGAGTCACTTGGTGAGTAGTAACCAAGGTTACTGGAGACCAGAGTGTGAGTGTGATGTAACAAGCAGGCTGCTGGAGTCTACAGTTGCTGTACCAGGTCTGCTCAACACACACATTGTGCATGCTTGTATGCTGGCTGGGAGATCCAGACAGGGTTCTGCAGCATCAGAGCATTTTAAGGCATTCAGAGTTACAGTGATAACTTTTTGCTAGTCTGAGTTGCACCCCAAAAAGTGACAGTGACCCCACATAGTCTTGTTTCAACAAATCAACAATCTTTCTCTTCCTTTAGAAAGTTATTCTGCTTCAACATGCAGAGGTCACCATCGTAGCTTTGCATAATGAATTTAGAGTAGTGTTTCCGTGTATCAGTTTTAAAAGCACTGCCCTCGTCTGTATGTTATGGAGCTAGACAAAAAGTATTGACCAATGTACTAATGTACTGTATATATAGGCAGGGGGTTTGTGCTGATTAACTAATTTATGTTTCTACAGAGGCTCTGAACATGTACAGAACTATAAAATAGTAAGTATCATTATCACAATCCTGTTGTAGGGAAGTACACAGAATAGGTTTCTTTTGAGTTTTAAGAGTGCTTCTACTAATTCTTGAATGTGGCCATTATGCCAGGATGTTACAGAGATGGGTGTATTATAGATTCATAGATAAGACCCTGCTTGAGGTAGCAGGTGTAATACAAACAAGAAGAAGTACTTTTTCATACAACACAAAATTAACCTGTGGGACTTATTTCCTGGGCTATTGTGATAGTGAAAAGTATAACTCAGTTAAAAAAAGAATTAGATAAGTTCATAAGGGATAGGTCCATCAATGGCTGTTAGCCAAGATTTTCAGGGATGTAACCCCAAACCTCTGACTGCCAGAAGGCAGGGGGTTGATCTCTCCAAATTGACCTATTCAGTATGCTCCCACTGAAGCTCTGGTACTGGCCACTGTCAAAAGACAGGATATAAGGCTAGATGGGCCATTGGTCTGACCCTGTATTGCTATTTTTACATTCTCTTATGTACAATGGCTATCAGGTCAGGGGACCAATTGTCCCTAAGTTGACACAATCAGGGGCTTCATACATAATATATTAATAGAAGCTCACACATGCCCATAGCAAAGACTGTATCTGGGAAGCCTGCAGAGCAAATAGGGAGATGATGAGGGCCACTGAGGTACTGGGCTGATGAGAAGAAGATAGATGACAGACAGAAAAGCCCTACTATGTAAGTGAGTACGAGCTGGTTTATATAACTGCAAGTATGTTCCTTACTTGGCTACACTGCTACTCAGAACTAGGAGGGATGTGATTTTACAATGTTTTGGTTTGGTTTGGTATGATTTCCCTAATATTGTCTAATAAACTTTGTTGTAGTTGTGGTCTAAGACCAGTTGAGGGGATATTGACCGTGAGATGAGCCATTCCAGGAGAGTTAACAGTCCTCTAGTCTAGAGTGGAAGTAACAAATTGTGTCTCCAGACTGAGGTCTGGGACAGACCAACAGGTCCTGTCCCATAAGGCATGATCAGGTATCAGACCGTGGTTGGCCCAAATCATAAGAAAAACCTGAAGATCGCAGATGAAAAAGGAAGCTAAAATAGCAGGTAGATAGACCGGCAGGAATAGTTATGCATTATTTCAACTCTTGGCATGCTAATTACATACAATATTGATTCAAATATAAAAGCTTGACTTCTACGTAAAGTTTGTGGTGTTTGTCTTTTTCTGACCCAATCAGTCATCCTCAAAATCAACTTAAGAATGTTCTTTAAAAAGTTCCAGAACAACTGTATTTATGTAAGCATCATTGGTACCAAAATATTGGGTTTTGGTTTTAGCAACATGGATCCATGTTGTCTGGTGAGGCCGAATTATGCTTGAAGGTTGTTCAAATCATACCCATCTGCTTACAGCCCTTAAAGGCTGTTCTCTTAGCCAGGGATAGCCGGAGCACAAACATTCCCGTATACCTTAACCATCTTCCCTATGCTGGATGCCAGGAGGGAATAGAACTTATACTGAGCAGAGGTTTCCAAACTTATTTTTTTACGGTGTGCACCCCTCCTCCATGGGAAGCACACAATAAGCCCCTCCCCCCCACTCCTACACATCTGGGACAGAAAGTGATTAATTGAGGGAAGCTGGTTGCCCACACCTGAGGCTGCAGCTGGGCTGGGCTAGCTCCATCCTGAGAGAAGCCCATGCCAACATGGCATGGAATGGACCAGGGCTCCTTACCCTCTGTCCTCATTGCCCAGACCCTCTGACTCCCACAGGCTCCAGAGGGTTTAAAATATGCAGAGCTGCAACTGGGTGTCTGGGCAGGGGCAGGGCAGCAGGGGGAGAGTGCACAGGGATCCCCCAGTAGTCGAGGGGTGGGGTGAAGAGTAGCAGGTTGCTGACCAGGCAAGTCAGAGCTAGTCTAGGCAGAGCTCTGCTCCTCTGATCATGGGGGACACCCTGTGCGGTGCCCAGACATCTGACCAGGCACAGCCCCAAACGCCACCTCACACCTCGCTGCTAACGGGTATGCCTCAGTGTGGAAATGATATAGAACAACAGACCTGACTCAATGCCCCAGTGATTACCTTATGCAAGGAAAACCTCAAGGAGCTGACACAGCTGCCAAGTTTTCTATGGCTCCATGTGTGGTATTTTATGTGGCAAATCAGATAATTAAATGGTCTGCATATTTTTCAAGTAACTTGTATATGGCTAAACATCATCCTAAGGTTAATACAACCTGTCCCAAGATTGGCGGGGGTAGGACATGGGGGTGCACAACACCTGGTAGCAATAAACTGGAGGTAGACTGGGCTGATGGGTTTTCTGGATGGTAAACCGAGCAGTCTCTGTTAACTGAAAGGTGCAATTGCACCCCTATCCTGCAGCTCCACAGAATGTCTGATTTCAGTCTCAAGAATATGTCATGGAGTGGCCTATAAGTCTGAGTGTTGAGCAAATTGCAAAACGCTCAGCAAGGCTGAACTGATATACCAGTTTTGGGGCTGCTTTGCACTGCCAGGATAGCACAAAGTAGCCAGTGCAAGATCTAGAATCCAGCCATGCATGTAATGCTAGTGGGTGGAATATGGCGGCCCCAGAATTTTATACTCTTTGTGAGTTTAAGCAAATACTTTTTAAAATTATACATTTCCTTAAAGGCTGTGATACAAATGAGACATTCCAAACCTTGACACACTAACACTGGAAGAGTAAATTCAAATTCTTGTGCTAAATAATCTAGGCTACTCTGGCAGGACTTAGTTGTGAAAATTAAAATTGCATAAATCTGTTCATGTTTTTGTAGATAAGAAAATAATTCTATCAGTCACTGTTACTGTAATAAAAGCCAAATAGTAATAAAAAAGCCAGCACCGTACCTTATTCTTTCCCATTCTGAATCTTCTGCATAAGCAATTAATGTCGGGGTGCATGAAATTCTGCCTATGAAAGCTTCAAACCTAAAGATTCATTTGCACAGACAAATGATGTCTGTAGCATGTAGCAAGGGAGATAGCAGCACTGGAATTATATTTTGGTAACCAGCATATTGTTATAATTATAGCACCTAGAGACCTCAACTGAGATCAAAGCTCCATTGTGCTAGGTACTGGACAAATACATAGTGAGAGACACATAGTTGCTGACTTGGAAAACTTAACATCTAAATACAGAAGAGAGAAAGGTGGTTGAAACACAGAAACTTGCCCAAGGTCATACAGGAGGAAAGTGGCTAAGCCAGTAATAGAACCCAGGTTGCCTGACTTCCAGTCCTGCCACATTACCCCTCAAATGAACTAGACTGCTTCCTGTGCTGGGGATCTTATCTGTGTATTGACTGGCATACTAGAAAGGTTAACTTTTGGTTAAAATGTTTAGAATATAAATGGACAAACTCCTTCATTCTGAATAATTTGGTATTGCTCAACAATTCCTGTAATAAGCAAAAATGGAGAGGAAGATGTATTTTTAAAAATAGTTTAGTAATATAGTAATATACACAAAATATTGGGTGTATAATATGAGCTCTGTTTTGGAATATTGACAGAATATGAAACTTTGCTCTTGAAAAACCAACATCCTTATTATATGTGACGATCTACCTTTCAGGATTACAAATTTTAGGGTTAAAGAATCCATTTTCATTTGATACAAGTCTTCTAGACAACAAAAATGTGTTTATAAAAATCTCACAGATACTAGGGAATAGTATTCTGATGTAAATACTGAATGTCAGTACTTATCCTTCTGTAAATACAATATGTTCAAATATCCCATTATGCCTGATCTGATTCAAGAATTGTGCAGGGTTAAAACTGCAGGGTTAAACAGAAAATAAGAAATGTTCCTCTTTGGGTAAACTACAGACACATATATTATATCAGTCATGAGTAGAGTATACATTACAGCTGCCTCTCCAACAGCTACCAAATATACCTAGAGCCAATATTTGCCCTTGTGACTGAGTTTTACAATATGAAAAGCAGATGGCCCTTGATCTCCTCTAATTTTTTAAGATTAGCAGCCATGTTAGTCTATATAAGTAAATAAGACGAGGAATAGTACTGACACCTTAGAGACTAACCAATTTATTTCAGCATAAGCTTTCGTGGGCTATAGCCCTCTTCATCGGATGCAAAGAATGGAGCAGGAGTAAGATTATTTATATACACAGAAAGAAAGAAAAAAAAAGTTGTACATTACCATACCAATTCTAAGAGGCTGTTTAATTTGGATGGGCCAGTATCAGCAGGAGGAAAACAATTTTCTAACTTTTTAGTCTCTTGCTCCCAAACATGTAGCATTACATGGTAAGGCATGGTCCTTTTCTCATTTACAGCTGTGTTAGTGAGGAGTAATTCTGTGATGTTACTTGAATTACACTGGTTTGAAAAGATATCACTTCGGGGAGAACCTGGCTTCGGGTGGGTGTGAATGCACAGGCCTGGTAAACTTAATAAAATGGATCTGGGATGGATTTATTTTGTCTCCAGCAGCCTGAGAACAAGGACAGTGAAGAAGCATCTGAGGAATAAAGAAAAGGGAAGAAAAGGCAGTTCTCTTTTAGGTTAAATGCACATTTGGGGGGAAAGTGTTTCCCCCCCCCCCCCCGTTTCTTTAAAGACTGAATCAATGTTTCTGGCCAAACTCCCACATATGTGAATGGGAGCACAGCAGGAGGGAGGGGCTCCGGCGTTGGTCATGTACGGTTTATGATTATGACTGCTAACTCACTTCTCCTCGATCTTTCGGTTTCTCTCTGTTCTCTTCCTGCAGCCTGTGGTAATACTCCTTTTCATGGAAAAGAATACCAGTGTCCACACAGGAATCTGTTCAAGCCATGGGTATAAATAAGGTCCTACCTGGTTCTTGCCTACTTATTTATACCTGCCCCTGGACACTTCCACTGCATGCATCCGACGAAGTGGGTATTAGCCCACGAAAGCTTATGCTTCAATACTTTAGTTAGTCTTTAAGGTGCCACCAAAGCAGAAGTAACACCTTTGTTACTTCTGCTATTCCAGACTAACACAGCTACCTCTCTGATTCTTGTCTGTGAAAAGTTACCCATACAACGGTAATCTTTAAAACAGAACTGTCAGGACTCAGCACCTTCAGCTGAGCCTCAGGACTAACCATGCCAGCCTCCAGGCTGATTAATAAATTCAGCTGGGGTATGGTAAAATCACCTGATTGGCCAGCTCACCTGATTGGCTGAATGTAGCTAGGAGGCCTGCTTTGAAACTCAGTGGTGCAACCAGATGCCGGCTGCTCACCACTTCTGCCCGACAGTTGTGATAGTTCTTGCCCCTGTCCTTTACTATCCAGTTCTGTTCTGGTTTCTAGTTCCTGGCTCCAACCCTTAGATCTGGTTTCTGACTTTGGCTCTAACCCAAGGCTCCTGAAATGCCCTTAACCTGGATCTAACCATTGACCTGCACTGCTGGTGCCTGTCCCTGACAGATGTATTTGAAAATGATAGTAAAACAAAAGCAATGGTTTGCGTGACCATACCTCATTGGAACACTTTGTAAAGTGAAGGAGGCTTCCCATAGCTTCATTATAGAGAAATGAAGAACTTACATCTCTAGAAATCAGCTCCCTCTGATCATCCCTAACACATCCTTTCTTGCTATATACAGGGAAGCCTCTCTATACCTCACCTGCTTATCAAATACTTGGTGTTAGAGTTCATTATCATAGCAGGGTGACATTACATCACCAAGGAGCGTTTGATCAGGAAAATCCAGTCTCTGCCTCCCACACAAGGACAGTTACACACTCATATCCTCTGAGAGGTTCCTCTGTGATTCCAGGCTCCAAACCAAGCATTTCAAAGGCCAGTTTGATCTGCATATCCTTAGATACTCCTCACCAGTTGAGGTGATTGACTTTTGATTTGCCTGTCCATTGTTCTTGGTTATAAGTATTAGGTCACACCTGCATGCCTATGTATCTAGTTTCTATTTTAGCCGATCACAAAGAAGCATGGATTTGCTCCTCTTAAAATCCTTTTTGTCCCTTTTCTCTTGCTGTGAGATACAAATTCAATATGTTTCATTTCCCTGATAGTGTGATTATAACTAATAAAAAGAAATATTTTTAAATAGCAGACAGTCAGATTGTACAATTTCCTTCCACAGATAGTCATTGAGACAAACAGTTTAGGGAAATTAAAACACAGGACTAAACACACTAGATAACCCTGCTTTTATACCACTGTCCTTTAATTAAATCAATTTATTAAGGTTGGATGTGTACTGACTTACAGCCCGCTGGAGACCCAATATTCAAACACAAGATCATTTTGATTTTAGTGTAGCAATGGACTAAAATGTACAAACAACTAAAGGTATACAAGTTCCCCCCCTCCCCAAGCAAGACTTATACTGAATGTAGTAGACTCAGTAATCTGGTCACTGAATGATCAATTATTTTTACAGGACTATCTGCATTTACATCTTTCCAAGTTAAATTCTGTATTTTCATGATAACTGTTAGTGCGTCGTTTCTTACCATGGTATGTGGTGAAAAGGGATGTGTCAGTCTTCTGAATTTGGCCTGGTTTAATAATTAGGGAACCAATATGTACATCGTTGTTCATAAATGATGAAAATAATGTAATAGCTATTTCAGACTGGTAATTTGATTGATTAACGATGATGCATTATAGGCTTTAAGTTATTAGTAGTATGACCATTATGCCTTTTTGTTGACAGAAAATGAATGAATTTGATCATTTCACTTCTTTTTTGATTTTTTTTTGTCAATGCTGCAGGACTTATCAAATATAACTCTCATCAATTCAGAATTCATTTTCGAGATAGCTTACAGATACATTCAAAGAACTGTGAAAGAATGAAAAATTCTCTGTTCATCGCTCTATAAAATAAGTTGATGTAAAGAATCAAGGCCTCAAGGAATGTAAAGGGAAGAAATTCTTCAGTGGCCTATATACTAGTGATAGAAGCTTGGATAATAAACTAGCAGAATTAGAAATGCTCACTTATGAAAATAAATTTGATATAATTGGTACTACTGAAACCTGGCAGGATGATTCACGTGACTGGAATGTTAAACTAATCGGCTACACCCTACTTACAAAAGAATGAGGACCAAAATGGAGGCCAGGTGGCGCTCTTTAATGTGATACCATTACCTGCTTTAGAGTTATTGACAATTCAAAAGGACATAATCTGGAATGCTTATGGATAAATGAACAAATGGATAAATCACAAGATAGGGTAATAGTGGGAGTTTGCTGTAGATCGCTAAAGATCAGATGAAGGAATAGAATAAGGAGCTCCTTAAGCATCCTTCTAAAATGTAAATGAAAAAAAGAAAAATCTCATTATCTTGTGGTATTTGAATCTGTAGGTTTCATGCTGCCACTAAAAATCTTTGGAGATTCTAAAAATTATAAATGACAGCTTTCTACATTTGAAGGTACTTTAACCAACTTGGGGTAATTCTATAGTAGACCTATAAAAGTGAATTTACCACTGAAAGTTGTCTAAGTGGGAGTGATCACAATGTAATTTCATTTGCTATGTGCAAACAGAATATAATCCCTTCTAATAATATATATGCTTTGCGCTTTAGAAGGGCCACTTTCCCAAAGCTGAAAAGAATCTCAAACAAAATTGAGTGCAAGGAAATATTTAAAGATAAAATATGAATGATAGTTAGGAAATGTTTATACATGCTTATTAGAAACCCCCAAAGCTCTCCACAGTTCATGAATCACAATAGAATTCTCCTTAAAAAATAATAATCCTGGTATAAGAGTGGGAACATCAAATAGGAACAGATGCTATTTTACCTCTTTATTTGGCACCAGTGTGATCACTGCTGAAGTAGTGTGTCCAGTTCTGATGTCCACAATTCAAGAATGATGTTGATTGTTTGGAGAGAGTTCAGAGAAGAGCCACAAGAATGATTAAAGAATTAGAAAACATGCCTTGTAGTGACAGACCCAAGGAGCTCAGGGTATGCCTACATTGCAATTCAACACTGGCAGATGGAAATTCAATGCCGGCCCATGTCAGCTAACTCAGACTTGTGGAGCTCAGGTTATAGGGCTATTCAATTGTGGTGTAACCATTCAGGGTTCAGTTGGAGGCTGCAAGGCTGACACAGGTCAGCTGTGGATGTTTAATTGCAGTGTAGTCATACTCTCAGTCTATTTAGTTTAACAAAGAGAAGGTAAAGGGGTGACTTTATTACAGTGCATAAATACCTACACAAGGAACAAATATTTAACAACAGGCTCTTCAAGCTAGCAGGGAAATATACACAGTAAAAGGTGTTTTATCCAGCATGTTGGCAGGAATGGGGGATGCTGATAAGTGAAAAATGCCAGTTAAATAAGAGGTAGGGAATTTGGGTGTGGGAGAGGTATGGTGCAGCGGGTTGGGACATGGGAGGCGGTGCAGGGTGATGGATGCGGGGGTCACTCACCTGGGGCAGCTCCCTGCAAGTGGTGACCTGTCCCAACTGCTCCTAAGCAGAGACACAGCAGGCGGCTCTGCATGCTACCCCTGTCCCACCCCAGCACTGGTTCTGCAGCTCCCATTGGCTGGGAACTGCAGCCAATGGGAGCTACGGGGGAGGTGCCAGACTGGAAATAAGGCATAATTTTTAACAGTGAGAGTAATAAACCATTAGAACCACTTACCACTTTGGACAAAATAAGAAAGCTACCATAATAATCACCAAAGCCTTCTCCCTAAACTGAAACCATTTTTAATGTATTCATTGTTTGTGGTTCAGAAAAAAATAACATTTTTTCACCATAGTTTTTCAGTTTGGGCCTCTATACTTCTGGATTCCATCCAGGGAATGGAACAAGAGACAGGAAATACTGAATGTTATAGGAAAGTCAATTGGGATAAGCTTCAGAAAGCACCTGAAGTATTTAGAGCTTATCTTCACTGAATCAAAACCTCGGAAATAGCTCTGTTTAAACCATCCACAAAATGATTCATGTTTTCACAAATAAGTGCAGGGTTTGTAAATCTTCTGCCATGTGGCTAACACTAACAACAAGGGTGCGATTCAATATATCCAGGGCCCCGCCTGACAAATAACTAAGCTAGTTTGAGTCATCACTCAGAAAAATTAACACACCCTTCCTGGGTACCCTTAACAGGAAGAACTTCCCCCACCTGCAAGCTCTGCAAGACTGTGTAAAAACAGGGAAATCTTTTTTAGGGGAAAGAGAACCCAGTGCTATCCTTGGGAAAACAACAGCAATGTCACATGTAAAAATTAAAATCCACCACATTCCAGTAACTTCAGTCCCTCTGTCTCCCTTCCAACCCAATGGTGAGAATGTCCCACAATTGATAGTTCCTTGTCTGCAATGCCTCATCCATCCACCAAACCCTATTCACAGGTTGGATCAGTAAGAAGCAGTGGTCTTAATGTCCCTTTGCAGGTCTGTCTCCAGTGCCAAGAGAACTGTTTGCCTGGTCTTACCTGGAAGTGTCCCCATCAAACTCAGTTGAGTGATTCAGCTTTATTCAAATGCTGGGTAGGTGGAGCCTCTCTGGCGGCCACTCAGCTCTGCTTCCGTTTTCTGCAGCATCTCTCACCACAGTGTGTTTCGTACCATTCTCTTGCAGTGAAGTCCTCAATCTGTGTAATCACTCAGAGAGAATTCCCCAGGGGAAAGGACCCAAGGAAACTTAGGACCCTTGAGTAGAGTCCTGACTTCTTTTGCCAAAAGAGATTTTTTCACCACTTGGAGCCTCTCAGGAATCCCGCTAACTTGTATAATTATAGTGACTTCCCAAGTGTCACTAGAGAAATTAAGAGTTGGTGACCTCTATGGCAGCTCTTTTCCCTTTTCACCAATAGAGGCAGCAGGGAGTTCTTTCCCCTCTGGAGCTTCCGGTCACAGAGCATTTGTATTATTTATGGTATTATTTATGTATTGCTCACAAATATTTGGTAGGCCCAATGCGTTATATGTGAAATTGTTTACAAATCTCCCCAAAAGTATATGTTTTAAAACGAATGATAATTCATCTGAAAATTGATATTCATTATTCTCCACTGGTGAAATCTTGGCTCCATTAATGTTAGTGTGAGTTTTGACACTGACTTTAGTGGGTCCAGGACTTTACTGCAGATTAAAAAGAGAGTAGAAATGATGTCATGTTACATGGGTATTGAATCACAAAGTTTAAATAGTGATGAGCCAAAGTGAACTGTTCATGAACAATCTATAAATTGGAAACATTCACAAACTGTTTGATGAATACCTACGTACAACAACTGCATTGGAAGAAAACAGAATCCGTTTTTGGACAGTTCATAAACAGTGAAAAGGACTAACTTCATCAGATAATTTACTCATTATGAATCAGTGTCTTTACAAATTCCAGACTAGGCACATTTTGCAATGAAGAATGATGGAGTACAAGAAAATTACTAAAACTGCTAAGTAGTCACAAACTACTTTCAACTCTGATAACCACAATTACCTCGGCAGCCAAATTTACCTTTTCTGCCATTTGAAATATGGGGGAGTACTATCTAATCAAATTTCATCTGCTTGCACAGGATGGACATGATGAAAGGTTCAAGTGAGCTATAGCCCACGAAAGCTTATGCTGAAATAAACTAGTTAGTCTCTAAGGTGCTACAAGTATTCCTCGCTTTCTTCATGATGAAAGGTATATCCTGAAATGTTGTGTTAAAAATCTGCTAAATGTCCATTTCTACAGCAGAAATGTTTGAAATCTATACATAGAATGAGCTCCTAGTCTTTAGTATTCAAGGTCCTCTTCTTATCCAAATCCCTCCTAATGAATCACTTTTTCTGTGAGGCCCAACAACACTAGCCCGCAACAGTCAAATGCCTTTTCAAACCCAATTAGTTTGGGTTAACCAATTAGTTAGTTTCAAACCCAACCTAGTACATTTTGCCTTATCTGTATGTGTCTTTCACATTGTAAGCGCCTTGGGGCAAAGACTTTTTCTCTCTTTTACAGCACCAATCACATTTCTGGCACTTACTAAATAATAATAAACATTAAACATTTTCTATGAAAATTCATTTTAATTTGAAAGAGATTTTGAATATTGAAACATCACAATTTGTCACCACCGTGGAATGTAAATGGACCCAGATTTTCCTTCCTTCATTGGTTATCTCTATCCATATAGAGTTATAGAGAGAAACTATTATAAATAGTAATAGAACTTCCCAAACCAGGGTTTTGTGTTAAATACAGTGAAAAAAATTACCTATAGTAAAAGAGGGTTTAAAGACTATGCAAATAGAAGTACAGGGAGACAGAAGCATAAGTGAAATTAGATTGTACCTAAAGTTTCAGTGTAAATCCAAAATCCTGTGTAAACCCACATGTAGTTTATAACCATAACACAATGTCAGATTAAATTACATTACCAAGTGCCTTCAGTACCCCTCCATGCTGAACATTTCATTCTAATTAATTGTATTAATTATATAACAATGCACTTACTAATTACCCAGGAGAGGCAAATACTGCTATTAACTATAGCATCATGCCTCTATTTGTTAAACATTTCTGCAAACACCACCACTAAAATCGTCATCCAAGTATGTAGTATAAAAATTTAATCCTTTGGGAATCACTTGCATTTTGTCACTAATATACAAAATGACTGGGATAAGTTATAAGTACCCTATGAAACTGATATGAATATTTGAAAACCCACTTTAGTGTATATTTACCAAGGTGGATATTTCAGTGCAAGTATAATTAAAGAGCACATACTTCAGCTAAAGCTCAGGAGTGGTACACAGAGCAAGTCCAGCCTGGGTTCTCAATTGATTTTTAAGGTATAAAGTTTCATACCTAGGTACAGAGAATTACAATACTTAAGCCAGGAGATCACAGATGCACCAATCACAATTATTAATGCATTTATCCTCACAACATTCTGGTGCGATATAGAAGTATTATTATCCGTACTAAGAAATGAGGAACTTATGCACAGAGAAGCTAAGTGACTTGCTCAAGATCACACAGGAAGGATGTGACAGAGTAAGGAAATGAATCCACATCTCCAATGGTTGAGGCTAGTGTCTTAAGGACCAGCCTTCCTCCCTCATCAGCTCTTATTTCCATATCTTCTCCTGAAACCTCTTTGCGGGAGGTGGCAGGGGTGGGAGGCAAGGAGGCATAACGATCTCTGGATAATTATAATTGCAAAGAAAATTGCAGTGCATTACCAAAAATCTAGCACAAACAACTTTGCAGAAGTGGGCAAAACTGCTACTTTTTAGTACTTCAATATTTGCATGTAAAACCTGCTGGTATTCTTGCATTTCATTCTGAAAGAAATTGTACTATTTCCACTGGCACACACTGATTTTTTGCTTCACGCTTGCCGAAATTTTACAATGGGCAAAATCAAACCATGTTGTACAGTTCACAAGATTAAATTAGGTTATTTTGGCAGAATATTCTGTATCTCAATTTTTTATGATGAGATGGCAGATTCTGGCCGCCAGATACTGCTGCCTGTTTTCCCAGAAACAAAGAAAAACATCTAAGGCGATCCCATAAAATAAAGTGTATTCTCATGAAATTACTTGGGGAGTGGGATAGACAGTTTCTCTATGGATGATCCCCTGTAATTACTAGACTAGTATCCAGTATAATATCTGACAGATTTTGTAAACCTATCAGGATACATTTTGGGATTTTGATGTGAGCTTCTTTAAAAATCAAACCACCACATCTAGGTACTTAAGGGGTACTGAGCTCTTTTGAAAATCTGATTTCAATTGTAGGAGCTTGGCATTTTATAGCTCTATCTCTTCTGCTTTAAGTGTAAAAACTTTACTTTTAGATTTCACCTTCCCTAATTACACATATCCCTTGTGATGATTTTCATTCTTCTCACTGATTTCTTACAGGATGATGCCTTCTCTGCTATATGATGTGGAGAGCAAGCAATGTGAGCAGAAAGAGGGTGAGACCACATGGAAACAAAAAAAAACATCCTCCCACACTATAGTCACCTTGTTCTTGCTTCTCAAAAGGTATATAGGCACCTAACTCCCATTGATTTAAATTCATTGGCATTTAGGTACCTAAATACTTTGGAGGATCTAGTCCCTCTAGTCTGACTGTGGTCAGACTGTTTGATTCAGACCCAAGGGAAAGGAGGAGTCTACAAAAAAGCTGCTCAGAATAGCACATTACCCTCCTAAAGCAAGGATTTTGGCCTGGGACTTTTTAGTAAATTTCATGGCAGAGTTGCAAGAAAAAATAAGTAACAGGAAGGGGAGCAAGCCCATCCTGCATTAATCCCACAGTGGCACTTTCTGTCCCATGGGGTTGGGCCTGGCTCCCTGCTCCAGGAATTGTAACCTGGTGCACAGGGTTGCAGTACTGGTCAGGTTTGGCCCATCTGCCGCTCCCTACATCAATAAGGAGAAGCAGAGGGGACAAGTCTGAGTGGTGTTATACTAACTAGATTGCAACACTACTTGGCTTGGGAGCCTAATCAAATATGTTTTTACACTCATTTGTGAGATTTCATTGATTTCATTCAAATTCACAGTTTCTGTGCTCACTGATAAAACCATAGTCTTAGGTATAATACAAAACCTTTTCCAAACTGCAGAGAAATGGCAATGGCTAGCCAGCTGTCCCCGCCCATGGAAGCGTAGCAGAGAGCTATGCTGCTAGTGCAGCAAAGGATATTATGACTGGACTAAGTTTATTAATAATTGATCTCTGTCATTCAGGTAAACTAGGGCGGACACATGTCCTGATTTTATATAGACAATCCCGATTTTTTTCCCCTATAGGATCCGATTACCCCCCGAACCTCTGTTCTGATTTTTCACATTTGCTATCTGGTCACCCAAGGTCAACTGCCAGATACATTGCCCAGCTATTCTGCCCCATGCTCCGTCGCTCAGAAGAGACAATATTGCAAAAAAGTGTCCTAGGAAAGGTCACAGAACTGTGGATGAGCGTGGTTAGTGTTCCAGTCCCCCTTATTTTATATCAGATGTGCAGCACACGATTCACTAAGGCTCTTGGAGGTCAGTTCAAGACTATGATCTTGGTGCTTTTAGCCATGATAACCACACTGATTTAAATATTCTGTTATGTACTGGAACTTAGACTGAGTATTTCTTTAGAGAGGGCAAGTTACACAATGTTCTTGTCTAGAATCAGAGAGGTAGCCGTGTTAGTCTGGAATAGCAGAGGTAACAAAGTCCTGTGGCACCTTAAAGACTAACTATAAAGTTTTGAAGCATGAGCTTTCGTGGGCTAATACCCACTTCGTCGGATGCAAGCATTCTTGCCTATTGTTAATGAAGTTAGTTGAAGACTTGCTTTGTATAAGCCTCTCACTGTGGCTTCTGGCAAAAAAAAAAAGCTGGAAGATGCTACATGTCCCTGTCTTAAAAATAACTTCACAACTACACATTTTTATGGAATAGTCTGGGGTAGGAGCAGGGTAAGAAGTCTAGCTATCAGTTGCTATACTATAATTTTGGCCATTGAATGTTATGCAATGGTTTGGGAATAATGAAAATTTCTGAAAAGTATGAGGACAGCTGTAATGTCAGGATGACTAGGCAGGTGGCAAACTGAGACTACTGCTTTTATGCAAAAATAGACTATCTTTTTCTTATTATCTAGTCTTTCACTTGGCTCTTCTATGCATCTGTTATATCTTGTTAAAAACCACTTGGGGGCAGGGACTGTCTCTCACTATGTATTTGTACAACACCTTGCACAAAGGGACCCCAAACTTAATTGTGGCCTCCAGGTGCTAACATCATACAGATAACAGCAGTGGGTGAACTAATTATTTGCAAGTTCAGTTTTTGTGTCTTCAGATTTAGCAGTTTCTCTCTCTCCCTATTTAAAAATGTATACGGGCAGAGAAAGCCTCTACAATAAAGTGCATTTGTAGTCTCAATAAAATGAGTTTAGAAAAACTTCTGAGGCAAGTCAGCTCTCTCATATTTATTTTCAAAATGCATTCCACACTCACAAGCTTAGACGAGCTTAATTACAATCAATGGAATAATTAAATTGAAGAAAATGTACAAAAGAGAACAAAAATGAATAGAAAACATACATGCACAAGTGCACCTTTGGGCACATGCATTTTAGTCTGCACAAAGTTGTCATTTTGCCTCTCAAATCACCTCCTTATGTGCTCCTGTGAATGTGTGGGACACAAACTAGATTGTAGACACAGCCTGTATGTTGTCACATTAGCCCTCTTAGAATATGTGAATCTGAGGCTAGCTAAACTTTCACAATGCATTTCAAATCCTGAAACTGCTTTGATCCATCTGTAATCTAAGAGCTCTCTCTCTACAAACATTTTATAATCCATACATTTTAAGGGGACTTATAACAGTTTGTTCACCAGAGTTTGACTCACTGGTGAACAGTTCTTTGCAGCTGTATCATTTGCTGGTTCCAGTCTAGTTGCAGTTGCCAATTGCTACTGTTTCACTGACCATAGCAGTCTGATAAAAAATAAAAAGCACACCCAGAAAAGTCTTCTAGAACAGGTAGTTTCAGAAAGTGAAATCGTCTCTGAGTCTTATCATGCTCTTTTTTTAATTCTGAATCCTTATCTCTTGGTGCACCTTGCAGTCCCAAAGCCATGAGTCCAGTAATAGAAATCCTGCTTTTTTTCTCTTTTTTATCTGTTTCTAGTATTTTGTGGTGATGGACATGTGTGTGGGGGAAAAATCACATACATTTTCAGGTGACAATTAGAGAAGCCTAAATAGTTTAAAACCATCATCAATGTTAGTATACATAAACTTTCGAAGTGTTAAAGGGCCATGTATTGTACCAATTTATGGAAATAGATCTTTGAAATTCTCAGGTATGGTTTTAGCAGCACTAGAAAAATTCCACATAGAGGAGGGGCCAAATTCACATTGATTTATAGAGTTTATACTGGACATTTTACTATAACTGACCAGTTGTAACTATAGTTGTTCTGTTCAGATACAACAGAAAAATCTTATAATGGGATAATATAGACCATTCAAGATTATAAAATATTTAGATATAGGCATTATTTGCTATAAAGTCCAGAAAAAAACAATACAGTGAGAGAGAAAATTTAGCAATTTTGCCTTTAACAGGTATTAGAGGCTAGTGTCTGAATCATTTCTTTCATGCAATGTTTACCTGCATGATTCAGTCTGGATTTGTGGGCTCAGAACAAAGGTGCTGTAAATGACCATTTATTCTCTCTCGGCAAAATGTAGTTAAACAAGAATATATCCTAGTATGTCCTGTTACTGATGTTACTAGCTATCTGTACTGAGGGGGATTATTTCCATGCAAACAAAACATTCCAGTTGAATTCTAAGTATGAAATACCTACATTAAAGCCTGTATGTGTAAAGGGAGAGAATAAAGAGGAAGGAAGGGAAGAGAGAACTTTTGCCAAGGGACCACAGAACCTTTAGGGCCAAATTTCACTCCTGTGACATTTAGGCTAAGTAAAGCCTGTTCACAGTTGCCTTAGCCAATGTGGGTTTCTGGTGCTGGGAGAAACCAGCAATACTGAGGCGGATGAAAAACAAAAAAGGAGAGAGCCAAACATTTTGAAACCTACATTACAACACCATCACTTCTTTTGACACATGACTAGCACACAGGCTCACTCAATTGCAGTTTCTCTTTTTCTGCTTTGTCTGGCGTTCCTAATGCTACAGCTAGATGACTGCTTGACTAGCAAGACAATCTAAAGCCGATTGAAGAAGTCAAGGGAGTCTTTCCATTGATTTCGGTGGGCTTTTGGTCAGGCACTACCAGAGTAAGAACGTGTGGGTATCACTGGCGTCACTGAAATCAGAATGTGAGAGGAATGATTAGCATTTTGGAAGGATCATGAATCCTCATACTTCAAGGCATAGGCCAAGCTCTGAATAATGGAGGTTAGAAATAAACTTGCCCCATGGGCAGGCTATTCCATGACTGCCTTGTGCAGATTCTTGACACTTCCCCTGAATCACCTGCTACTGGATATTGGGGACTGGGTACTAGACTAGATGGAATACTGTTCTGATCCATGATGTCTATTCCTCTCTCTCTCTTTTATATATATCATAGAATATATCATGTCATAGAATATATCATAGAATCATAGAATATCAGGGTTGGAAGGGACCTTAGGAGATCATCTAGTCCAATCCTCTGCTCAAAGCAGGACCAATTCCCAATTAAATCATCCAACAGATTTTTGTCCCATATTCCTAAATAGCTCCCTCAAGAATTGAACTCACAACCCTGGGTCATATGAGAGAGAGAACTCTGGGCTTGGCTGTCTTTTTTGGCTACCTTTGAGTTTAGTTTTATAACAATTAGCACAATTTTATAGCATAATAGTGACTGCAAATCCAGGACGCATTTTTGTTTGCAAACTGAGTTGGAACTATATATTTTCACAGGCTCTCCTGAGTTTTCTCATCCATCAAGCCAGCCTGGGTGAGAGTTCATGGTACCACCTGCTCCTTCTAGCTGCTGCTTTTTCCTGAGTCATACGGGTGCAATCCGTCAAAGCAACCATTTCATAAAAATATCACAGAACTAATGTGGGTTGCCAGCTTGATAAAAGCAGCTGTAGCATTGACTAACACAAAGACATAACAACCTCCATAATGGCTGCAGAGCTAAAAAAGAGACAGAGAAACAAAAGAAACCTTACAGCAGAGGAAAAATAAATAGGCAGCACAGCTTAGAAAAGAGCACAATTAAATATTAGCACAGTGATATTAATTCCCAACTTCTCCCCTCAACATAACCTCATTTATTAGCTATTTGGAGACTAGTTATTTTGCTGTCAGGTTTTAATACTTATCTATATTTGAGACCTTTTCTGAGCACATGATAATAGCAACAAGGAACCCAAGTGGCCTTCAAGAATGCTTCGGTTTGTCAAGTTTCTCTGGCCCCCAGAACAATTCCACGAGTGCACATGCAAGTGAGTATCAGTGATGATTCTGAACCACTCCATTACACAGTTCATTGACATGATTAGTGAACAGCGTATTATTCCCGGGTGATATGTGGAAGTAATGAGCTCTGTCAACCTACAATGGACCAAAAGGTGATGAGAACAATGACTTACTAAAAAGCAAACAAATTGGGGAAAGGAAAGTGGAATGAAATAAAGCAAGTGAATGACCTATGTGAATTGATGTAGTGGCTTGAAAATTCCCAGGTCAAAGACACTGTCCAATTACTAAATCTTGATCTTGCGTGTAACAGGATGGTCTCAATTTGTTTGATCAAATTCAATGAATGGTAAAGTGTTATAAGCTCCCAGACAAAAGGACTGGAGATGACATCAAGGTGAAGAATAAAGTTACTCATAGCACAGATCATTGGCAATTTAGCAATTAACTCTGTCAGTATCTCTGGATGATCTGTGAAAAATCATAAGTTTTTAGTTAGCCAATATAATAAAAATATTGGAACAGGGAAGGTAACAGAAGAGATAAATGTGTTTTAGCACAAAATATTGCCTTCTTACTACAATTACACAATGTAGAGGAAAATGTGTTTTCATGATAGGTTGTTCTCTAGCCAGATTATTAATGTTCTGGCAGGTGGGGAAAATATTTTTGTCGATAACAGAGGCTTTTTCCAAATCCCAACAGATCTTAACACACACTACTGTCAGGCTGGGGATGGGAATGAAGAAATGTTATTGTGCAAATTGTATAAACAACAGAATGAATGAAAACAGGAACAATTACCAAAACCTGAGAAAAGCAGCATAAATATAAAAAACAGGAAGAAGGCAATGGGAAAGGGCAATTCAGTTCACAAGAAATAAGTCCCTTCTCTATAAAATTTAGAGTAGCAAGACTCAAAAGAAAGCAAGTGATCCTGGCAATTACCATCCTGTGTATCTACATTTGATGAATGCCATGAGAGGCAGTAAAGCTAGAAGGAGTCCTGATGTGACAAAAAAGTCCTGACGTGTCTTGTCAAAGTGAATCCAGGTACAAATTCAGATACAAGGTAAATATGCATTTGGAGAACGCTAGCAGTTTGATTCATACTCTAACAGCTGATGCACGACTTCTCGTATTGCAGTTGTCAGTTGATCATTGATCACAGTGGTCATTTTAAAGGAATACATCACTGAGATTCTGGGCTATTAAAATTTTTAAATACAAGGAGTGAAGCCAGGATGCAGATCTGGAACAAAATGGGGAGCCAGTGGAGCACAGTGTGATTTGCTTTCACTGGCTTTTTTCAATCGAAAGGTCAGCTTCTGTATGCTGAATTGTTTGGAGTTTCCACATGGTCTTCACCACAAGCCCCACATGGAGAGGATTGGACTAGTAAAACCTCAAAGTGAAAACCACATGGATTGCCATGGTAAGAAATTTCTTTATGGTATTTGCATATATGTGGTCTCTTATGAATCTAACAGGACCCTACACTGTGTACAACCTTAGCAGTGAGAAGGCAGATGACTTCAATAGAAACTGAGGTGAGTGCTCTGGCCAGCTCCTCAGAATGTTTCCCTCTCCCTACCTGCATCCCCTCTGTCTGATCTGGGCTGAGCTTGCATGAGTTGGGGAAGAAGATGCATTGAGACTTCTAACACTAATCTGGATAATATCAAGCTAGCAATGTAGCTGCAAGCAAGATGCAGCAAGTGGCGGCATGGACTGTGCAGCGCCGTGCTATCATGGATACATAACTGTTTTTAGCATGCTTGCCTGGTGTGAGTCTGTGTATGCAAGCTGGGAGTCCCTAGCTCCAAGTGAAAGGAACATTCTGGCATTGGCAAGGGTGGGGAGAGGGACCGAGTAGTTTGACGGGTCTTTTTTATCTCTAACTTGTACAATGCTGTGAATTCAACCACATCTTTTCAGAAATCCTTATAAATGAAAGTCAGCAGATGACAAAAGCCTCTGGACTCTAAATATTACAGGACAAAGGGAAATGGTGTGAAAGTGTGAAAACAGAAATGAGAAGTTCCAGATAACTAAGAAGTCCAAAATTCTTGAAGTGCTACATCTACACAAGCCACAAATAGTCCAAACGGTACTTTGTACTGTAACAAATTATCAAGATACAACGAGAATCAGCAGCACAATCTAGTCACATGGGTATTGTTTCTCAATCTAGTCACATCAGTATTGTTTCTTTAGAGACCCTCCTCCCCCCCCTCTCTCCCTCCTTCCCTCCCTCCCCGGTGTGCATGTGCTCCTGCTTGCTCTCTCACTCTCAGTTCAGTAGCATAAACACTACAATTTCTGTTTTCTTTAAATCACTGAAGTGGTAAATAATAGATACACAAGAACTCATATTGTTGCAAAATAATTTGACATAGCTGGTGCCAGCACCCACTTCTTTTGCAGACTCCCAAGATCTAAACAACAAAAGAACCACATAAGATCTTAAGAATGAACAAATGCTCGCCTGTGACAATTTGATGGGAGCTGATCTACAAGAGTGGGTGGCACAATTGGCTCTGAACATGAGCCAAAAAATCCCCCCAATACCCGGAATCTCTTTGCAGGGTTAATTCCTAAGGCTTTGGCATGACATGTATAGCAAAGGACCATCAATTCTTTTTCTATGTATTTGTGGTCATTTTTAAAATATTATTACTGAAAGTCATAGTTGAATCAATAAAATGCCTCCAGTCGTTTGAGTCTGTTGAAGTTTAAACTGGGGAAATAATCTGTCTTCCTTTCTCAGCGTGCATTTTAGATATGTAATTTTCAAGATTTCGGGCATTTTCATTCTACACTAAAGAGAGCTTTTGCTTATGAATATTCTCTTTGTGGGATACACTATGAGGCCCATATGATAGTGAATGATGCCACTTTTATGGAGAGACTCAGTTTAGGAAATGGGATTGTTATATCCAAGCCAAATACAAGCTGATATTTTCTATACTACTAAACAATGTCTACACCATTCTATGTTTGAATGGTTCTCTTCTCATTTTAGTCATGAAGCAATCCTTTATATGGGTTCTAAGAGCACATAAGTACCTGTCAGGCTCTCTCCACAGATTACAGATTCACTGTTTATAGGCTGACCATATTTCCTTTAGACAAAAACGGGACATTGGGAGGGCAAAAACGGGACAGGGTGTGGGGGGGGGCATGGCCCCACCTGGGCCCCCCAGCACCGGGCGGGGGGGAGGCAGAGGGAGGTTGGGGGGGATGGATGGAGGAATAAGCAGAACAGGGATGGGGGATGAAGAGGATGGAGGGAGAGAGAGAGAAGGGGGGATGAGGGATGAAGATGATGGAGGGAACGGAGGGAGAGAAGGCACGAAGGTGAGAAAGGGAGAGGATGGATGGATGAGAGAAGAGATGGGGGTAGGGAGCAGGGTGGATGGAGGAGGCAAGGGACAGTGAGAAGGAGGGATGGAGAGAAGGGAGATGGAAGAGGAGGCAGTGGACGGAGGGAGAGAGAGAAGGGAGGAAGGGAGGGATGGAGAAGGGGGATAGAGGGAAGGAAGAGAGGGATGGAGGGATAGAGAGAAGGGAGGAAGGAAGGGATGGAGGGATGGAGAAGGGGATAGAGAGAAGGGATGGAGGAAGTGAGAGGAGGCAGTGGACAGAGGGAGAGAGCAGGGAGGAAGGGGGGGATGGAGAGAAGGAGGAATAGAGAGGAGGAGGCTGCAGCGGGCGACGGGCTGGAGGAGGCGGCAGATCAGAGCTGTCAGGAGCCGCAGCTGAGAGCGGAGCGAGCCGGCGGGGGGGGCTGCCGGCCAGGTTTTCTGAAGAGAGAAGGGACGGAGGGAGTGAGAGGAGGCAGTGGACAGAGGGAGAGAGCAGGGAGGAAGGGGGGGATGGAGAGAAGGGAGGGAAGGAGGAATAGAGAGGAGGAGGCTGCAGCGGGCGGCGGGCTGGAGGAGGCGGCAGATCAGAGCTGTCAGGAGCCGCAGCCGGGGGCCGAGCGAGCCGGCGGCGGTGGCAGCGGAGGGGGGGACGTTTTATGATTCCATGTTTTTTCTGAGTCTTGCCCCAAAAACGGGACAAAATTGATATTTTGGTCAAAAAGACGGGACGGTTAAAAAACATTAAAAAAACGGGACTGTCCCGTTCAAAACGGGACGTATGGTCAGCCTAACTGTTTATTACATTTTCACTATTGGGGCCTGATCCTTTGATAGATGATGAGGACACTCTATAACTGGTCTTTTTGTGTGCTAAGTTTGCATTTTTATTGACTGCAGTGCATTCAGCGTATACTGTTTTACGACCAGTCAAAATCTGTTCATGAGGGTCATTGTTATGCTGCGAGCACAGCCCCTTATTTTTTTGTACTTGGGATGAGGTGTTATCTGGTAGGTGGAAAAGCAAGTCAGAATCTGGATTCTTGGCTTCTGTTCGCACAGCCAATGAAGTGGGCCCACGAAAGCTTATGCTGAAATAAACTGGTTAGTGTCTAAGGTGCCACAAGTATTTCTTGTTTTATTACCTGAGCCACTGACTCCTATCACTTTTCTGTGCCTCAGTTTATGTCTGTAGAATGGCAACAAAACGATTACCAATCTCAAGCCTCAACTGTACCTTTAAGCCATCAGCTGTGCAAGGAGCAGGAGCTGGGCAGCTATAGCAGCCGAGTGGAGGCGGTTTGAAGAGTTATGCCTGCACAGTGCAAATGTAAGCAACGTGTCCCACAGACACTTGGAACCTGTTCAGCTCCCAACACATTCTACCCTCTTTTGTTAAAAATAATCACACGTGCTCCCACTGGGCTTGTGGCCAGATGTAGTGAATACACAGGAAGCAGGACTCTGAATCCTTTTTTGTCTAGCATGCTAGTCATCCCCTTTATACTTGGTGGTGCATATTGTTCCACCAGTTAGTTCATAAGCATATACCACCATTGACGTCCACAAGGAATGGTGCTTAAGCATCAGTGGTACAGTAGGACCCATTGTGAATAGCGGCAGCACAATGTTTGGAACCTGTGCAGGATGCTGAAGGTGAAAGGGTAGGAAAAAAGATCCCTGGGTTCTCTGATGTCTTTCCAGGAAGATAGACATTTTGCTCCTTTTTATTTCTAAGGAGCTTTAAGGCCACCCACGAAAAGGAGCTTTATAACTGCAAATTATTTTCATCTTAAATGTACATATTATTGGTTGTAGAATTGCACACCACCATTAATTCTCAAATATGTTCCAAAAAGGTAAAGATAGATTGTTAGCTAGTGTAAATCAGCAATTTACGTCAGGCAAGTATCTGGCCTCGAGATTCAGCCAAACATGTTATTTCTAACCTGTGATGGTGGTAGTTGTTTCTCACAGTGCTTATATCAAGCATATACCTGGTGATAATTTGGTATCTCCAAAAGCATTAACATTCTGGAGAATGTGACTCAAGCTACACATGCTTTATGTGTGTGTTCACCTCAAATGTTTTTATTTTAGCTCGTTCCTATCAGACCACAACATTAGCCACAATGTCTGCCAATGGTGATTTCCCGGCACTGTTCAGGTTATGGGACACATTCTCCCACTGGGAGGCTGTGTGAAGAAGAATGAAGATTGTTTCTGCCTAAGAATAACAAGTGTATTCTCCATACATTTTTAAAGATGGGGCTGTATATTCTTACTAAATTACAATAATAAAAAGCCTTGATTGCATCTTCCTGGAATATCAAATATAGGGTATTGTCTGCCAAGCCTTCATCATTTTTATCATTCTGCTACTGTTCATTATATTCTGCTATAAATATCTCAGTGGTCCCCTTAGTTTCTTTTAAAGTATTTTAAGTTTATATTCCAATTCCAATAATTAACAGTCTAAAGGAATTGTTTCCCATGTATTTATGATAGCCAATAGTATCGGAGTGGTATATTTATGTCATTTATTAGCATTCAGAAGTTTTACACAGGGGAGAAATCATTCAATTTCTCTCCCACTCTTCCGATTAACTTGAACTAGTTCATTTTCATTCAGTTTCTCTCAGAAGCCTTGTTTAACAATTCCAGTGGTTAGATAATTTCTAGGCTTTCTGTGGCTCCACATTTGTTTGACGCTCCCTTTATAGCTTAACTAACTCTTTAATCCTGCTGCTGCTGCTTCTGTTGTCAGCTCGTATCTGGAGCAATGTTTAAATAGCTATGAGTGATCTGCCAAAGTCTGTATTCACATGCATAAGGTGGTCTGTGTGCTGGTGATGCATGGGGTATTTACACTTTGGCTTCATATATGGTACTCCATTTTATTTAGGGCCGTATTGTGATGCTGCTGCTCAAGGAAGCTTGGCCCTCCCCTAGTCAGCCACATAAGTGCCCCCCACAAACTGGATTCAAACTGTGGGGGAGAACAGGCGGTACACACCTGGTACTCCTTCACAGGGAGTAGGCAGGCAGGCACTGGAAAAGGGGGGAGGACTTGGTTTCACACCCCAACCCACCCTCCAATGCACCAGCTAGAAGATCTGACTGGTGTGAGGTGAGTAGTAAGCTGTATCTGTAAAGGCCTACAGGAAGTTACTTCCCATCCACACCCTAGAGCAGTGAAGCTCTTTGACGTTCTTTCCATGGACTCTTCCCATTGACAAGCAGGAGTAGTCCTTGAAGTGCATATGAGCTCAGGCAGCAGTAATTTCACTGGTTTAGCTGTGGTGGTTTCTTTCATCCATTTGCTGAAAGTTACAAAAACCTGGGCAAATACTGATTTCTAATTCCCTGCACCACCAAAAAACAAAACAAAAAAACAACCAACCTCCCCCCCCCCCCAAAAAAAAATCAGCCACTCACAGTGGGCAGGGCATGGAACAAAAGACACATGGAGCCTTCAGAGACACATGAGCACTCTTGCAAGCATTGTATGCCGAGACCTATGGCCTGCGCCTGCACAATAAAGCAGCTACAAACTCCTCCATTTGATGCAAATTAAATATTGGCTCATGGTCCTGGCAAATTGCCATCATGGCCCTCAGCTAGGCAAAGTCTGGGTGCCCCTGGATTTGTTCCCATTAAAAAGTGACGTTGGGTCAGATCATTAACATCTTATAGATATGTGAGCAAAAGACTTGCCAGGACAGAGCCCTTCATGCTTTATTTTCTTATCCCCATATTTTCCCTAAACACTTGTAAGAACAATTTTCTTGGAGTTCTATTTTGGGGGATTTTACAGAGACACACACATGTGCATATGTATTAACTCTGCCAATGGACTGAACGCCTCCCGTCCAGGTGAACAATCCTGTAGAACATTTGGCAGCAATAGCAACTACCTCAAGGTTATGCCCTATCTCTTTTTTTCCCTTTATGTCATCTGCAACAACTGTGGACTCTGACATTTAGTTAATTAAATTTGCCCACAATATCCCACTTAGTTGTGCAATTCCTCTTGAGGATGTAATTTCTGAAGGTAGTAGGCAAGAAGAATGGTTAACCTTGATGAGTCGGTTTCCCACAGTAGTATGTTATTCATGAGGAAAAAACCTCAGGAACTTTCATCTATTGTATAAATAATAAACTGCAAGACCGTGCCTGGACATGGAATATTTAAAGAATAGCATTACATCTCGGAAGCCTGATAGCAGAATGAAATTAAATGAAATTATCACACAATTGCAATTGCTGCTGCACATACTTCACAAGGCTCTTTCTATTTCCATTTCATTTTAATAGTGATGTTTTCAGACTAATTGATATTTAGATGATTATTTCTAAATCTGTTTTAAATGATGTCTGGCGATTTCCATGATGTTTTATAATGTTAAGCTGAATATTTACAGCAGCTTTCATAAGCTTTTATTCCTATACAGTATACTTTTAAGTTAATTTTTTAGAGGCAATGTGATTCAGAATTTGACCCAAATGGATTAGTCTGTATGTGTATGATTCTGCCATCCTTACTCATGTTAAGTAGTACTCAGCTTCTTGAGCAGTCCCGCTGATTTTAATGCAATTACTTGTGAAGGAAAGTGCTACTCACTTAATGTAAGAATGGCAGAATCAGTTGCCATGAAGTGAGATATTTTCTTCTTATAAATTCATAGCTTTCAAGGCCAGAAGGGGACCATTCTGATCATCTAGTCCCATGGTTGCAAATTTTTTAGTAATACTACAGTTCCTTTATTTTAAAACTTTGTAGCTCACCATGACCAAATACTGTTTTTTTAACTGATTCAGGACACTAGGTTCAAGAGGGACATTGAGGTTCAGATGGTTTTGTGATTTTATTCAGCTATATAGAGTTTAACTATATAATCTCATCTGATTTAGTCCGGGTTTTTTAAACTATAATTTGAAATTATGGATTTTTGGTTTTTTGGTGCATTCAGATCAGGCCTAAGATTTTAGTGAGAAGAATGGCCAGTTTTGAACTGCCTAGTTTGCATAATGTTTGCCCGAGTCTCTGAACATCACCCAACTTTCCTGTGAAACAGAAGCTGAATGTGCTCAAAGCCCATCTCTTTACATAGCATGATAGAGCAATGTATGAAATCAGTTCCCAAGTTTAAACCATTTCTGTGCTTAGTTTTCATATAAATGATTGCTGAAAGCTCAGACTCACAGAGATAAATGAAAGCCACACGTTCATAGCTTCATCACTTCATCACTGAGTCCTTCATACTCCCTTTTAACAGAAATCCAGAATTTGTGGTTTGTTAGACTTTAAAATTTAGTTTTCAACTTGTGATCACTTAACAATTAAAATAGATTTTCTTCAGATGAGATCCTTGTGGGTGGAATCGTGTCACTTGTTACCTAGAACACATTTAAAACCTCCCAGTAACTGGAGATTCATAGAGTCATAGAGTTAAAGGGGTCCGCCAGGGTCTTCTAGTCTAACCCCCTGTCAAGATGTAAGATGTCTTCTTCAATTCCAGTAAAATATTCAGCAAAATGGGAATACTCTCCAGACAAATGAATTAATATTTGGTCTTTAATAGCATTTTACTCTGTTCTTTTAAAAAGTCTGATGACACTAGAAACATGTCAGTAATTCCCTTTTGTTGTGGCATCTCCAGAAACAAAGTTTCTGCATGAATCCCCCAGTTTTCTCTTTCATATCTAGTATATTTGTATTCCTGCCTTAAAGAGTTAGGTTCATTGCATTTGATTTGCCAACTACTTCCACCAGGTAAGCTAACATAGTCAAAAAGTCCACTTTACACATGTAGCCTGCAAGGAAATCAGGAAAATTCTGATTTCTTCATGCAATTCTGAGATGAGTTGTAACACTTACCCATGTGAACACCACCTAACTTCAGAATGAAAGAGAACCTGAGTATAGTCAGAGCCCTTCTCTTTGCATAGCATGCTAAAACAATGCATGTTATAAAATTAACAACTTTAATAATGTTTAGAGCTTCGTGTATTTCAGGTTTCAACTTTTTTGATGCTAAAAATTGGTGATTAATCCTGCATTATGGCTCATTTGCTGCTGGTGCCACTTTCTTTACTTGTTCTTTCCAGTCATATAATCATAGAATATCAGGGTTGACCTTAGAGGTCATCTAGTTCAACCCCCGCTCAAAGCAGGACCAATCCCTAACCATATCATGGCTACTGCTTCCTCAGTGCACAGCCTCCCACAAATAGTCCAGTTAAGACCTTCATCCACTATGAGTTTGTCGGGGATCTTCAATATTTCCTAAGCAGTTGTTCAGGTTGGGATTTCTTTGCAAAATAAAAGTTCTTCCATGACCACACCTGCTTTGACAAATCTCACAATATACAAAAGCCGAGCTATGTCTGTGGGTTCATCAAGCTGTAGGGCAAAATACTGACTCTTCTTAACTTGTTCTATCAACTGATCCTGGATGTTTTCTAACAGGTCCTTGGTGCATAGATAGATAATATTATTTGACATAGGAATGATTTTCAGGGACAAGATTGTTCTCCAATCATAATTCTACACATCTATTACTGCTGGCAGAGAAGGATCTCTCCAATTGGTGTGCTTGTTGGCATTTTTCAATTCTTGTGACCACAACATAAGATGCTGCTAAGGCTTTTTAAGGAACAGTTGCTTCTTTGTGCTTCTTTAATTCTTCTTGTTTCTGAAGGGAAAAAATCACAGCTCTCGCTTATGAACTTAGGATGTTTGGTTTCTAAATGTTTTTGTAGTTTCCCTGGCCTCATACTTTCATTTACTAACATTTAAAAACAAATGACACATTGTGGTTGTGGACTTTCTGCAGTAATATTGAGACATGAAAATCCAAACATAATGCAAATCCCATTGTATTGCCTACTTTTCTTCCTTTCCTGTTTAACTTTATTAAAATCATCATTGTCTTCGGCTGAATGTGTGCTACATGTAGGCTCATCACTTGGCAAAAAACATTACTTTATAAAGATAAGACTCGCCTCTCTCGCCATCAGCCCCCTTCCTCTATGGGCTAGTGCTGCTCCTGTGGTCACTGGGAGCCTTTCTTTGCTGTCCACTCCAGCAGGGGACTTTCAGCTGAAAGACTTCCTGTTGAATGCTTCCCCTAGCAGGAAGTCTCTCTGCTGAAGGACTGCAGGAATGGGAATGAGAGGGTGGAAGGAGAAAGGAGCCACAGAGAGGTTCCTAGGCATGGCAGCAGCAGGACAAGGTGCAGATGAAGGGTATGTCTTCACTACAGCAGTAGGTCGATTTCCCTTAAGTCGATTTTCTAAAGTAGACTTTAGAAAATTGACTTAGTACATCCCCACAAAGGACAGCAGGTCGACAGTGTCTGTCCTTAAACTTTTGCAGGGGTCGACATAGCCAGCATTGCACTGTGGGTAGGTATCCCACAGTGCTGGGAGTCCCCAGCTGGCACCACCTTTCAGGGCAGCCAGGCATGCTCCCCAGGGGACCAGCCCCAGTCCGAGCAGCTCCGTGGCCCCCGTGCCCGCCCGAGCAGGTCCGCGGACCCCCCCACCCACCCGAGCAGCCCTGCGCCGGCTCCCCCCTCTGCTCGGGCGGGGGGGTCCACGGAGCTGCTCGGGCGGGGGAAGCCGGCACGGGGCTGCTCGGGCGGGCGGGGGAGGGGGGGTACGTGGAGCTGCTCGGGCAGGGGGAGCCGGCGCGGGGCTGCTCGGGCAGGCGGGGGGGTCCAGCGCGGGGCTGCTCGGGCGGGCGGGGGGGTCCAGCGCGGGGCTGCTCGGGTGGGCGGGGGGTCCGCGGAGCTGCTCGGGCGGGGGGAGCCGGCGTGGGGCTGCTCGGGCGGGCGGGGGTCCGTCACAGGGCTGCTCGGGCGGGCAGGGGGGTCCGCGGAGCTGCTCGGAAGGTCGGAGGCTTAAAGTCCCATGCATCCTCACTAGATCACAATCGACCCAGAGAGAGGTCGATTTCAGCTACTCCTCTAGTTAGGGAGGAGTACAGAAGTCGATTTTAAGGTCTCTTTAAATCGACTTTAAGGGCATGCATGTGAGGACGGGTACAGGCTTAAATCGACTTTAGCTTGCTGAATAGATAAGACACAGATGATATTTAAGCCTAGTTTAACAGTATCTTAATTAGGAAAAAAAACAAAACAAGAATGGCCTTATTCATTAAAATTGTTTTCCCAGTCATTCAT
Source organism: Sternotherus odoratus (assembly GCA_032164245.1). NCBI lineage: Eukaryota > Metazoa > Chordata > Testudines > Kinosternidae > Sternotherus > Sternotherus odoratus. Next base: position 205,502,448 of record JAVMKO010000002.1, on the reverse strand, counting down.
TGGGATGAATGATTGGGAAGCCAAAGGAAGCCATGGCTCACAGTTTGGGAAGCACTGAATTCTAATGTGACCTCCTGCATAGCACAGGCCAGATAATTTCACCCAGATATTCCTGTATTGTGGCCTAGTAGCTTGTGATTTGACCCAAAGATAAATGGCATCTCACTTGTTAGAATTAACATACAAAAAAGGAAAAATAACCCCTCCTTTGAAAACCCTGCTCCCAGTAACCACTAAACAATATGCACTGAGGTGTAAAAATTGCCTTAGCTTTGTTAGCATGGAAAACCAGAGGGTTTGAACTAATATCAACATGAATGAACGAGTTTGGATAAAACATGAACTGAACTTCAAACTCAGTGGAATGCAAACTGAACTGATTTAAACATTTCTGGAAGTTCAAAAATATTAAATTACCATTTACAAAAATCTGGTTTTTCTTTTATTTTGATGTCTTTACATTTTCAGATGTGGATCGAGATTGGAAGCCTAATTATGAAAACTGGGCTCCAATTAACCTCCAAATGTAGGCACAGCTCCATTGACATAAGAGCAGCTTAAACCATGGTTGAATTTGGTTTTGTGGCATTTCCAGAAAGAGAAATTCCCAACCAGAAATAGAAATAATTGTAACTCTTGCAAAATGACCATCCCAAATCTCCAGGCTCAAAAGGTTCTGTTAGTTTGGACAAATCTCCATATGTATATGTGCTTATTCAATCAGAACCTCTAAATCTTTCCTTAGTTCAATCATTGCTTATATATGTGAACATCTTCTAACTTAAAAACTCACTCAGAGCTTTTGTTTCCATTAAATGAAATAACAATAAGAACTCCACAAATGGAGCTAAGTCTTCCTAATATCCTAATGATGTTATGAATCCATTTCAGGGATCAGAAACTAAGTGAAACCTCTAGAATTTCCATCACTGAAAAGTTCTTGCATGAGAATTGTGAGTTAAGATACTGCACCAGTGCTTAATGCTAGTGAGCTTTGGCTTGTGTCTCATACTTCCTGCCCTTCAAGAGCAGCAGTTTGATATATAATGCTATGCAGGAAAAGACTCAAGAGGTGTCACACCATAGGCAGTGACTTACTGCAGTGCATATATACATGCATAATGCATAGAAAATGAAATAGGGGCCAAATCTGCCCCTGACTTAGCACCCTATTTAAAGGCATTAGGCAGAGGTTGTAAATCAGGGTAGAACTTGGCCCTAAGGGTGCAGCAGTAAAATTGGATGGACATTATAAAAAGTATGTCAACTTGTATCATTAATTTAAAGAAAACATATGAACTTTCTTTTAATCAGTGGGTGCCAGCAGGCCAGCAGTCATTCTAAGTCTGAGGTTAGTCAGATTGATACTGGCTGTCTGATAAATTTCTAATACCAAATAAAGCTTAAAGTGAAGGAAGGGGGATATAAATTTCATTCATGAATTAATGCATTCATTTAAAAATGCAATTTAGATGCTAATTGATGCTAATTCAGCCTGGCACTGGTACCGTTGTGTTGCACTGTTTTTGCAAAGAGTGTAACCTTTGTAGTGATAAAATATCAGGGAATATAGTGTATTTGAAATTGGGGAGCAATTTAGCGTTTAATACCATGTATGTTGCACTTCCCATATTATTATGGCTTAATTAGAGCTGGATGAATATATCAAAGAAAATTCATTGTGATTATTCTTCAAAAGGGTATTCACACCCCTTTTCATTCATTAAGGCTATGTCTACACTTGGATCTGGGGGTGTGATTCCTAGCTCACATACTCATAATCATGCTAGCGCTCATCAAGCTAGCATGCTTAAAATGGCAATGTACCTAGGATAGCACATGCAGTGAGGAGTGGTGGCATGGGTTAACCACCCCAAATACAAACCTGCCCATATCTAGTAGATACATATGTGGGACAACTTGCCCATGCCCCTGATTGCTGCTGCCCATGCTACCATGGGTACACTACTATTTTTAGCATGCCAGCTTGCTGAGAGCTAGCACAAATATGCCTATACAAACTATGAATCACATCCCCAGCCCCAAATGTTGACATAGCCTTAATGTGAAAATCACCCCTATGTATCACAAGTCCTATTTTGAGGGCTTAAAGGGAACGTAAGTGGTGCATAGGTCTTTGGCTGGCCCTCTGCACACATTGGAATTTCACCTGTATTCTCATGTTTCAGGTGAGTAAGTTTTTATTTATATGGTGAGGCTAATAAATAGCAAAGACTTATACTGGTGAGATCCCAAACCTGATATAGAATAAAGTTTGTTTGTATAAACTATTTGCCAAACAGTTGGGATTAATAAACCCATAAAATTACAACACAATCTGTTCCTGGATAAAAAGGATTACATTCCTCTGATAAATTATACACAGTGAGCAATTTGGCCAGCTTTATTGTTAATGTAACAGGTTAAATTTAAGGACAGAAGCCGAAATATTTTTATTAAGTGGTCTGACTGAGAGTTGGCTCATGATGTGTGTTAATAGCATCTCCATAAAAATGCTAGGTCAAATTCTGGGCTTTGTGCCAAATGTTATGCTCTGTTTCACCCCTGTAACAAGATGTGAGTGGTGTAACTGAAAACAGAATTTTTCCCTTTTTGGTGAAGCACTATAAAGAATTTGAAGAAATGTAGGGCCCGATTCTCCATTGCTTGCATCTTGTGCAGTCATCGATACCTGAGCAAAATGCGGGAGGATATTACCAAATCAACTGCTATGACTGGGTCTGTTGAGAGAGAGATAAAGCAGTATGTTTGCAGCATATTGAGGACACTGAAATCTATGACTTCCCATAAAGGACCCGAGTCAAAGCCCATTGAAGTCAATTGATTCCTCATGGTTCCCATGGCTTTGGATCAGGTACTGACCTTCGTAAGTGTGGAGCAAGAGGAGGGACAAGGCAGATTTCTGATGAATCCCAGGTGGGAGTCCCATAGGGATCTGATAAACACTACATCTTCACAGGGGATGCTCGGTCTGCAAGAGGTATGAACTCGAGTTCTGTTACATTCCTGAAGAAAAAGAAGGGCGGGGGAGGAATCATTCCCCCCCCCCCCCCCCCGCCAGGTCTGTGGCACTTACAGGTGACATGGACTATGTCCTTACTTTTGCCAATAACTCAGTATACCTTGCACTGGTGATTCATTGCCCATAGTGCAGGGGTGGCCAACCTGATCCTGAGAAGGAGCCAGACTTTAGCAATATACATAGCCAAAGAGCCACAGTAAGATGTCAGCAGCCCCCCATTAGCTCCCCTCCCCCACTCCCAGGACCTCCCACCCACCAGCAACCCCGCTAACCAGCGCCTCCCCCTCCCTCCCTGCACCTGCCGATCAGCTGTTTCATGGCATGCAGGAGGGAGAGGGGGAATGAGGGCATGGCAGGCTCAAGGGAGGGGGTGGGAAGGGGTGGAGTGGGGGCAGGGCCTGTGGCAGAGCCAGGGTGGAGCAGTGAGCACCCCCGGCAGATTGGAAAGTTGGTGCCCATAGCTCCAGCCCCGGAGTTGGTGCCTATACAAGGAACCACATATTAACTTCTGATGAGCCACATGTAGCTCCGGAGCCACAGACTGGCCACCCCTGCCATAGTGGAAAGTTGTGGTCTCTGCAACTTCTTTCCAACGACATGGTGATGTTGTATATTCAGTATTCCAAAAAAATATTATTGCCTTATTGAATGGCTGTATGATTAAAATAATTTTAGGGTGTATTGTAGAGCTAAACCACCCATCTTCTCTTTTTGCTCCTCCTATTATTAGTGGGAGAGGATATGGTAGGAGAATGTTTCAAATGGATAGGGGAGTTGCAGTTTTAAATTGCCTGGCTTATTGGAAGTGGTTTTTCTTAAATTGTATTGTTGCACCATAGTTTTAAGTTACACCAAGGGCACCTAAACAATATGGCTGAAAGGAATTAGGAGGGATTCTATCTATCATTAGTAGATCCTGCAGACATGTCAGCAGCACTATGAGGTCTGAGGCATGGAAGAGAAATGATAGACCTAAATGAATTAGTATGGACAAAGAGTGCCAAAATTGTCACATGTGCCTTAGTTTAAGCACATAAATCTGTATTTCAGTGGCTGTGTAAAAGTTCCCTCATTTCTATCCACTGTAAGAGCTTAGCACCTCTAAATATTGACCACATTTATTTAGGTGTCAAAATAAGGATTTAGGCAACCCAATGTGAACATTTTGTAACTTGTCTTCACCCATCAAAAGAAGTATGCAACATCACAAGCGGTACCCAGGCCTAAAAACAACTTGACCACAGTCAAAATGACCTGAGGACTCCAGATACCGCTGGAGATTGCCTGTTCACAACAATGGGAGATTTCAAATTAGGTGATAGAGGTACTGATTATCAGCATTGAGGGGTTTATGAGCAAGATTTTAACAACTGATTCTTTAAAAGATGACGGCAGATCAGTTATATAGGCCTGCCTTTGTTTAACAAAAACAGCACAGTGATGTTGTGCCTGCTAGCTCTCTTGAGCGCAGATTGTTGCGCTTAATTGATTCCTGCTACTTTCCTGCCTTGAAGAAGTTGTGGGAGAATTCCCAGTGGTTTAGCAGATTTGTCTTTTGTTAAAGTTAGGAGGAAAATGTTTTCTGAAATTCAGATAAAATTCTGTGGCTTGCTCTGTGCCTACCAGTTTAGTGCTATAGACTTAAAGAACTCGAGAAAATGTGTCACCCAGCAGTAGTGAAATGGATCTCTGTGTCATAGCTCCCACAGAGAGGAGCTCCACAGTAGTCATTAGTAGTACAGAAAACATCAAAGATAACAACTGAGACCTGAACCACTTGCTGCAAGAGGGAATCAAAGCCCAATGGCTCTACCACTGCTGGCTATTTCAACACAAAGCAGGCAGTTTTAGAAAAAACAGTCAGTAAGCATTAATACAGTATGATAAGTGGCAGTGAACAATCTGGGTATTAAAGGCAATTCCTGCTTTATGAGTAGGACTGCGGGTTTCTTGTGAATGTAGGAGATTTTCATTTTTCACAAAAGGTCATGATTTTTGTTCCCCGCCATTATGCTGTTACTAGTGGCTATTCTGGACCTAGTGCGGCAATGCAAACCAATCTAAACTTGCTCAGTCCACTCCAAGAAGATGTGAATTGGGATCACAACCTCAGAGCACAATGAAGTCAGCTAGTGTGAAACCATACCACATCTCCTCTCCTCTATCCCATATGCAGGTAATCTCTCTTTCATGATCATGCCTGAAAGATGAGCACATCCTACTGCATCTGCATTTCTAACAGCATCCTAACAACCATGAATAGGCCTTTAGGAGAAATTCTCAGCTGTTGTAAATTGGCATTCCTTTAGTGAAGCCAACAGAGCTGCACCAATTTAGGGAATCTGTCCCTTTACTGCATCTCAATTCCTCCATTGCTGCCCTTGGATCTTTGTGAGGATATGTGATTAAAACTGTAGGAGGCAGATAGGAGGACTGTGGAAAGGTCTCTCTTCAGTGAAGGAGAGAGAGAGAGAGAGAGAGAGAGAGAGAGAGAGAGAGAGAGAGAGAGAGAGAGAGAGAGGCTTCAGGCATAATTCCATTTACCTTATTCTAATTAAGTTCCTTGTTCAGTGCTAGAAGCAAGTGACTCTCCTTGTGTTTTTTTAAACTCTTGTTATGTGACATTTTTGCCATGCCAATTTTATAATCATTTTGAGTTTCCAAGGATCAGTTTGAGTATTATCATACAGCTAATAATATTCCATGTTCCACTCTGGAAAATTATCCTTATTCACTTGGCCTATTGCTAATATACAACTCTTTGCTGATTTAGGGCTTGCAGCCACAAACATTTAATTAGTGGCAAGCTGGGGTGTGAATCTCATCCACACTAGTCTACTGAGGCCTAACTGTTCATGTCCCCCATGTGTAGGCTGACCATGCGTCCCGTTTTGAACGGGACAGTCCCGTTTTTTTAATGTTTTTTAACCGTCCCGTCTTTTTGTCCAAAATATCAATTTTGTCCCGTTTTTGGGGCAGGACTCATAAAACGTGGACTCATAAAACAGGACTCATAAAACATGGAGTCATAAAACTCCCCCCCCCCCCGCCGCCGCCGGTGTGCTCGGCCCCCGGCGGCGGCTCCGGACAGCTCCGATCTGCCGCCTCCTCCAGCCCGCCACCCGCTGCCGCCTCCTCCTCTCTATTCCTCCTTCCCTCCCTTCTCTCCATCCCCCTTCTCCATCCCTCCCGTCCTCCCTGCTCTCTCCCTCCATCCACTGCCTCCTCTCACTCCCTCCATCCCTTCTCTCTTCATAAAACCTGGCCGGCAGCCCCCCCGCCGGCGCGCTCGGCCCCCGGCTGCGGCTCCGGACAGCTCCGATCTGCCGCCTCCTCCAGCCTGTCGCCCGCTGCCGCCTCCTCCTCTCTATTTCTCCTTCCCTCCATCCCTCTCTTCTCTCCACCCCCCTTCTCCATCCCTCCCTTCCTCCCTGCTCTCTCCCTCCGTCCATTCTTTGTATTCTTTTGATTGTATTCTAGTGTTAGCCACGATTCTACAAAATACAACGTTCTAAATGAAAAGTCACTTAAAAACCAAACAGAAGTGGTTTGACTTCGTCAGAAATCTCCTCCCCCCCCGCCCCGCCCCGCCCCGCATCTTCCTCTGAAGTGACATTGACCCACTTTCAGGAAGTGTTTCCATTTTGATGGATCCATACATCCTGAAGTGGTTCCAGAGAGCCAGGTGCTGAGCCCAGTCATCCTGCCTCGTGGCAGCCTGGCAGAACTCCAGTGAAGCTACTCTGGGTTCACACAGTTGCAGGATGCCTCCTCTCGCTCCCTCCATCCCTTCTCTCTATCCCCTTCTCCATCCCTCCATCCCTTCCTTCCTCCCTTCTCTCTATCCCTCCATCCCTCTCTTCCTTCTCTCCATCCCCCTTCTCCATCCCTCCCTTCCTCCCTTCTCTCTCTCCCTCCGTCCACTGCCTCCTCTTCCATCTCCCTTCTCTCCATCCCTCCTTCTCGCTGTCCCTTGCCTCCTCCATCCCCCCTGCTCCCTACCCCCATCTCTTCTCTCATCCATCCATCCTCTCCCTTCTCACCTTCGTGCCTTCTCTCCCTCCGTCCCCTCCATCCTCTTCATCCCTCATCCCCCCTTCTCTCTCTCCCTCCATCCTCTTCATCCCCTATCCCTGTTCTGCTTATTCCTCCATCCATCCCCCCGACCCCCCTCTTCCTCCCCCCGCCCAGCGCTGGGGGCCCCAGGTGGGGCCATGCCCCCCCGTCCCGTTTTTGCCATCCCAATGTCCCGTTTTTGTCTAAAGGAAATATGGTCAGCCTACCCATGTGGCTGTGCATTACCAATCTGTTAATGTGCTTTGATCTATTTCTGTTTCAAAGCTGCCCAGATCAAGCCACTCTAACAAATGTCAGCAGGGTGCACGTGAATAGTTAGACTATGGCAGGTTGGCACAGGATAGATTCATACTCCAGCTTCCTGAGGGCTAATTGTTCATGTAGACAAAGGCTTGTGCTTAGCAGGAAGAGGCAAGTGCTGTGTCAGAGGGTAGGTTAACTGTAAAGATAGAATTTGAAGATGGTATAAATGCAAAGAAGTATCCTTGGAGTGGAGAGTCAATTGTCTAGAATAGGCCTGATGAGACATCAGCTCCCTCAGGAATAATTGACAAGAGCGAAGGGCTCTTTGCACTGCAGAGAGAGCTGTGATACACAGCTGTTCATGCTATTTTTATCTTTATTTGTACTATGGTAGCATCTAGAGACACAACAAACATCAGGGCCCCATTGTGTCAGGTGCTGTAAAACTGATATTATAGTATGAGAGAGTCCTTGCTTGAAGAGTTTATACTTTAAATAGAGACAAGAAGTATTATTATCCCCATTGGAAACTGAGGCATAGAGGGATTAAGTGACTTGGACGAGTAGTACAATAATTCTGTGGTTAAACTAGGAATTGAGTCCAGATCTCCTAAATCCCAGTTGAGTACCTTCATCACAAGACTGTATTTTCCCTGACACTCATGTGCTTTGGTGGAGTTTACGAAAATAAATAAATAAATCACTACATACAAAGAATCCTTTTAGAGGTAACTTTTCATGAGCCTATATTTTTTAGCAAAATATAAAGTAAAATAAAATAAAGAGCTAACCCCTTCCATACCCACTATTCCTATTCCAGGAATTATTAAAATGGTGCAATGAATTATCCCCAAAATATATTTTTCTCCTCCCTGAAAGCCAAAGCTAATAGCAGATAATAAGAATCCAATGTGTGTCTTATTGTTAGCTCTCTGTGTAAAAGTCTTTCCATTTGCCCTCCAATCATTTATTTAATCACAGTTTTGAGAAAATTGCACATGGCTGGTTCCACTGAAACGTGTTATACTAGCTTGTTAATTATGTCACATATAACACAATAGGCCAAATTTTTGAAAGAGATAACAGGTAGATAATTTCCCCCTCTGGATTATACTGAATAAATTTAATGCCTAATCATTACTTGTGTATTTAAGGAGTTATGTCCCTTCCTCTCCCCCCTCCCCCCCGGGCCGTATTCTCATCTCAGTTGCTCACTGGTGTAAAAGAGATCTGAGTATGTCCCTTCTCTCTTTTGCCCTGTATTTTATTATTTTCAGAGAGCCTGATTCTGCCATTATTATAAGAATACAATTCCATGATTTTTCCTACGAAGGTTAGAAGTCAGCCAGACCACGGGTGCAAAAAACTCAGTAAATAGTGAGTCTGCAAGCCAGCTACATCTTTGTGCCTATCTTAATTGGGCAAAGGTTCAACCAATTATCACTTGATATTAGTCATGCTCTCTGTGTGGGTCTGAGTCTGCCATAGTTAGTCACAATAGGAATAGAAATGGTAGGGAATTTTTTGATGAAACTTTTTAAAATCAGAAAATACTATTTTGCTGAATCGGAAACTTTTTGCAGAGATGTATTAGTTATCAGGAAAGGTGTCTCAGGTCTGGGATGGAATTTCTGGTCAAAACAAGAGAGAGAGATTGAGAGAGAGAGATAGACACACTGACCAGGAACTTGAAGATGGGTTTCACACATCCTGGCTGAGTACCTTAACAAGAGGCTATTAGCTATTCTGGTTCTTTGCAAATAATTTTGAAAGGTCAGAGTTTGATTCTGTTGCTATGAATTGGACCATTATTGAAATCTCAGAAAGTTTCATGGGACTGGAAAATTGTTTCCCATGGAGCTCTAAATGTGAGTGATCTAAAACCCATTGAGGTCAATGGAAAGCCTTCCATTGACTACAGTGGGCTTTGGTTTGGGCCCAATATTGTTGTCTTTATAAATGGTCTTACACTTCTAAAATTTATTTTTCTTTATCTTAAAATAACAACACTGTTCTGTTGCCACATTGCACCTTTGCTGCTGAGAAAGATAATGACATTTTGCATCATGTACTGACCACAGTCCACATGAATAACTTTTGTTGACATCAGTGAGAGTTGCATACACACATCTGGACTGCTCAGGCTGCGCTGCTACCCAGCTGAGTGGAACAGTTAAAGTGAAATTAACAAAATGTGAAGTGCTATCAAGTTTGTTAATTTCACTCTGTCTCTTCTGCTCCACCCGCACCAACCCCGCTGCTTGCTCTGCCCATTAGCTTGGATGCAGGGAAGGCACACAGAGAAATTAAAGTTTGTTAGTTTCACTTGAAACTGCGCCACTAATATGGTGAGCGAGATATGGTAAGACAGCAGGGGCCTGAGAGAAGCAGGGTTGTGAATGTAAATAAGAGGGGACAAGGGATTAGGAAGGAGGAGGAACAAACAAGTCTGGAAAGGGAGTAAACTAGGGAATGAGCTGGGGAGCAAGGAAATCAGCTACAGTATTAAGTGCTGAGGGAATCAACCAGAGAAGAAGAGAGTAGTCAAGGGGGGAAAGAGGCAGAGGAGAAAGAAATAAGATAGAAACAAGCTGAAAAGGTCAGGAGCTAAGAGATAGAGCTACTGCAATAATAATAATAATTATTATTAATAATAATTAATAATAAATAAATGCAATCAGAGAGGACCAAAAACAGAGGGAAAATGCACAATAAAAAAGGAAGAGACAAAATAAATGTCTGTGATGAATGCTTTTGGGAAAATATCGTGAATAATGTAAAAGCCAGTATGCATGGGAAAAAGGGAATGGGTGGGGGGATGGAGGGAAAGAGTAATGAATGGTCAGATGTCTTAAATTAAAAAAAGAACAAACACAACACGAGAATAGTTTTATTTAAATAGTGTATTATCAATTTACATGATTTTTGACTGGGTGAAATACATAACTAAAAGAAAATATAAAAATGACATTATATAAAAAGTAAATGGCAAAAATACTGCTGCAACATTCATTAGAAAAAAATAAGATTAAAGGATAAATAGGGAGCATTAAGATTGTGGGCAAAACCTGAGGAAGATGCCTTTCTTTCCACTCAACCTCTGTGGGGGGTACTTAGAAAGAAGCAAAAAATAAAGGCTTAGGAGGTTTTAATACTGTGTGTGTGTGTGTGTGTGTGTGTGTGTGTTCACATGCTTGTTAGTCTGGCATTTATTGGCATTTTTAGCAGGCTCTATTTCTTATTTTCTTGTGCCTGGAATAGACTTGAAGCAATTTTTAATTTTAAAGCTAGATTCTTCTGTCCTCCAATACATACCAAGGGTTAAAAGACACACTTTGAAATGGCCAAGATAACAAACCATGAACAATAAGAGTAAATACTCTGCATCTCAGGATTTCTTACAATTTCTTACAATTACACGGCTTGAGGCATTAGGAAAAACATTGTGAATGGCGGTGATTGTGCCTGCTGGTGAGCAGATCTCGAAAAGCCTACCTATTTGACACACCCTGTGTTTGTACAGCATAATACACAAACTACAGAGTTAATGAGTTCTGAACATTATAGGTATGGGCTAAACTATGGGCCACCTCAGTTACCATTAATTAGAAAATACCTTTGCAAGGGTGGGGAAGTGGAAGAGAGCTTGTTCGTTGCTAGTAATCTCTATAGAAAGGGAGCGAGGGAGCTCTCCATAACTGTAGCTTGGAGAATGGCACCATTCTCTCAGGCTTTCCTGCACTAGGGAAAAGGCATGTTCTTACACAAGTTAACTAACTCAAAATATAATCCTAATGAAGACAAAACTCCCGCACAGTTTTTAACTCAGCCTGGTACCTCATGTGAAAACTACAAATTGCCTTGTTTCTATTAGGATTTCACCTTGTATTAACTCACTATAGTGATTAAGAATGAACCTCTTTTTGTTAGTGAAGATGAGGCCTTAGGGACTTAGTCACCAACCTTTTTCCTGCATTGGCCATGAGAGAACATTGGTGTGCTCTGTGTAATGTCATGCCCAGGACATTGGAGGTCACCTTAAATTAAAACATGATATTTCGCAGGTGAGTCACATAACTATGAGCTTTGTTAATCATGTCTTCCTTGCGTATCTATCCACATAGCACAAACAATAAACTCCCTAAGGACGGCCTGAACATATACTGCATTGTATGTAATGTCTGGGATGGTTCGCCAGGTCACCCCCTTCTTTGGTTGGACTCAGAATACTACACTTCACGGGGGCGGGGGGGGGGGGGGAGAGAAGGAAGCAAACAAACACATGGAGGGAGATGTCACCTGCGTAGTAGGTTTGCTTTTCAGCATCTCGCTTCCAGGGGCTTGTTCCTAGATAGAAAAATACAAAAGCATAAACCAATCATAGCCATACTGACAACTCCCAGTGCCCCAGAACAATTACTACTTATCTCTGCGTATGGCAACACTACAATGGAAATGTGTGTGTGCTTGTGACAGGTCAGAGAGGCTGAGGCTGGTCACTCCCATGATGGAATATGCCTCACTAAACACTATCAACATTTATGCAGTGGTTTTTAACAACCTGGAATTTTTAGCAGTCATCTGGATTGAATAAATGTCAGCTAATTCAATCAAAAATACAGTATGTACTTAGAAATGCATGCAAAAGCTATGAAACTGTTTTATGGGAGCAGGAAAGGGAGGAACGAGGACTTTGGTGTGTATTGGTTTTTACTTTGGCCCCCAGAAAAGATCTGAAGAACTACTGTACAAAAATATATCTCTAAGAATAACATCCTGCGAGAAAATACATTAAAAAATCAGATAATATTCCCCAGTTCTGGTCCTTTCCCCGAATCATGTATGAGAAAATGTAGTTGTGAGTGTCGCTGTTCAAATGTTCTTCTTGACTTCTCTTTCCTTAGAAAGTGAATCCTCTTTCCTCAGAATGACAGCCACACCTGACTTGAAGAAGAGTTCTGTGGTGTTTGAAAGCTTGTCTCTTTCACTAACGAAAGGTAGTCCCATAAGAGCTATTACTTTGGCTAACTTGTCTCTCTCATACTGTGGTACCAACATGGCTAGAACTACACTGTCTACTAGCTCTCCACATTGTGGCTGTCTAATGGAGACCTTGTGGCTTTTCTCCCTGAGATCATGTGTCATTTTCTTCCTGCTAGCAGAATCTGGCCTCCTATTCTGAAAATAAATTGCACCAAGCATTTTGGCTCACATTGATTTTAATCTCAGCCTTGGTGGATTAGAGTCAAATGAAACAGATTTGTGTATCACGAGAAGGGGACAATGGGTCTCTCTTCTCCTTTTAAAAGGATTGGTTACTGTGCCCTTATAAACCAGAGGTCATTTTAACCCATTAGGCTCCGCACCTTGGATGAGAACACAGCTTGTTTTGGAATATCTTCCTTCTCCCTCTGCAAATGAGGTAATTAGTAAAAATGAGGCATGTTCCCACCTGAGCTGTGGGATGAATGTGATGTGTAATTTCAAATCACCTGTGACACATCTTCATGTGAAATTCACACAGTCTTCCTCCAGTCTGAGATGGTAAGGATTAGTGTGAAACTGAAACATCAAATTAACTTATCATCTTCAACAGTGGGAGAGCTAATATATGTGTTTTCTCTAAAACAGTGGCTCTCAACCTTTCCAGATTACTGTTCCCCTTTCAGAAGTCTGATTTGTCTTGTGTACCCCAAATTTTCACTTCACTTAAAAACTACAGTGGAACCCTGCAATACCGCGCCCCGCTATAGCACGAATCCACTTATAACGCGGGGCACGCGGGGCTCCCGATGGCGGCGGCACGCAGCACTTTGATGTCACGTAACCCCACAATACCGTGATCAGGTATTATTGGATCCCGATTGTCGCGGTATTGTGGGGTCCAACTGTATTTGCTTACAAAATCAGACATAAAAATAGAAAAGTGACACTGCACACTATTACTGAAAAATTGCTTACGTTCTCATGTTTATCATATAATTATCAAATGGAATATAAGTATCAGGGCTGGTTCCAGGCACCAGTGCTCCAAGCGTCAGTGTGGCAGTTAGGCTGTGTTCGGCAGCATTTTGGCAGGAGGTCCGCGGCTGCCACGGATTCAGTGGCATTTTGGTGGCAGGGACGATGAGGCTGCAGGTCCTGTGGACTTCCCGCAGAAATGCCGCCAAATCTGTGGCAGCCGCGGACCTCCCACAGGCGTACCGAGGAACTTCTGCACTTGGGGCAGCAAAAAGCTTACAGCCCTCCCTGATAAATATTGTACTTACATTTCAGTGTATAGTATTTAGAGCAGTATAGACAAGTCATTGTCTGTATGACATTTTAGTTTGTACTGTCTGTACAAGTGCTTTGTATGTAGCCTGTTGTAAAACTAGGCAAATATCTGGATGAGTTGTTGTACCCCCTGGAAGATGACTGCATACCCTCAGGGGTACATACCCCTCTTGAGAACCACTACTCTAGCATAAAGATCCGGATAATTGCAAAGGACTAGACCAGTGTTTCTTAACAACTGGTCCATGGACTGGTACCAGTCCCTGAAAGTTCCCTGACACAGTTTAGGAAGGCAGCAAGTTCGTCCCTGGTATTAAAAAGGTTGATAAATGCAGGGCTAGACCATGTCTATAAGTTCAGCCCAGAGTAAAGAGCAATGCAGAACCTAAGCTCCCCCTATACATACCTAGAAATCACTGAGAGCAAAGCTACCCTCTACTCTAGGCTTTTAAATCTTTACCTCTCTCCTGCTTCACAGTTTGGTGCTAAGGGTAAGGGAGGTGTGAGCCTGCCTCCTTCCTACCTCTTGCATATGGAGTGTTCCTGCTCTTCCCTGAGCTCAAACACTGCAATTCTACATAGCCCTTGTGAAGTAGAGAAAGCTCTTTATTCTCTCTCATGCAAGGGCGAGACAGCATCTCAACCTGTTCCTGCTCCCATGTAAATCAACGTCAAAACTCCCATTCATTTCAGCAGGAACAGGCCTAGTAACATTTTGTTACCAAAAGTGCAAGTGTGTGGCCACTGTTTGTTGTACTCACATCATGCATAGCTCTTTTCGGGAGTGGGCGTGCAACTTAACTCTGCTGTAATGTGGTGGATCAGACTTCTAATGTTTGTGGTATACAGTCAATAGTCTGAAGTGATCTTGACATAGCCTGATGGACATTCTGATTCAGGAGGAAGCGAGACAGAACGACAGATGATCTCAGTTAGTAAAGGGAAAGGATGGAGATTTCATGAGTAACTCACACTTGAGTTCTGATAAAATTCATCCCTGTGCAGTAAGGTCAACATGAGGCCTAAATCATGTAAGTCCTGTGTAAGCCCAGTTTTGTTTTGGTCTTTCCACATGAGAGAGAATGTTATTCTTTCATGCACATATAATTCAAAATACAGTAAAACCTTCATTTAACGGACTAATTTGGGCGAGGGGGTGTCCGTTAAATAAAAAAGTCAGTTATTTAATAAAAAAAACAAAACTGAGCTGTCGGAGCAGCAGCCCGACCGCCACAGGGTCGGGGCGGCAGCCGGGAGCCGTCAGCCAGCCCGCCCGGGTGCCGGCTGCTGGGACCCGGGCGGCACCCAGGACCCGGCAGCCAGCCCACCCGGGTCCTGGGTGCTGGGACCCAGGCGGCAGCTGGGAACCGTCAGCCAGCCCGCCCGCTGCTGTGACACGGCGGCAGCCGGGAGCCGGCAGCCAGCCCGCCCGCTGCTGTGACCTGGGCGGCAGCCGGGAGCCAGCAGCCAGCCCGCCCGCTGCTGTGACCCGGGCGGCAGCTGGGAGCCGGCAGCCAGCCCGCCCGCTGCCTGGACCCGGGCGGCACCTGGGAGCCGGCAGCCAGCCCGCGAGAAATGGATTTCGGATGCATCAGACTTGCTCAGAAATTTTGTCCGTTGCATCCGAAGTCCGTTAAATCGAGGGTTTACTGTAGTATGAATGTAGCTAGACTTCATTATCATCGTGAATAGTTTTGCTTTGCTTTAGATTTTTTTTGGAACCTATTATGCCTCCCTGTTATTCTTTTTGTTTTTGTTTTATGGTAGCCAATTCTGATTTTCTTCTTTCTCACAAATGGAAATTCTAATTAATGTAAAATAGACAGAATTTATCTTGCTGCTGACTCAAATGATGCAGTCTCTGAAGTCTGAAATATCAAGCCTACCTATGTGTTGCAACCAGTTTTATGTGTCATTTTTGAAGATAAACAAAAATCAATTTGCATTATCTGATGTTCAGACTTATGCTCATTGCTTTAACTTAGTAAACTTAAATGAATGTTACACAGCTGGAAGACAATCCAGTTATAATATAATAATTATAAACAACAATGCACAAATATGTTTTTATTCTTTGAGTTAAATGAAATGGAAAAGCTACAGATTGTGGGAACATGCTATCCTATGATAGATGGATAGATAGATAGATAGATAGATAGATTATGTAAAGGCATTGGAACTTTGTCTCTCAATTGAAAATGCTTTCATTTAGTCAGCAAAGGCAATAGTCAGAATGAAAAGATAAATTCCCTGCTTTTGTTGCCATGAGAAGTCTATATAATTAATACTACATTCCAAATGATAGATAGATAGATAGATAGATAGATAGATAGATAGATAGATAGATAGATAGATAGATAGATAGATAGATAGATAGATTGATTAACAGGGTGTATATAGGTTTCAGAGTAGCAGCCATGTTAGTCTATATCCATAAAAAGAACCTGTGGCACCTACGAGACAAATAAATTTATTTCAGCATAAGCTTTTGTAGGCTACAGCCCACTTCATCAGATGCATAGAATGGAACACACAGTAGGTAAGATATACATACATTCAGAAAATATGTAAAGGTGGAAGTTGCCATACCAATTTTAAGAGGCTATTTAATTTAGATGGGCTATTATCAGCAGGATAAAAAAAGCCTTTTGTACTGATAATCAAGATGGTCCATATCAGATAGTTGCCAAGAATGTGTGAGGAGAATTAACATGGGGAAATAGATTCAATTAGTGTAATGATCCAGCCATTCCCAGTCTCTGTTTAACCCTAATTTGATAGCGTCCAATTTGCAAATTAATTCCAGTTCAGCAGCTTCTCATTGGAGTCTGTTTTTGAAGGTTTTCTGTTTTTCTGTACGTGCCACAAGTACTCCTGTTCTTTTTAGTGTGTATATAAAGAGTGCCATCTATTGTTCATTAACCTGAGTCATCCTGCATGGCAAATGGCTTTTTGTTAGCAGCTGTTAATACCTCTCATGTCTCCTTATCCCAGCTACCGAAGGCTGGCAGAGCTCAACATCAGATCCATGCCGATATTGTAAAGTCAAGGTTTTCAGAAATACAATGAGCATGACATTTTCCACAGGAAATTTCTGGGGCTTCTATATTTTCCCTGTTGAGAACATATCTGTTATCGAGAATGCATTATACACTGGTTGTCTGTTTTTCTCAGGAGATTCTGCAGATGACAATTTCAAGACTGGAGATAGAATTCCATTCCTTGGCTTATCTACATTTTAACTGCTGAATGCAGAAGCAGAAGATAGCTTGCACTCTACGTCTCACCAATCTGTGTCTCACTAACTCATTCCACACTTAAAATGTAGTTGAATACCTAGAGACCTAGAAGACAGCAGTCCTGGACTTTTATTTTCAACTCTGCCACAGACTCATGAAATGTTTTTATACAAGTCAGTAAAACTCCCTGTGCCTGAGTTTTTCTATCAGTACAGTGAGGTGTTAGGAGACTTTTATAACTAAGGCGATGATTTTGTCATGCAGATTGCAAAAGTCACGGAATCTGTGACATCCAGAGACCTCTGTGACTTTAGGCCACCGTGGCTGGGAGCTGCAGGCTCCTACTGCCACCCCTAGCAGCTGGGCCCCCGAGCTCTAAGCCACCATTGGTACCCTGCAGCTCCTGGACGCCACACACAGTGGGGGGTACTCCCCATCTCTGAGCTGCGGGTGGTGGAGGACCCTGGATCTCCAAGCCCCTCTGAGTGGGGGGAATGTTGGAGCTCCTAGCTAGAGCCCCCGCACCTGCCCAGTGGCGCCCCATTTTGTCATGTAAATTTTTAGTAAAACACAGGGTCAGGCCACGGGCTTCCATGAATTTTTCTGTATTGCCCATGACCTGTCCATGACTTTTACTAAAAATATCTGTGAAAAAATCTCAGCCTTATCTATAAGTAATGGAGGTTAGTTTGGGCTGGAAAGTTTTGAATAAATGAAATGTATTATTACTACAGCTGGAAAAAGTACAGAGAAGGGCAACAAAAAGGATTAAGGGTATATGTGACATTATCCAGGGTACAGTCTGAACTGTTGAACAGCTGTGTCCCTTCAGTTCTCCAACCTGGGGTGCCTTTTACACTGCTTCACTGTGAGAGCAACCATTCCTGGTCTACCAACACAGAGGCCCAGCATATAAATTACTCCCAACTATGATACAGTCAACCACCCTTAAATTACAGTTCAGAGCAACACCAGCAAGCTTCCATCCCAGACTTTCCCCCCAGAAATGTGCATCTTGTACTGCCCAGCGCTCTCTTAGACAATACGATTTAATTTAAAGTCCTTCATTTTATTAATAGAAAATTATATGCTCAAATCCTGTTATCTTAAATGGAGTTTCTCAAACTCTACAATCCCGACACACACTGATTTAGATAACACAATAACACAAGTGTATTAATTACAGAAAGAGAGATTTTAAGTGGTTACTACAAGCATTGAGGCATACAAATCAGAATTGCTTGCCAGTAAATAAGAGCTAAAAAGCAACTAAAACCTAATTTAACAAGTTAGAGTGAATTCAAAGCAAAATTGAATTCTCTCACCACATGTTCTAGCAGTCTCACTGGCTGAATCTTTCAGTCAGGATCTCTCCCCAGTCCAATGATGCTTCCTTTATCCCTCAAGTGTTGTCGATACCATGAGAAGAGATGAATGGAGACATGATTTGAGGTGTCAGTTCCCAATTCTTTAGTTCTCTTTTTCTTTTAAAATCAGGTGGTCTGGGGGCATGGGAACCTCCAGCTATTTATATGCCAAAATGTATGTTTCTTGCTCACACACTTTTTTCCTTCTGAAGAATGGCCACTTAACCAGGTGATAGTCCATTTGATTTTGTTGACCCCTGGCTGAGGCATCAGTTTGCCTTTTGCCTTTGAGGAACTGGTTTCTGCCCACTTTTCTAAACTTGGAACATGTCTCTGTAATGTTATACAGTAGAATCTTATAACTTTACATACAATGTCACCACACAAATTTTATCAGGACAATAATGATCAACAAATTATGAGTTTTCAAATGATACCTCACAAGACATATTTTGTACAAAATTTATCAGAGTCTTAGGTGAACATAAAGGTACAGATTGTCACAGTGAGGTAGTATCTTTTATTGGCCCAAATTCTGTTGGTGAGAGAGACAAGCTTTTGATTTTACACAGAGCTCTCCTCTGGGTCTGGGAAAATGACAGTGACACTTAGGGTATGTCTATACTACCTGCCGGATTGGCAGGTAGTGTTCGATGTATTGGGGATTGATTTATCACGTCTCATCTAGACATGATAAATCAATCCCCAAATGTGCTCCTTGCTGACTCTGGAACTCCAGCTCCACAAGAGGAGTAAGTGGAGTTAATGGGGGAGCCACCACAGTCGACTTATTACCATGAGGTTGGCCAGGTAAGCTGAACTAAGATACTTCATCTTCAGCTATGGGAATAACAGAGCTGAAGTTGCATATCTTAGTTTGACCCTGCCCCCCCCCCCCCCAGTGTAGCCCAAGCCTGAGTTAGTTTCCCAGACCTGAAGAAGAGCTCTGTGAAAGCTCAAAAGCTTCTCTCTGTCACCAACAGAACTTGGTCCAATAAAAAAATATTACCTCACCCAGCTTGTCTCTTTAGTGTAGGTATGTCATATTTACAGCATTTGAGAATTGCCCTCTTCCTTTTACTGACACCCTCTGGTTATTGTATCTCAAAATGAGACAGCTCTTTCTCTTGTGTAAAATCTAGAACATCAGTGAGTTAGAAGGGAAACATTGTTCCACTCTGGTCATAAAAGCGGCCAGTACATTCAACATAAAGCAGAAGCAAAGGAATTCCAAAATAAGACCAAAATGGATCATATTAAAACTCATTCCAGTAGCTGGTGTACGATTTAAATGATTATCATTGTGGTTGTCATCATCATTTTTCGTACTATTATTTGTATCCAGTAGTGCCTGGGGCCCCAATCAGAGATAGGGCACCATTCTGCTTGATGCATAAGACAAGGCCGGTCGCTGTCCTGAAGAGCTTACAATCTAAAGGCTGGATCCAATGCTCATAGACATCAGTGGGATCCAATGCTCATAGACTTCAATGGGTGTTAGAGTAGATCCTTAGTAAGTCCCATTAAAGCCTTACATTGAAGTCTAGAATGGAGTTGAAGTGATTCAGAGGATCTTGTAATGTGTCCTTTGCTGAAGGGAATGGGGAGCAACATGAAGCCAGGACGGAGCAGTTTTAAAATGGTTTCCCGACCTGTGAAACTTCTTTCCTCCTATGTCAAGAATAAGAGAGGTAGCCATGTTAGTCTGGAATTGCAGAAGTGACAAAGAGTCCTGTGGCACTTTAAGGACTAACTAAAGTATTGAGGCATAAGCTTTCATGGGCTAATACCCACTTCGTCAGATGCATGCAGTGGAAGTATCCAGAGGCAGGTATAAATAAGTAGCAAGAACCAGGTTAGAGATAACAGGGTTAGTCCAATCAGGCTGAATCAGCTTGTTATCTCTAATCAGGGAGGATGAGGTCCTCATCTAGCAGCTGATCTGGAGGTGTGAACACCAGGAGAAGAGAAGCTGCTTTTGTAGTTAGCTAGCCACTCATAGTCTTTGTTCAGTCCTAAATTGATGGTATCAAATTTGCAAATGAATTGCAGTTTCTCTTTGCAGTCTGGTCTTGAAGTTTTTTTGCTGCAAGATGGTGACCTTTAAATCTGTTATGGTGTGTCCAGGGATGTTGAAGTGTTCTCCTACAGGTTTTTGTATATTGCCATTCCTGATATCTGATTTGTGTCCATTTATCCTTTTTCATAGGGACTGTCCAGTTTGGCGGATGTACATAGCAGAGGGACAGTGCTGGCACATAATGGCATACAGTAGACTCTCGATTATCCAGGACTGGGTTAACCAGAAACTGGATTAACCAGGATGTCAAAAAAAATACACATAACTCACAGGGCTGGCTCTGGCTTTGTTGCCGCCCCAAGCACACGCACAAAACCCCCCCACCAGGGTGCAGGGCATCCAGTGAACCAACACCCCCTCACCCTGGCACAGGGTGGCTGGTGAACCAATCCTCCCTCCCCATATTTCCTATAGATGGTGATTATCCAGGATTTTATTAACCAGGATTAATTTTTTCCCTATTGTCCTGGATAATTGAGAGTCTACTGTATTTGTTCAGTCCTAAATTGATGGTATCAAATTTGCAAAGACTATGAGTGGCTAGCTAATGACAAAAGCAGTTTCTCCTCTCGGGGTTCACACCTCCAGATCAGCTGTTAGAAGAGAACCTCATCCTCCCTGATTAGAGATAATAAGCTGGTTCAGCCTGATTGGACTAACCTTGTTATCTCTAACCTGGTTCTTGCCTACTTACTTATTTATACCTGCCCCTGGACACTTCCACTGCTTGCATCTGACAAAGTGGGTATTAGCCCACGAAAGCTTATGCTTCAATACTTTAGTTAGTCTTTAAGGTGCCACAGGACTCTTTTTCCTCCTATGCTTTGTCTTGTATATATAGACTGTAAGTTCATTGAGGCAGGGACTGTCTCTTACTGTGTCTAAGTATAGTGCATAGTGTGACAGGGAACTAGACAAAGCTGTTCTTTTATGGTCTCTGAGAGTTATTATGACACTAATTATACAATAATTAATAATGACGGTCTCCATAAATTATTGCTTTGTGTTGGCCAATCTGCCCATTTGTCTTTTACAGACATTTAAAATGTTGTTGGCTGTTCTTCAATAAGTTACTTTGTGGATTTCTAATATTTGCCAGACTTGCATGCACTGTTTATGCAAGGAGAGGGACTAGTATGATATCCCCCTGAACAGAACACAAAGGATTACACAGCAAGTGAATGAGAATCTAATATTTTTTCCTTGTTCCCTGTAGTATCTTCTCTTACTAAGTGGGAATCCTAGAGGTGATGAAATAATTATCTATTATAATTGCATGTCATAATTTTGGAGCTGGATCTTCTATCCAGTTCCAGAAATGTACAATACAGAGACATGACCACCAATTATGATCCAGGGCAAATGATTGTTTTTGACAGTATGAACAAAATGTCCATTTTTAATCTATATGGCAAAGTACATCTGGGTGGTGGCCTAAATAATATTTTAGTCAGATTTTCAGTGATCTCTGAAAGCAATTGGACTTCATTCCACAAAATGTGAAGCTAGTCTTCTCCCTCAAGATTAATCTAAAGGTCATGGGACCATTTTCCCCATGTATTTGAATTTAAGTTCTCCTCTAATCACTCTAAAGCACTGACTCTCTGTGAGCCTGTTTATTTCCCTTATTGTAAAAAAGCATATCCTCTAATTCAGTGGGTTCTCACAAAAGATGTGGTTTGAATTGACGGGATGTTGCAAAGCAGCTTAGTTCAAAATATAGACTAGAGAGAAACCTTTTATGTCAAACATAGTAATGAGTGTTTCAAATAAAATGAATGTTCCCCTTTGGAATAACTGGACGAGATCTAATAGGCCGTCCCCCTCTTGTTTTGCCAGTGTGACAGTTCATTTAGGCAGAAGGGGAGAATCGAAATATTTAATGCTGAATTAGAGAATAAATCCTTTAGAAGGACGTTCTTTCATTTTCCTTCATGAATTAAATGGTGCTCAAACTATGTTTTTGTAGTAAATCTCCAGTTATGCATATCATCTTTACAAGGTAAATGAAGTAACCTCTTGTTAAGCCGGACGTATCTGTGGTTAAACATTTCAGCTGGTCTGAAAATTGTTGGGATGAGACTCCTTCACTGTCCTGTGTCCTCCCTGTGTGTACCCCTGATCCATTCCAGTTGTACACCATTGTTATTCCATATTGCTCCTCTAAACTTTCCTGTTGTTTCTTGGGAAGTTCTTTGCCTGATCTCCTGCCCGTGAAATCTATAAATCGATGTATTACCCTAGCTGGTGGAAAATGCTCAGACCCCAATTACATTTTGAACACTTATAAAATGTAAGAGTATTTTGAACCAGGGGTTTGGTTCATGCTCATCTGTAATAAAGTAAAATAAAATAAAATAAAAATAATTAATAATAAATACACTGTACCATATTATTACTATTATGGATCACAGGCTTGTTAGCATTTTAACACTGAAAAGCTAACAACACTGTAGTTTACACTTAACAGTAGTTTGAAGATCACAGAATGGTACAAAATGAGCATGGGATTTCCCCCCTTATTTTATCTCCTAATTTGAAACAAAATTGGCAGTTGAAAAGCACTGGGTGTTTCCTCACTATAGAAATCAATAGCTCCAAAGTACTATTTTACAGAACTCTTGTTCTTATAAATAAATCCAATGGTTTCAGTGAACAGGCTCTTCCCATTACACAATTACATTTGCCGTTATGGCTTGAGACCCATTGAAAGGGAAATGGATGTTTGTATTCTGTATGCATTGACACAGTTAACTTCAATAGTGCACAATCTCTTGAAAGACAAGTGGCTTTCAAACCCTGCTGTGAATCCCGCAGTGACATATCTCAGGAAATTGTTTACTGTTAGTGGGTTCCAAAACAGAGATTTTCATGGGGCCTGACATGTTATCATTTTTGGTCACTGCTAAAATAAGTGGACCAATATGTCTCAGTAATTAGAGTCAGGGGATATGCTCCCTTAGAAAATGAGATTAATCCCCCCACACACACACATTGAGAGGTGTGTGTGTGTGTGTGTATAAGAGGTACAACTTGATACAGCCAATTGTTCTCTTGTACACTGTGCTGTCTGGGCATTGGTGTCTGTAGTGTTTACAAAAACGAAAATCTTAATGTAATATATTAATTTTTTTTATAAAAAGAACTAATATGAATACAGTGAAACCTCCATTTAACGGACTAATTCGGGCGAGGGGGTGTCCGTTAAATGAAAAAGTCCGTTATTTAATAATAAAAAAAAAAAGAGCTGTCGGAGCAGCAGCCCGACCACCACAGGGTCAGGGCGGCAGCTCCGCAGCCCGCCCGCTGGCGGGATCTGGGCAGCAGCCGGGACCCATCAGCCAGCCCGCCCGGGTCCTGGCTGCTGGGACCCGGGCGGCAGCCGGGAGCTGGCAGCCAGCCAGCCCACCCGCTGGCGGGACTCGGGCACCGGCAGCCCGCTTGCTAGTGGGACCCGGGCGGGAGCCGGCAGCCAGCCTGCCAGACAGCCCTCCTGCTGCCGTGACCCGGGTGGCAGCCAGGAGCAGGCAGGCAGCCCGCCCACCAGCCAGCCCTCCCACTGCTGTGACCCAGGCGGCAGCCGGGAGCAGGCAGGCAGCCTGCCCGCCAGCCAGCCCTCCTGCTGCCGGGACCCGGGCGGGAGCCGGCAGCCAGCCCACCCGCCAACCAACCCTCCTGCTGCCGTGACCTGGGCGGCTGCCGGGAGCCTGCAGCCAGCCCGCCCGCCAGCCAGTCCCCCCGCTGCTGGGACCCGGGCGGCAGCCAGGAGTAGGCAGGCAGCCCGCCCGCCAGCCAGCCTTCCCGCTGCCATGACCCAGGCGGCAGCCGGGAGCCGGCAGCCAGCCCGCGAGAAATGGATTTGGGATGCATCGGACTTGCTCAGAAATTTTGTCCATTGCATCCAAAGTCCGTTAAATCGAGGTTTTACTGTACTACTTCTGTTCCGCTTCCCTTTCTGCTCTCATGGTACCGGAGCCAAAGTCTTTTAAAGTCAGTGACTTTTAATGTGCTTTGGATCAGGTCCATATTCCTCTACAGTATGCTCCTTGGAATGTGAGGTTAGAACAGTGTTTCTCAAACTGTGGGTCGAAAATAGCCACCGAATGATGAGTTAATTTATTCGGCTGCTTTTCGGCGGATATACAAGGGTCCGCCGTGCCGAGGGAGAAACCAAAAAGGGGTCGGGGTTCTCAATAGCTTGAGAACCCCTGGATTAGAACAACCTATTGAGCCAGTTTCTTAAAAGGACCGTTACCCAGACTACAAATATAATTTTCACCCTTTAAAATTCAGCCACATTTCTTGTCCCTGCAGTTCACGACTGGTAGAGCCCCTGAAACACCTGCTTTGTGCACACAGTCAAGTCCGTAGCCATTTCTGTAATCAGATGTGTGCCCACCTCTAATTGTGGCTGAAAAATTAGGCATGAATGATTTTGGCAGCTGTAAACTGAGCCAGCGAAACATGTTGTTATCCTTTAACAATCTGATCCTTTGCAGCCTGTGATTTAGCTACTTCTAAAAGAGTTGTTGCAGGAGTTGTTGCAGTTCTGCATATAGTTTGTCACTATGGTATTTGTCACTATAAAACAAAAAGCGGGTCGTAGAGGCACAGGGCCAGATCCTTACCCTTGATATATCATTTTTGGTCTAGTGTGGCAGCAAACCACTCCATTTTATAATTCCTCCAGCATACAGGAATTCCCAGCAGCAGAGTATATGTATCCACTGTAGGAGAGAAGATCTATTCTTATGCTGAAAAGAATAGAGAAAAGGCACAAGACTAGACTCAGGACAATCCGATATTGAACTAGTCCCATTGAGTAGAGATACTGGGGCCTCAGAGGTTACTCCGGCCACTTCTTGACCTCAGTGAGGTTGCAGCAAATCTGACAGGTCAGATGAGTTCATGTGGAAAATGTGCTTGGTCTTTTCATTTGGAACTGGAAGCAAAGCACAGTTTTACCAGATGAATCAGGCATGTTGGGGAGGTTGCTGCTGACATCTCATCAGTTAATGAGGGGAAATAACATATGAACAAGACAGGATCACCATTTCTGCATAAACCATATTTTAAATACCATTTATAGACCTGTTTTATTTAGTTAGGTTTTCCTATGTTACTTAATTCCAGCAAATAAATTTTAACAATCCCTTAGCTGCAGTTATTTCATACACCTTTTAAAAGCTCAGAGTATACCCAACCCCACCACCTTCCCCAGCATACAGGAAAATTCACCTTCCAGGACAATAACACCAATATAATTATGATTTTGGTCTCCTGTTGCAGTTAATAGAGAACATTTTATCGGTTGGAAAAGTCATGTTTTCCAAGAACCCAATCATCTCTGCTGGATTGGGCTAAGGGACAGAAAATTCCCATGAGGTTTTCTTTGTGCCACTTTCTCTTGAATCATTCTGTTGGGGTTTCGTGATTTGCCCTGCCCTTAAAAGGAAGAATCCCCACCAGAGCAACCCCCGCCTTCCCATTTCTACCCCAGGCTACCCACTCTCCAACTTCCCCCCATCACAGATCCCCATGCTCATGGAACACCCTGCACATAGTCTGGGGGTGGGAAGTTCATTATAATGGACATGGCTGGTCCCACTTGCCACACAGGAGAAATATGGCTGCAGTCCGTGAATTGCGAATTCCCTAAATATGCAAATCAGGAACATAATGGGAACTTTTGGTTTTTAAGCATCTTCATAATTCCTGTCATAATGAAAGGTTTAACATGGATCTAATCTATCAGAGCTGGTGAGTAATGAATTTTGTCTTTCTGTCTTTTTCCAAATTGTCTGTAAGCAGTTTAAGATTTTGTGTTCATTTATTTGTTATTCATCATTATTTCCTCTGTTAGATCGGCAGCTAAATCTGAGTCTGGAAATCATTCATAAATAGCTGGAGAGCATTTTCTGTTAAACATTCAAGATGTCTTGGTTAATTTTTACAGGACATATAAATCACATATCAGAGAGGTAGCCGTGTTAGTCTGGAATAGCAGAGGTAACAAAGTCCTGTGGCACCTTAAAGACTAACTATAAAGTTTTGAAGCATAAGCTTTCGTGGGCTAATACCCACAAGTTTACATACAAGTTTGATACAATCAATCTAGGATTGAACAAGGATCTTGAATGGCTTGCTAATTACAAAAACAGCTTCTCCTCTCTCCGAGTTCACACCTCCAATTCAGCTGCTAGAAGAATACCCCACCCTCCCTGATTTGAGTTAACAAGCTGGTTCAGCCTGATTGGACTAACCTTGTTACCTCCTACCTGGTTCTTGCCTACTTATCAATACCTGTCCCTGGACACTTCCACTGCTTGCATCCGACGAAGTGGGTATTAGCCCACGAAAGCTTATGCTTCAAAACTTTATAGTTAGTCTTTAAGGTGCCACAGGACTTTGTTACCTCTGATAAATCACATAGTATCTTCAGAGTTTCTGCTCTGAGTGATCATAAAACTGGAAGGGACCTCTCATATGACAAGGACCCCAGCACATGATGTTAGATATAACTTAGACTTTCCAAAATAGTTGATAAAATCCCTAACAAGAGTTTTTTCTGGAGAGTTAGAGGTCTGTCACAGGTTAGAACTGATCAAAAGATAGAAAACAAAAAGTAAGTAATAGATGTTCAATTTTCAACATGAAAGGAGGCGAATAGCAGGTTGCTTCTAGTATACATAGTAGGAGTGTTGTTATTTAATGTAATTATCAGTGATTTGGATGAAGTGATGAAAATTTTGATAGGACACCATCTAACAAGAGAACTGTAGAAACTTCAGAAGAAACAAGTAAAGTTAAGAAATTGAGCAACACAGTAGCTTGATGTAGACAAGTACAAGGAAAGAACTATTTGGACTTCTCACACACATATCAATGATTTCTAAATTAACTTGTAACCAGTCAGGGAAAAGATCTAGGAGACACGATTCAAATAATAAACTGATGATCAGTAGACTCATCTAGTATGGCAGTTCTTATTTTCCAGTATGTTTACATTCATAATTTTTGAAATGCTGAAGTTTGGAAAGAAACATGCTGCCCTGATATAGATCAGTGTTTGCAACGAGATATGCAAATTCTCAAAACTGTACTTGATTTATTGCTAAACCCTATCATTTCACACACACAAAATTCATGATGAGAGCAATGCATGGGCTATTAAATTGTACAGAACAAAATGTATATGAAATTTCATGGGACATTTGCTATGTTCTCATGGCATGAATTCTATAAAAGATTTAATTAACAAAGAACATTTGATATTGGCAAGTGTCACCACTTTGCCCCCAATCCATTATCATTTGGTTTTTAGGAACCAAATAGTATCCCTTAGATCCACAGGTAGGAGTTAGCCTTCAGGTGAAATTTTCTTCCTCATATGTAAAACTGGGGATCAGTCAGAGACTTTTAGGTGACATGGTCCGTGCCACCTATCTGCAAAGATTCAGGCTCTGATGATGATGCTTCTTGAGTTTTACAAGGCAGAGCTGTTTTTTTTACAGTTCTGTACTTTCTAACAATCTCTTTTTCTGGGACCCTCCTAAGCATATAACCATGAACTCTCTGCATTTGGTCAACAACGAGATCATTTCCCCCTCTCTGCTTAAGAATCCCAGGGGTTAGCACAGCCTGTTGAGCCAGCTTCTAAAGAAAGTCCAGACTGATGTAATTGTCTTTTTCATTCCCCCACTGTAGGGATTTTATTGCTATAATGAGCCTCCTTCAATGGCTCAAGAAGATAGAGTCCGGCAGATCAAACAGATCCTAGGTCATGTGCATGGCAGTGCAAAACCAGAATCTGCTAAGATGCCAGGTCTAATTTATACCATCACAGAAATGTACTGATCAAAACAATCATACAACTAATATGTTTGTCAGCAATACAACTAATATGTTTGTCAGCAATCATTTTTCAAGGTTTTTAAGCAGTCAGACTGACTATGTAACTGTCTTTATAAATGAATTAATAGGAAACACTAATGACATCTGTGGTGCTGGTGGACCAGGTGCCAGCTCGTGCCAAGGTCCTTAGGCCTCAGGTGAACACTATCAAATACACAGCTGGAAACCTGTCTGACTCACCTGTGTGTTAGTACTGCTACCATAGGTATTAGACTTGTAACAATGAGTTTAAACTTTATGAAATGCTTGTAAATTGATGCATGCATTAATCTCACTTATAATATCTGTAACCCATACTATGAGGTAATACTTAAGTGTTAGTTCTGTGACTATAACTCTGAATCTGTCAATGGAGTCAGGAAATAAATATGACTAAGTGTAAAATACTGGTTTTCACCGAGGAGGAGTGGTAATCTGTAGCCTATCAGGAAGGACTATTGAATCCATTGCAAGACATCAAAAAACAAGGACCTTTGGTCCCGGCACACTCATGACAAGGGGGACCTGCATAAGCACTCGTCCCATTAGCTTGGACTCTAGGGAGACACAGAAAAAATTCCTGACCAGAAAGAATTAGGCTCTTCTATACTGTTGGACTCTAAGGCTTTGTCTACACTACACAGCTTTTAGCAACACAGCCCTGCCACTAAAAGTTATGCAGTGCAGTCACTGTTTGTCGGCCCTCCTGCCAACAGAATACTTTCACCCCCAACGAGTGGCATTCACATTCTTAACAGGCTTTGTCTACACTGGCAACTGAATGACAAAACTTTTGTCCTTCAGAGGTATTAGACCACCCCCCTCCTCTGAAAGACATAAGTTTTGCCATGACAAGTACCAGTGTCAACAGCGCGTTGTCGGCAGGATCCCTAAAGGATTCGTAGGGCTGTCTTATTTCAGCAGTTCTGTCACCATCTGAAATCTAAAACTGAAACTTGTGAGTGTGTATTTTTACCTGTTAATAAATCTTTAGTTAGTTTACAATAAGATTGACCAAAAATGCCTTTGATGTGAGATCTAAGATGCAAATTGACTTGGAACAAATGACTGGTCCTTTGGGACTAGGAGTAACCTAATATTTTATGATTTTTGGTGTAAAGTGACCGTCTATCACAGAGAGACAAGGTGGATGAGGTAATTGTGATGGGTTTGGTCTCAGAGACTCCCTTGGGGCTCTTACCTGTCATGCTGAGACTACCCTTGAGCCAGTTTTCTCTGCCAGTTTGGGCCTCCAGAACCATGTCTTGTTGAGGCAGATATGCTAATCTGCTGCAACATACACCCAGGGTCTGACCCATGCCCCCAAAGCTGCAGACTTAACAGAAAATGGCTTAGCAAGGGCTCCTGTCTCTAGCACCCAGACAGCCAGCTTCCAATGGGATCCAAACTCCAAATAAATCTGTTTTACTCTTTATAAAGCTTATACAGGGTAAACTCATAAATTGTTTTCCCTCTATAACACTGATAGAGAGATAGGCACAGCTGTTTGCTTCCCCAGGTATTAATTACTTACTCTGAGCTAACTAATAAACAAAAAGTGATTTTATTAAGTAACTCCGCCATTGCTTGGTCCCAAGCCCAAGATGTGAAAGGAGGAGGGTTTTGCGTTGGGCTAGCAATCCACCATGTAAAAAACGAATGCTACAGAAACGTCAACCAAATCTTCAGCGAATGGAGAAGAATGGTTGGCGCCTTATGCTCCACCAGGAGCGAAGAGGATAAGAAGAAGAAGAAGAAGAAGAAGATTTTATTAAGTATAAAAAGTAGGATTTAGTAGGACGTAGGAATAAAGTAGGAATAAAGTAGGAATCAAAAGTATTCTCACTAAAGTAGGAATCAAAAGTATTCTCACTCGTGAGCTATTCCAGACAGCATAACAGCTATCAATTTATTATTTAAGTGATGTTTGGGATTAATTAGTATATTGCACAAGTAATGGTGTAGATGTTATAATGTCTTTAGTCTAATTTTAAGGTTAAATCTGCACTAGAGGCTACCTCTAACACATAATTCCCTACCTTGAGAGACTGTTTTGAAGTATTCACAAAGTTTCAATGCAGATTTGAGAAACCCGGTAATTCTGCTTCACACAGTGCATGTGAGTATATTTCTTCAGTTTTGATCTTCATGTGTTCACAATTTATCCTTGATCCTTAGTGAGTTTGAACTTTGGGGGTCAGCAAACTCAAGCTCCAAAAGCAAATCTCAACCGGAACCAAGACACTTTACTTGATTTCATATCGTATCCAATCCAAACAGCTAATTAAAGGTGCCAATGCAAGACTGTAAATCAATCCAAGTTCACTGGAAAGCCGGGTTTGCTTGAAGGGGTCAGTCACTTGTAAAATCTAACACTGAACTTGGCCTGAGTTTCAAATTAATAATCCACCCCCTGAACCTGACTTCTTACATCTTTTCACTTTGTACTGTGAGCTGATTTCAATACCCTGCTTCTGTGACTTGCTCTGCCTTCCTATGGCCTGAAGAAGACACTGATTCTAAGAAGCTACCGTTACAATGTTAGAAAAGCATGATATCACCCTTTTTAGATTAAAAGCAATTGCCTACCACTTTGTAGTGTTTTCCATTTTACAGCTAGGTTCCTTTGAGTGAGGCCTAAGGTGATAGAAATGAGCTAGAGCATGGAACACTGAGGAAAGTTTCGTTTCTTTCCATTTTTTAAAAATGAAAGGAGCTTGATGTCTATAGTCTGAAAGAGGCGAAGCTACCAGAAAGTTTCCCCCTTTCCTTTATTGCTAACCACAAATGTTGAAAACTTACAAGCCAGTGCCCCCTTAAGAAAAAAAAATCATGAGATCTTCATAAAACTCATAATTTTGAGAACCTTTATCATTTGCTTCTGGTTTTTGGCCTCAAGCTGCCGCCAGGACACATTTTTTAACTTTTCTCTGCAACCATGGGTACATCTGCATAGCATTTTAAAATCTGTGCTAGCAAGTCTCAGAGCATGGGTCCCCAGACTCGGGCTTCTGGGGGTTGCACTATGATGCTATAAACAGCTGTGTAGATGTTGTCACTTGGCCTTTGAAACCCCCTTCCTGCTGCCCTGTCCCTGGACTTTAAAGCCTGAGCTCCAGCCTAAGCCTGAATGTCTACACAGCTGTTTTCAGTGCTGTAGCGTGAGACCCACGGGCCCGAGTCTGTAGATCCAGCCTCTGAAACTCACTGCTGTGTGTTTTAAAACACAATGTATCACGCAAAGGCTAGAAATTTCATGGTTTTATTTTTAAAATGAAAATGGAGATTCCTATGTCATCTCATAACTCCAGGAGCTACGGCTTTAAGAAAAACAGCAGATATTATGAAACTTGTGGTAAAATCATGAGAGTTTATAATCCCAATATTAAAGGCCTGATTCAAAAGTCACTTAGTTCAATGGAAAAATCTGTGGCTGGCCTGTGCTAGTCGACTTGGCCTTGGGCTGTGGCAGGGCTGTTTCGTTGGTGTGTAGACTTTGGGTCTTGGGCTAGAGCCCAGACCCTAAGACGCTGCGAGGTGGGAGGGTCCCATAGCTCAGGCTTCAGCCTGACCCCGCAATGAAACATCTCCGTAGGCCAAGCCCCACAAGCCTGAGTCAGCTGGCACAGGCCAGCCATGGGTTTTTCTTTGCTGTGTTAAGAGATGTGTGTTTTGGAGTTTACATCCTATTGAGATGCATGGGGTAGTCCATACCTCTCAGAGCTATCGTTTCAGACCATTTGCAAACTCAGTCAGATATCTCGTAATTGATTACACTAACTCCATGTTTTCAAGCTTTTCTTTTGCTACCATAAGGGGTAGAAACTTAGGCCATGTCGACACTACAAAATTATGTTGACCTAACTTGCATTGCATCACAATTATTAAATCACTTGTGTGTGTGCACACATGGTTTCTTGTGTCAGTGGTGAGTCCTCACCAGAAGTTCCTGTATTGATTGTGTGGGGCCTTGTGGGATGATTCCTAGAGGCCAGTAATAATCAACATAAGCAATGCAGTGTCTACACTGACACTGTATTGACCTAATTACCTTCACCATGACTTTACGCCAGTCAGGGAGGTAATGTTACTAAATCTATGCAGAGAGGCACTTATTTCAGGGGGAACTAAATTTATGTGAAGACTCTTCCATAGGTAGGTCAACAGAAAGCAGCTTACCTCATCCTAACTGTGTACTATAGACCAGGCCTTAGGGTGTTTTAAGTGAAATATGAGATTCTCTCAAAATTATATCTTTGGGAACTTGGACCTGAATAAAAATACTATATATCTTTATGTTCATGAAGACTAGGGCACTAGAATCTGTCTCCTGCGCCTATACCTAAGTCCAAGTCCGGTAAATATTAAAAATGTATAGCAGTCCTTCATTTTCCTATTAATATTGAATGCTAACTCCTCATCACTAATAAATATGGTTTGAAATAAGGTTACTATTTCTTTGTTACTTGAGGGGCAGTTCAACAATCGATGCCCTGGTGTGGATGATATCCATTGGGCCACTTGGATCCTGCTGGTGTTCATTAGTCTTCTTTGAAATGGGACTACATTAATGGCACACTAAGGAACTTTTAATGCATGCAAGCAGGGACCACATGGCCCAGTTAGTGAGTAACACACTAGTGCATGTTAGAATTCATACCTCTCTAGTGTGGACTTATTCGCCATATGGACTGGTCCTATCTTGTTTCACTCCCCCTGGTTTGGAATTCTGCTCCGGAAACACCAAAGTCTCACCTTTCCCATTATATGAACTCTTTGGTTCTTCATCCTGAGCATTCTTTAGACCAGGTATAGCTGGGCACCCATTTATCCAGTTGCTGCACCACACAAAGAAACTCCTCAATGAGATCCAACCATATATGTTGGAGTTGGCCAGTCTGGGATTCTCCATCCAATCAAGAGTATTCAGATGATCAGGCTGACTGTTCAACATCACCCAGCTGATATTAGAAACTATGAAGTCACTTTGCCTTTAATGTTTTCTTTTCCAAGACACTTTATATTTATATTCATATTTCAGTAGTCCAGTAACATGCATTCTTTAGTCAACTCTTATTAGGGTGACCAGATGACCCAATTTTAAAGGACAGTCCTTATTTTTGAGTCTTTTTCTTATATAGGCTCCTATTACCCCCGTCCCAATTTTTCAAGTTTGCAGTTTGGTCACCCTTCTATAGTAGTACTTCAGGGCATAGAGGCTTGCCTGCTTACCTTTGTCTAAAATTATATTTAGAGAGAAAAATCAGTAAACAGTTTATTAGGATGGATACATTATGCCTGTTAGAATGAATACACAGTGGGTACAGAACTCAGTACAGCTCCTATGGTCAACATTTTTTCACCTACTAATGGAGAAGTTGCTCCATGTTGGCACTGCACTTCCATGAGGGGGAGATATTGGAAGTTTCAAAGCTGGCCTTGTTAGGCATTACAACAGCAACTACAATAGGCAATGACTTTATGGGGAAGGAATTATATAATAGGAGTTAGGATTTGAGCTGACCTCTGTGTAGAATTTTTCCTTATACCATGAGGTTCAGTATTTGCCCTAGAGAGGGGATATATATTTACAGATTGTACAGTCATGGCAGAAAATAGCTAAGAGATGTTTAATATATTTGACATGCCGCATAATATTGATTCCTATTTACCTAGGGAATTTTCCTATGTTTTTTGGTAAAGCTATGGACTTCTTAACCTTAAAATTGTGTGCAGCCATCAATTGCCAGAGGGATTTTTGAAGCAAAGTGACAATTATGAATGAGATAAGAAAAGAAAACATTTGAAGAGACTTGTTAATGCATCACTTGAGGGTAAAAGAGGCATAACACAGAATACAAAAGAAGCACCTAATTTCTTGGCATTGTTATTGTTGCACATTGCTTATAGGTACAATATTTACACAGATTGCTTTGAGTGTGTCCCTAAGAAACCCTCCTTACTGGGAAATGGTTGCTTGGTTGCCATGACATTGAAGACTGGTTGCCTGCTATCTGTCTGAAGTATAGCTGATCAGCCCCAGCATTGTGAAGTTGTCCTGTACTACTTTAGAAGACTGATGAGTTTTGTTTTTATTTCAAAATCCTTAGAAAAGTCACTTAGCCTTTCCCTAAAATATTTGGATTGTGTCCTCCATTGATTGCTATTGTACAGAGGGACGCTCACTCATTTTAATAATACTGCACCAAAATCAACTCTAACATAACTCTACTGAAGTTAAAGGAGTTATACCAGGATTAACTGGTCCACTTTGTTCTTTTGGGGACAGATTTTTAATGCCATTTCTCATATTGAAAGATATCTTATTCCACAAATAGACCTCTTAATTTCAATTGGACTACTCAGAAAGTAAATAGAAGAAATATGCTCAAGTTGATAAGACACTGGACTTGGACTCTGATTATGTATTCAGCTTAGCTTCAGACTTTCTTCGTGACCTAGGTTAAATCAATTAATATAGCCTGTTCCGCAGTTCCCCATCTGTAAAATGGGGATACTACTTCTGTATCACACAGTGGTGTTGTGAAGGTAAACCCCACAAATGACTGTGGGACACTCAGCTACTACAGTGAAGAGGGTAATTTAAGTAACTAGACAGAGAGAATCTGTCCCTTCACGTTTTGGTTATTATTTCTCATAGACAGAATTCTGCAGCCAGAGTTTTTCTAACCTATGCTCTTTGTCCTGGTTACCAATGACATCTCTGCCTATGTTTAAAGTCATACCTTTAACACAGAAGACCTCACATCAATTTTGGACCTGGTTATACAGTAAAAATTGTCTCTATTCCATGGTGCACCTTAAGGTCAAACAATGCTGGCTTTGGGTTGTATAAAATCAACACATTGTTTCGACCTCTTGGTGCCATGATGTTTGTATTTAGGGCAGTTTGTCCGCTTTGGCTTCTAACATTACAACAGCATTACAGTACGCTTAAGATTTAATTCTACTTTCCATTTTATGGGCCTAATTTATCTTTTCCGTATTTATCTGAGATGTGCATATTATTGTGAAGTGCCTTGGGATGCGTAGTATGAGAGGTGCCATACCAGAACAGTTGTTCTTATTAAAGTGAACTGCAACAAGACAGATTAAACATTCAATTAAACAAGAAATGTCCACATGTAAAAAGCTCTGAGGAAACAGCTTAACAATTCATTGTTATGAGGTATTAAAGTTTTTAGAATTAATTATTCTAAAAATTCATCTACTTTGCTTACAGGTAAAATAACTCAGCTATCTCAGAATAGCAACCAAGTGTTCATTACAAAAATTTCAAGTATACAAAACTGGGTATCTACATAGAAGTCTGTTCTTCTTTCCAAGGTTTAAACAGTTTGGCACAAAGAAATGAAAACACTTCCACAGATAACTACAGAATGTTATAAGCTACCTTTCTGATTCATTATATGTTTGGGGTAATGTTGTTGGATTAGCACTAAACAGTAATGTTTGCTTAAAATCAACATGATTACTTTAATGCTCTGCTACTGTGATCATGTTCTGTAATGCTATGAAAGAGTGATATGATACATGGCTAAGTCTCACACATAATAGAAGTACAATATATTTTCAAAAACTGGTCAAACATATTTTCAAAATCCTCACTTATGTGATAACACTTCAAAGTGTATCTGTGCCAATGGGGGATTTTGTGTTTGACTCTCATAATTAAATTGTTTTCAGTCTACAGGAAATGTATGCATTTGTAATTCACCAAGTAGTCAAGATGCATGGAGAATGATACTTTTTGAATTTTCTTTCTGCATTCTTTAAATCCTTGATATTGTGTAGAGTGTTCTTGTTTTAAACATTGATTATCTTTGGTTTTATGCCTTAGATCACCATGAGAATAATGATGAGTTTTATGCAGTCTTGGAAATCTGTACCTAATTGACAGATTTCATCTGTTTCCAGTGAATTGCAAGTAGGGCTCTACAGACAAGCACTTGAGAAACATACCTAGAGTTTTCATTTCTTTATTATTTATTCTTCTTAAAATGTTGATTTCTTTATGATGCTATGAAATAATTATAGATAAACATTCTTTCAAGTGTGTGTGTATATGTGTGTGTGTGTGTATGTGTGTAAAACCTATAAGCTTATCAGGCCAGGGACTGTCTTTTTGTTTTGTGCCTGTGTAGTGCTTAGGACAATGCTTCTGGGTACCCGAGGTGCCACTACAATACAAATAAATAAATAACTATACATAATAATATATGGCATAAGGATAGCATAGCCTAGAATTGCTGCTTACCTGTAAGGGGTTAAAAAGCTAAAAGAAACCTGGTTGGCACCTGACCAAAAGAACCAATGGGGACTGAAGATGCTTTCAAACCTGGGGGAAGGGAAAGTTGTTTGTTCTCTCATTTGCTCTGGGCTTTCAGGGAAACCAGACAGTTTTCTTCTCCCCATCTAATCTATATTTTTTTTCACCAGCAACAGTAATTTAGCCAGGCAAGGCTGCAGTTATATTTGTTTTTTCACTTGTGAATTTCTCAGGTTTTTGGGCGGTATCCCTGTGTTTTCTCTGTAACTTTGAAACTTAGGAGAGGGGGGAGGAATTCCTCTGTGGTGTGGGTTTTCCTTTGATTCTTTTTGTGATTGCAACATTTTTTTCCCACTGATTCCTATAGAAATTTTGTTTCTCTCCTTTTCCTTTAATTAAAATCTTTCTTTTAAGAATTTGACTGCTTTGTTTTCCATAGTGTAAGATCCAGGGCTTTTGGATCAGGCTCACCTAGCAGAATTGGTGAGAGGGTTTTCTCAAGCCTTTCCCAGGGAGAGAGGTATAGGGTTGGGGGGATTTTTGGAAAGAGAGTGGGCTAAATTGGCCCTGCCTCTAGTTCTTGGGGTAACACTTGGTGGTGGAAGCATACTGTTCCAGACCAGGAGAAACTTGTGTGTCTTGGGGAAGTTTTAATGTAAGCTGGTAAAGTAAGATTAGGGGGTCTTTTCATGTGGGCCCCCACATCTGTACCCTAGAGTTCAGAGTGCGGGAAGGGATACCCTGACAATATGTATGTTAGGCACTCATGGCATATTTATCTAGCTAAATGGACTATATGATACAGCTGTAAGACCAAATTCTGCCTGGTTTGTTCATGAATGTTCAGTGAAGGAGAAGGTATAAGAAACCTTTTGACCTTTGTGCAGCCCAGATAAAGGCCAAGATGAGTTCCAGTCCCTGTGTTTAGAGGAGTGCAAGAGCTGCTCCTTCTCCTTCCCCTAGGAATATATAGTGCTCCAAAAGAGGCAGGAAAGAATTGAAACTGTGACTGTCTCCCACCTCTCCGGTACACATTACCCATACATTCAGCAGCTAACTATGATGGACATGAAGCGGCTCTGTAATAATTTATTAATATTGTATGTTGACCTGTTTAATTGGATGTTCACTGTGTGAATATAATGGTTTAGTTTCAGAGAAGGTTGTAAGGAAAACTAGCAGAGAGGAAATAGA
Organism: Sternotherus odoratus; assembly: GCA_032164245.1. Taxonomy (NCBI): domain Eukaryota; kingdom Metazoa; phylum Chordata; order Testudines; family Kinosternidae; genus Sternotherus; species Sternotherus odoratus. The sequence goes on along the minus strand of JAVMKO010000002.1, from coordinate 205,464,746 downwards.
ATAGCACAAGATAAGTCACAATTCTGCAAAAGGGCCTGGGAACCATAGATCAAAGGGACCAAAGCAGTTTAAAAAGTGACTTTCTGAAGAGAGGGTGGGCAGTTGCTGGGGAGTTGTTTGGGGAGTAACCAGGTTGTGACAGAGGTACACACTGGGTGTTTGAAGAAATCTGGCCCCCCATCAAGGGAAGGGAAGCCTTAGGTAAGCCAGACACATGCAGTTGGTTTTTTGTTTTATTATCATTTTTCTCTAAATGCTTTGTACCTATGATAAAAATAAATTTTGCTTGGGTTTAAGGTTGTTCTTTGGTTGCTGTATCCACCACTGCTCACAGACTCCTGAAGGGAAGATCCACGGGTGTCAAACTCAGTCAGACCTGCTGGGGAAGCACAGTTGATACACAAGGTATTTTAGCCCAGAGCTTGGTCTAAAAGTGGGAGAATTGCAGAACTGAATGTTGGGATACAAGACCTGACTCCTCAGGCGGTGCACTCAGAGACCAGAAAAGAGACAGAGGTGCAGTTAATTCTGTAAACATGAGAGTCTGCTCTCTATAAAGTGGAATAGCAGCAGTCTCTGTGCACCTGGTAGTTTCATGTCTCCTTGAGGAAAAGAATGTTGCCTACTGGTTTGAGGCACTGCCACATATATTGGTCTCTGCTAGGGCAAATCCATGGGCAAGATCACCATAAGAATTGTTCAGAAAAGCACAAGGAAAATTGATTGAAGGATTTTTGTCACAAAAGGGAAGAAAATGTATGTGATAAGTAGCCTGACTCTCTTCTTAACTAATAAAAGGAACAAGAGTACTTGTGGCACCTTAGAGACTAAAGAATTTATTTAAGCATAAGCTTTTGTAGGCTACAGTCTACTTCATCGGATGCATAGAATGGAACACACAATAGGTAAGATATATATACACACAGAGAACATGAAAAGGTGGAAGTTTCATACTAATTCTAAGTTCTAAGAGGCTATTTAATTAAGATGTGTATATATATATATCTTCCTACTGTGTGTTCCATTCTATGCATCCGATGAAGTGGGCTGTAGTTATTTATGCTTAAATAAATTTGTTAGTCTCTAAGGTGCCACAAGTATTCCTGTTCTTTTTACGGACACAGACTAACATGGTTGCTACTTCTTAACTAATAGTTGTTTTACTGTGATAGACTTCAGTGGAGCTATGCCTGATTTATCTTTTGGCACTGAGTGGACAATTTAGTCCAAGGAAACTATACAGCTTTATAACATAGTGTTGATATCGAAGAAGGAATTATGTATCAGGAATATAAGAATGTAGTTCTTCATAGTAATGGGCATTTTTCATATTTCTAAGGTACATATGGTACAGTCTTTGGGTTCCTTGATGTTCAGATTTAGGCACCTAAAGGTAGCATGTAAATTATAAGGCATCTGCTATTCACAGGTACTAAGCACCCTTTGGTCCCTTTGCCTTCAACTTGAGTTGCAGCTGCATAACCCCTTAAATGTCTAAATACAGATTTACGTGCGTGATCTTAGGCACCTAAGTTTGAAAATGTTGGTTGCGGCATTAAGTTTTATTATGAGGATAGTGTAAGCTTTATGATGCCTTTCCTTTTGTGTAAGGAAAAGTCTTCTTGTCCCTGTGTAAAAGGTAGTGGGATTCTGAAGTAATAGTATGTATAACTCTATTAAATTCCTCCTGTTCCTGCACTTCAGCTTAACTCTTTGCTAAAACAGAGGTCAGGGTTCTTTCTTTTCAGGACTTGTCAGAAAAATGTTACATAGAGTTTTATGGAAAACCCTGACAAGCAGGTAGTAATCTTTTCCTGCCAGTTTCAATGAGAGAGAACCATAGTTTCTTGGTAAACAAACACTTTATGCACACAGCTGACATTGCAAATGCAATAAAATGTTGTACAGAGTCTTTGCAATACCAAGAATAAATTTTACATAAAAGCTATTAGGCAGTAAATCTAGTGATATTCCTTACACAGACTTTCCCCTTTTGTCACTGTTACATATATTCAATGAAAGGTTTCAACATAACATTTTCGCTTTACTTTAGTACACACACCTCCTAAACATATTACACCCTAATCTTTCAGAGATGATTTCTCAGTCTGTATAGTGTGATCACCATATATAGTGTGCATCATCTGGACTCTTCAGATCTTGAGAAGAAAGTCAGCATCTCAGTTCCTTCCCAAAACTTCAGAGAATTCAGTCAGCAAACAGTGTGGGATCTTCACAGCTAGCAGCACTCCACCTCATGGGTTAATAGTTGACTAGTCTTCAGATGGTGGTGAAACAGAAATCTGTAGCCTCTATCACAAAGTGGTATAGGTATTGGGACCCAGACCTCAGGACAGACACATTTCTTGGTCCTGTGTCAATCACTGCATCCACAAGGCTGTCTAACTCCTATATAACTTCTCCCCATGCTGTGACTGGCTCCACTCGTGTAAGGTGAAGGGAATGACCTTCCAGGCTTCTTGCTTACAGTGAAAACATTCTGCACAGGCTCAGAAATAACTACTGAGCATATCCAGTGACTACCACCCTACTTCTGGATGATTCTCAGCCTTTCTAGCTAAGTTGCCTTACACTACTCTTTACACATATATAGAGATCCAGAGTAGTACAGCTAATGTCCATGTCTCCTCCCACTCCTCTCCCTTTCTTTGGGCCAAAAAATAAAATAAAAATCAAATGCTACCGAGTACAGCATGTGGGCTACACTTGCTTTTAAGTGCTGGGATTTTGGTAAATGATGAGCTATGTAATTACATTGGGTCACTTTAAGCCAATTCTACATTGGTGTGTATTGGGACTGGTCCAGTCAGTTCATTGGAGCTTGCCAATTTCTAGCAGTAGAGAATTTGTTACCTTTTTGACCAGTTTTTGGGTTTTTATATTAGCTATAAAGGTGTGAAAACTTGTTAAGCCATCCTATAACTTTATCTACACTTTTATCTAAATTATCTAAACAAACTCTAATAGGAAACTTTGTTATTAATTATTAGTATTTGTATTATGGTACTCCATCTCAGAAGACTGCAAATTCATAGAAGTCTGAATAACCCTCTTCATTTTTCATTTGCACACACCCCTACACATCTTGGTTCAGTCAAGGGCCAAAAGCTTGGTTCTGGCAAGACCCAAATGCATTGAAAATGGGATACTGATAACCCAATTGGGAGGTTTCTACTAGAGGGTGTTTTGAAGATGGTATAACATAATTTATGTAGATAAAAGGATTTACCTCTGAGAAACAGAAATCTGAAATAGATTTTGATCACAAAAAACCCCATGGAATAGTCTACTATTACATTTATTAATGCCTACAAAACTAAGAGAGCTCTTGGTGTACTATATAAGTAATTGAGCATTTTTGAGAGATGAGGTAACATTCTTCTGCTAAGTGATATCAATCTTAATGTAATTAATTCTAACGGCGTGCCCTTCATTATTACTTTTTTCTATTTTTACCGCCGGTATCTTCATTTTCTCTTCATTCAGCAATGTCTCTTCATCTGTCAGTCCGACAAGAACTTTCTCAAAGACAAACAATGCTAATGAGCCACAGACATGTCTCAATCAATGTCTTTCTTTCCACATCTTGATGGGAATCATATATAGATTCTAATTCCACATTAGGTTTGTTTCCTCCTTCCCCCACCCATTTCTGGCCTCGGAGGCATGTACTGAAAATGGTTTAAGCAGTTATCAAAGAGCTTTTAATCACACGGACTAGGGGGCATTCAGTGACATGGTTGATCACCCCCAGAAGGCATAGTTTCAGCCAGTACAAACTAACAAAGGTCATTGAAAAACAATTCACTCCGATTCTGTCGGAACGCACAACAGTCGTAAGGAGCTAAATAAGATGTTGCGCATAAAAGCAGGCCACTGTGTCTCATTCCAAGCAGTCTTGCATCCAAACACTGATACATTTTGAGCATAGTATTTGGTAGGACTCACTGTGGCTTCAACATTATACTTCAAAAAGTCACTGAACTGACATAAATTGTATTTAAATGGGGATTTTGAGAGCTTGGCTGTTGTTGCCTGACTGTAAAGTCTTAATTAACCAATGCCTCACCTTACATGAGACAGCAATGCAAAGTATTGCATAGATTGCATACACTTGTATGTAGCAGCAGTATTTCTTTTAAAAGGAGGATATGGTAACCAAGTCAATGTAAGGTTTTAGGTAAAGCTGACCAGGAATTTTTTGTTGTAACGTATTTTTAATGGAAAATGCAGTTTCCACAAAATCTGCTCTTTTTTTTCCCTATCTTCTGTTAGGAAAGTCAAAACAAAAACATCCATTTCAGGTTGGATCTACCTGACCTTAAATGTTTTGATTTGTCAAACTGAATCTAAACATTTAGTTTTGGATCTGTTCAACATTAATATCCATTTGCCTACGCTGTTGTGGTGCCTCCTGGGAGTTGTAGTTCAGGTGCTTTGCATCCCCATTCTCAAATATGAACCAGGCTCCTCTAATTCTTGGGTTCTGTTCCTGCATCACTGTAGCTTATCACATCCAAACAAATGGCCCAACAGAAAGCATGAGCCAAATCCTTGATCATTATCTCTGATGTTACATCAACCATCATCATAATGAATGGTCTTCACTGTTATCCTATGCAGAGTTTGTACATATTAATGCTGAACTTGCCTCTAAAGGAAAAAGCTCCTTTTTTACGAACTACTGGTTTTACCCCCAATTTCACCCACAATTATCCACAACCTGTCAGCTTCAGAATGGACACAACTGATTCATCATGCCTAGGGGTGGAGCTAAAGACCTGCCTGGAACTAGCAAAACAGGATTATAAACAGAATGCAGAGCAAGTTTGATAGAAAGGTGCCAAGTTTTCCATTGGGCAAAAAGTATGGCTCTTAGCAAGGCCCCTCTGTACTGATAGACCATCCCATAAACTTGATGACCAATTTCTTGCACATATCATATCTGCCAACAAATCAACCCCATTGCTTTGAACTCCACCTGGCTCATTTTCTCAAAATTGAACCCGTATTTCATGTGTCTCTATCAAAGCATTATGTGGCTACCATTTTTCTCACCATATCCAGCAGCCACCTCCTCACCACCAGTGCATGTTCAGGACCATGATAAATATATCATCCATGAATTCCTCAGTTTTAAAACCAAGTGGGGTATGCTGTGGTATTTAATTGTTTGGGAGGATTACAAGCTTGAGGAGTATTCCTGGGAGCCTGCTGAAAATATCTCTGTCTGTGAATTCATAAAGAACCATTCAGAGAAGCCTGATCCATTGTCACTCCAGGGAGGGGTGATGGGATGCTCCAGGTCTCAAATCTAGATCTGTGAGTTCCCAGACAGCCATCACATTCTGACCACCACCCAATGGCTGCTTAAACCTGTTAGGCTGAGGAGCTAGCAGGACTACAGCCTCAGCTATAGAAGCTCTAACTGGAGGGTTGCCCACTCCCCTGCTTAATCTAGCCATGCTATTTAAGCCAGAAGGAAGCACAGGAAATTGCTGCTGCTGCATTGGACCCTACATTCTGCATCCAACTCTGTTCCTGCTCCATTCCTGGCTCTTTTCTAATCCCAGTGCTACTCCAAGTTCCCACCATCCTCTTACTCTGTGCCTGACCCTTGCCTCTTCTCTGGTGCCTTTATTCTGGCCATTGGAAATTCTATGGCCTTTGTGATATAGGAGCTCATGTTGGGTGATCTAATGGTGCATTATGGCCTTAAACTCTATGAATCCATTAAAAGAATTGCTTTGGGAATGTTGATTTTCCCCCCAACATTTACAATTAAAGTTTCTTGGAATATTCCATTCCCTGAAAAAAAATCAGTATTTAAAACTTTGTTCCAATTGGGGATGAAAACCCAATTGGGGATGAAAACAAATTTTAGTATTTCTTGTGAGCTGGAAAGTCCAATTTTTGATCAACTCTAGTTTTAGGCCCTGATCCAGCAAAGCTCTTAATGATGTGGGTAAGTTTAGGACTGTAGATAGTCCCATTAACTTCAGTGCAACAACTACTCATGGGCCTTAATTCTTTTCTGGATTAATGCTCTAGTGCAGTAACTAAGCACTGAGGTAATGGTTAGTGTATATCTATGCACATACATATTAAAACACTGTCCATTACCTCAGTACCTAGTTACAACACTAGAACCTCAGTCCAGAAAAGCAAAAGCATTTAAGCCAATGAGTAATCACAAAGTAGTGTATATATAGTGCTGGGGGTAAAGTGGAGCTTCAGTAGCCAAGTAGTAGTGGGCAAGGATATTTGCAAAGTAGAAGAGATCCTGGTTTATCACTAGGAGCAGCTCTACCAGTTTGCCTAACCAAAGATGTACCTGTCAGATACTGCACAAGGTAACTGAAATGCTCCTATGATCTCTTTGACTTTCTAAAAAACGTTAAGAGACATCTGTGATAAAAGTGGAGCTGCTCTGTAATAATTTATAAATTTTGTTGACACAAGTATTGGGATATTCACTGTATGTATGAAAATGTTGGTTTAGTTTAATAGGGGGCTGTAAGGAAAACAAGACAGAATGTCTCGCATTAAACCACTTCTCCCCAGACACTTGAGAGACGTTAAGGGACTATGCCATTATGGTCCAAGACTTGGGAAACAGAAGGTCCAAAGGACTGTAGCAGTTTAAAGGAACACTTTCTCAAGAGGGAAGTAGTTATTCAGTAGTTTTTGTCTTGGGGGGGGGGGGGGAGGGGGGGAAGGGACCACACTGACACCCAAACACCAGGTGGGGATATCTGAAGATGTTAGGTTCACCAAGAACACTGTCCCTGCCCTGTAGGGCTTTAGATAAGATGACATGTATGTTGACTGTTTATTGTTTTTAAATCCTTTTCTTTCTTATGCTTTGTTTCTGTGGTTTACTTCTTTGGTTTAAAGAAGGCTGCTTTGTCACTGAATACTACAGACTCCCAAAGGGAAGAACTGCAGATGCCAAACCCAGTCGGACTTAATGGGTGAGAATGGCTGATACATAGGCTACTGAAGCCCAGGATCTGGTCAAATAATGGAGAACTGTGACATTCTACACCAGGAAATGCAAAAGAAGAAGGCCTCGCACCTGTCAAGGTATGCTCTGAAAGACCACCAGGGGAACACAGGTGTAGCTAGCCCTGTAACCATAAGAACATTCTTGCTTCCTATCGGCTACCTACGGGATACTGCACACAACTCCACCTATCATCTCTTTAGATATTATTTGGAATAATGGCTGCTTGACTCCTTTTCAAATCACACTGTTAATTTCAGTGCCTAATTGTGGATTTATGGGTGCCTAACTTAAGCATCCATGTTGGAGAATTTTGGCCTGAATTCAAGTGGATGCAACTACATTGTTATGAGTTAATTTACACCTGCTTACAGGAGATCTGATTTCAGGTTCAAAATCTCTAGAAAAATTATATTAATATCAATATAAAATATAGTCCCCTTAAAAGTACATCTTCCTTATCTTGTATACTTTGATCCTGTAACAGGAGAGATGGACCTGAAACACATTGGGTATTAACATAATTTGGCTGAAGAATTTAATTAATGCATTACACATGTATAATAAGTTTTGATATTGTGTCACTACATTAAATAATTAATTTCCTTGATGAGCACTTTTTTAGTGCTACGTCCTCCTTTTTCGAACACTAATTTTGAATAAAGACACAAGGCTCACAATGATAAGAAGCGGAGGTCAACAGCAAGTTGAAGTAAAAATGAGCTTTGGGGGAAAAACAAAAAAATTAATTAGTCGGGGAAGTCAAAGCCTCCTTAGCATTCAAAAAAAAAAACAACCCAACAGCCCAACACAAAACAGTGGCTTTGGTCAGTGAGAATAAATGTTAATTGGTTTACATCATATTTGCTGAAGATTCATTTAATTAGAGGAAGAATGTTGTCTTCTCATCTCTGGCAAATTAGAGGTCAGAACTTTCGTTTTTCCTCTACATTTCACACCTTCAAAATATTCTTCATCAGATTTTTACTGTCCTATGACAAACACCTGCAAGCTTCAAGAGCTGATGAAAGACATAATCCCACAGAGAATGTGTTGCTAATTAAAAATATATAACACAATCTCAATTTTCCGCTTCTATGTTTCAAATCAATTTAGTTTAAAAGAGTGTTGGATTGGTAGCTCCGAAGTCTGAATTCCTCCATTTAGTTGCAAAAAGAGTAAAGCCTGGGTAGTAGAAATGCAAGTTTCCCTAATGTTCCACCAATATACCCTAACACTGACCAACAGGGACTCCCTCTATGGGAAACAGGCCAGTTCAGTTTCCATCATTCCTTGGCTTCTCTGCCAAGAATACTAATAAAGTCATGTTCCTAGTGGTGGGATTTTTTACCATTGCCATTAATGGGACTAAATTTAGGCTAACTATTGTTGGACAATCCTATGTGACTACTTCACACAAATGCATGTTAATCTGAGATATTTCAGATGCCATCAGAAATTTCATCTAGAAATCTCATCAGGCTACTTGTCCACCTACATATAGGCAAGGAAATTGTTTCCTTTGGAAGTATTAATATTGCATATAACTGAAAAACAAGGAGGTGGCTTCGGGAATGTCTATGAGGATTATCTCCCAAATGTGAGGAGAGGCATGGGAGAAAGCATAAAGATGTCTGAAAATGTGACAAGTGAGCAATAGAGGCTGGCATTATGGGCTGATCAGAAGTGAGAGTCGACAGCTCAATAGCAAATGAGAGATGATAGGCAGGGTGGGGATTCACTGGGGAGGCCTTCAAAGTAAAGAAGAAGCAGAGAATGTATGATGCAATAGAGAAGGGGGACCCATTGCAGGTATGCAGAGAGAGGGCTGAGATAGACAATGTGATGAGCTAGGAAAATTATATTTTCAACAGCATTCTGAATGGATATGGGTGGTGCAAGATTGCATTTGTCAAGGGAAGAAAAAAAGGATGTTAGAACATAATAATGTCCCTACTGGGGCATACCAAAGGTCCATCTAGCCCAGTATCCTGTCTTCTGACATTGGCCAATGACAAGTGATTCAGAAAGAATGAACAGAATAGGCAATCATAGAATGATCTATCCTCAGTTATCAACTCCCAGCTTCTGGCAGTCAGAGGCTTGAGACACTCAGTGCAAGGGGCTGCATACCTGACCGTCTTGGCTAATAGCAATCAATGGACCTCTCTTCCATGAATGTATCTAATTCTTTTATAAACCATTTTCTGACCTTCATGGCATCTCCCTGGCATTGAGTTCCACAGGTTGAATGTGTGTTGTGTGAAGAAATACTTCCTTATGTTTTTTTTAAAACTTGCTGCCTATTAATTTCCTTTGGTGATCCCTAGTTCTTTTGTTATAACAAACACTTCCGTATTCACTGTCTCCACTCCATGATTTTATAGATGTATATCATATCCCACCTTAGTTGTCCCTATTTAAAGGTGAAGAGTCCCTGTTTTTTAATCACTCCTCACATGGAAGGTGTTCTGTAACCTTAAAAAAATGTGTTGCCCTTCTCTGAACCTTTTCCAATTAGAATACATTTTTTGAGTGGGATGACCAGAACTGCATGCAATATTCAAGCTGTGGGCATACCATTGATTTATAGAGTGGCATTATGGTATGTACTGTCTTATTATCTGTCCCGTTCCTAACATTTTTTTAGTTTTTTGGACTGCCACTGCTTGCTGAATTAATGTTTTCACAGAACTATCCACAATGATTCCAAGATATTTGTCTTGAGTGGTAACAGTGAATTTAGACCCCACCATTTGTATGTCTAGTTGGGATTATGTTTTCCAATATGCATTACAGTACTTTGCATTTCTCAACATTGAATTTCATCTGCCATTTTGTTTGCCTAGTCACCCAGTTTTGTTAGATCCCTTTGTAAATTTGTCCATCTACTTTGAACTTAACTATCTTGAGTAGTTTTGTATCATCTGACAGTTTTGCCACCCTTACTGTTTATCCCTTTTTGCAGACCATTTATGGATATGTTGAAAAGCACTCTCCCAGGTAAGCTCTTTGCAGGACCCCACTATTTATTTTTCTCCATTCTGAAAACTGACCATTTATTTCTACCCTTTGTTTCCTACCTTTAATCAGTTACTAATCCATGAGAGGACCTTCCTTGTTATCCTATGCCTGATCACTTTGCTTAAGAGCCTTTGGTGAGGACCTTGTCAAAGTCTTTCTGAAAGTCCAAGTACACTATAGCCCCTGGATCACCTTTTTACACATGTTTCTTGACTCCCTTCAGAGAAGTCTAATAGATTGCTGAGACCTGATTTCTCTTTAAGAGCCGTCCTGACTCTTCCGCAACAAATCATATTCGTCTGTGCGTCTGATAATTCTGTTATTTACTATAGTTTCAACCAGTTTTCCCGGTACAAAAGTTAGGTTTACTGGACTGTAATTGCCAGGATTGCCTCTGCAGCCTTTTTAAAAAATTGGTGTCACATTAGCTAGCCTCCAGTCATCTTGTACAGTATCTAATTTAAATGATTATATACCACACTTAATAGTTCTGCAATTTCATATTTGAGTTCCTTCAATACTCTTGGCTGAATAGCTTCTGTTCCTGGTGACTTATTACTGTTTAATTTATCAATTTGTCCTAAAATGTGACACCTCAATCTGTGACAGTTCCACAGATTTGTCACCTAAAAGAATGGCTCAGGTGTGGAATTCTCCCTCACATCCTCTGCAGTGAAGACTGATGCAAAGAATTCAAAAGACTTTGACTTTTTCTTCCTTGATTTCTCCTTTAGCACATCAGTCATCCAGTGGCCCAACTGATTGTTTAGCAGGCTTCCTACTTGTGATGTAGTTAAACATTTTTACTGTTAGTTTTTTAATCTTTGATTAGCTGTTCTTCAAATTCTTTTTGGCCGTCCTAATTAGACTTTTACACTTGACTTGCCAGAGTTTAGGGTCCTCTCAATTTTCCTTAGTGAGTTTTCACTTCCAACAAGAGATTATGCTATTTTAGAGTTTGTTAGGAAATTGACCACTTGAAGAATGGAAACTGAAATTTCTGAAGCTGCCTAATTAACCAATTCCCACTAAATTGGGAATGCGTTAGTTTTTTATACTAATTAATGGGAACTAGGCATCTGGATCCTCTGAAAATATCAGCTGAGGTTTGTAAGTGATAGATTTGGTAACAAGAATAATCATGGTGTCCCCTCACCTCTCCTCCCCCAAGCCATAAAAGGTTCTGGCTTTGTTACAGTTGCATTTACTTCCCTGAAAGTGTCCTGTAACCTTTATTTCCATCAGTTATGTATTAGCCACAGGAAAATGAGGATACTATGTGACTTGAGCATCTACATCTCAGAATGTCTTGAGTGGAACTGGGATAATGTAATACTATATGGTTCCCTTAAAGTTACAGCAGAGAAAGTCCATGGTTCAAGGTGAAAAGCATGTCAGGTACATCTCTAAAAAACTACTTACTTGCTATGGGAAAACTCATTTTTGTTATGTTTCAAACAGTCAAACATTGTGAGTTCAACTGGACCTCTTCTGGATTTATATAAGGAATAGTTAGTAAAAGATGAAGCAAACCCAGCAGAAATAACCATGACAAAGCAAGATAAAACCAACAAACAAATGGGGGGGGGGAGAAGATGGAATAAGAGTAATACAAGCATGTATCTTCATATTTTAGTTGTGTACACAACAGACAACACCATAAGTGTGATAACTAGTTTGGTGGGAAACATTTTAGTTTGCCACTTAAGATGGTGGTGAATACAGAAGTAGAAGAGTTCCAAAGACATCACAGCAACTCAGGATCCTTCTAAAATCCTTTGTTCAGAGGTACCGAACCATTTCTGAACCAGCAGGGCCAGGTTAACAACAATGGGAATTTATTTTATAAACAGCCAGTGTGTTTCTTAATGATTTATTAAACAAACCAAGAGAGCAGAATCATTCTTACTGCTTGTGTCCTCATTTGTCTAATAGATATTTTATTTGCATGTTCATAGTTGCAATATGTTGGCTTTAATTACTTGAATAAATTTTAATGTAATTAATAAGTTGAAATTTTACTCTGGCACTCAGGTGATTATGCACTCTGAGTGGTAAGGGTGCAATTTGCATGTTATTACTAAAATAACAAGAAGGCCTTCTGCATGTTAAGTAAGGTAACATTTAATTTTAACTTATTTACATCATTAGTTTGCTTCCAAAAAGTAAAATGAGCATAGACAATGGACATGATTTTCAAAATAATTACCATTTGTATGATTTATGTAAGTTTTTATAGTGCACTCTATGCACTTTGAAGTCCTAAAGGTTCCATTTTATTTTTAGAATGGAGCTAGCCTGCCATTAAACCACATTAATGTTAAGTCAAAGCAGAGGAGGATTCAAAAACTCAAATGTCTTTTCCTAAGGAAAAATGTTAATAACATTGGTCAAAGCCCATGTATTGGACAAGGAGAAGTTACGTTACTGAATCCCCTGCTTTAAAGCTTCCAGTATCAGCCTTTTCTCTTCATATCATGACAAAGAGTACAAATGAAAAATCACATTGTTAAAGAATGACTTTTTTTCCTTCTTCAAAATTTTGCCAACACTTTTGGTTAAAAAAAATCATGAGATTTCAAAATCCTTGCTTTTTCAAAAACTTTGAAATGAAAACGTGCTTGAATTCTTTTGGAAAGGTTCACCATTTTTAAGACCATTTGTTGACTAGCAGTACGTGTAGTAGATATGTTTCTCATACAAGCACACATTAGACATTCTCAAAGGGAAAACTATGTTGCAATTGTACAGTGATGACCTTTGAGCTCACCCATAATATTTGTGCTAAACAACCACATATTTTCATTTTCCCCTTCATACAACATAGAAATTGTCATACCAGTTCAGATTACTATAGCACCTTTATTTCATAGGAATAGGAACGTAAGCTTTTCTCAGGGCCGGTGCAAGGATATTCTGGGCCCTAGGCAAAACTTCCACCTTGCCCCCCTTTCCTCTCCCTTTCCCCTCTCCCTGGAACATCACTTACTATAAACTTTCAAAATACTTTAAAAAATACACCCATTTTAGTCACGTATACTTCCTTTCTTCATTCTTTCATATCAAAATCTACTACATTTTATACTACCTTTAGAACATCAAATTATTGTTATTAATAAAATTTATAAAATTAGAATAGCAGATACTCCATCATACAACTGACAATATCAATTTGACAAATTTCAACAACCTACACATGCATATTTGCACATATGCACTCATATACTTGACATACACACACACACCATTGACACAAAGTATTAGCTAAATGATGCAGCAGCCCTTGCCAGAGTCTTAGATCTGAAACAACTCAGCAAAAATAGCCTCAGTGGACAACCTCCCCAAACTAGTAAATTTAGCATTATAAACAGCCTGTCAGAATGGGTAACGGCTGTGCGTGATGAGAAAAATGACATAATTGTCACTTTGTACCATAGTGAAGCAGTACGCTTGTGCCCACAATGCAGAGGTGGTGAAGGCTATAGCTGTAATGTTCGAGAGAATGACAAGTTCAAATGCACATTCAATGACGTTTCTCTTTTCTTTATTCATTCGTTTTCCAGCAATAGTGTAAAAATTTTTTGGGGGGGGCACTGCTTTTTGGTGCCCCCAAATCTTGGCGCCCTAGGCAGCCACCTACTTCTCCTAGTGCTTACCCCAGTCCTGGCTTTTCCCATTGATCAAGCCATTGGTAATTCAAGTCAGTCTTTTGCTTCCAGCAGGCTATAACCTGGTGTTTCAGAAAAAAGGTGAAAACAAAAAGAAAAAAATGTGGCTGCAATAAATCCTGAAATGACTTCAGATGGGGCCACTGACTAGGAGTGCAAGATGAGAGGAGTCTTTCTCATCCTTGGTAACAAGCGAGCGCTGTAAATTGTTCTCCTGCCCCAGTCCTGAGAAATCCCACCTGTTTTCTTCCTGTCAGTGTGTAAAGACAGAGTAGGTCTTCAGCAAAATGGGCCATTTTCTTCCATTCTATCTGGCTGTTCTCTGAAGTGTTCTCTGTCTACAAAGCAGAACTAATGCAACAAACTTGTATATGTGAGTGAATGGGTAAGATCTACAGAAAGGGTAAGATCTCTATGCTACTACCCCTACAATTTCTTTTTTTCAATTTGGCTCAGATAGTCAAGCGTTGTTATTGGAGCTGAAGGCCAAGGGTTTTTCCCCAAATGTGTCCAAGTGACTTTTCTAATAATTGAGTCTGTTGTTGAAAACACATGTTTTTTGTTATGCCTAGTCACTTGGGGTGCAACCTCTTTAATCTGTACAAGAATTTTGTTAGGACTTCAGTGGAGTTAATAAATATGTATACTGACTCACCAATGACACTTCAAACTGCTCATTTACCAGGCCTTGTAGTTACAGACTGTGTATCTGGTAGGCAAGATCTTACTGTATTTCAAGTAATGTTAAATCAACAGTGACAAGCAGCTCTGAAAATGGTATTTAAAATTCAAGTGTTTTTTATCTTTAAATATATCTCAACATTTATATAAGTAGCTAGAGCCAATCTGGCTAATCACCGCTGCTAACTACCAAAGTGCTGCATTTCCCTTTCAATTTTGCTCATGCGTCTCCAGATAACATATAGTCTCCCTTTCCTTCCAGGGTTAATTAGGCTATCTCTACATTAGCACTTTTGTCAGTAAAACGTTTGTTGGTCAGGGATGTGAAAAAAACACCCCCTTGACTGACATAAGTTTCAGTGACAGAAGCACTGGTGTGGACAACGCTCTGTTGACAGGAGACACTACCACCGCTTGTTGGGGTGGCTTAATTATGCTGATGGGAGAGCTTTCTCCCATCGACATAGAGCAGCTACACAGGAGACCTTACAGCAGCACAGTGGCAGCAGTACAGCTGTAAGGTCTCCAGTATAGACATAGCCTTAGAAGCAGGCAACTCTCACTTGTTGCCAGGTCACCGTGCATCATTAAGAATAAAGGAGATCTTGGAGGTCCCAGCTGAGATGGGGCTTTAGGTGGGAATCCTCTAGTCACCCTGCCACAGTAGTCTCTTCATTTACTCATATGAATATCTATAGTTGGCAGTGCCTCTACCTGGACAGGCACTGTATCCACTTGTGAGTGCACCTTGGTTTCCTTCAGGAAAATATAAATAATGGATCGAATAAAGGCTGTGGGTTGAGAACCACTACTCTACTGACTTTGGGATGTTAATGTCTTTCCCATACGATGACAGAGTAGTATCAGAAATAAAGAGCTGTCTTAGTTTCAGTCTCCATAAATATCTACTAGTTTATTAAGTTTCCTTGATGCTTAGTATAAGAATGGTTGTTGTAGCACTACTCCCAAACATAGGTTTAGTTGCTTTTGATTTACCCAGAGCACATTCAAGAAAGATTACTTGTTTGTCTGAAAGGGCTTTGATCTGATAGAACTTGAAGGGAGATCAAATAGCCTTCACTAAACCATATATCATATAATTACACTGGTGACTCCTTTCCCAAGCTGAAAAGTAATTGTTGACAGGTGAAACCAATGCCAACATGCATAATGTTTAAGAATTAGCACCTCAATTCGTACCACTTCCTTCAGTGATTTGGGCTGTCAAAGTTAGTTGAATGATTCTAAAAGACATTGGGGATAATAATGAACTCTGGTTGAATTCTCTCTTCAGATAATTGCATTGCCATTTTTACATTATTTTGAGATTATTTTATTTTTTTTACATTCTTTTGCTCATAACAATGCTTTGCATTTTTATGCATCTTCAATGAAAATATCTTAAGTCCTTTACATTAATTAACTGAGCCCCATTTATCAGAGAGGTAGCCGTGTTAGTCTGTATTCACAAAAACAATGAGGCATATTAATAGTCTTTAAGGTGCCACCAGACTCCTTGTTGTTTTAGTGACTCCAGTGAAGTCAATGGAGTTACTCCTGATTTACATTGATGTAAATTACAGCAGATTCAGGCCAACATATTCCATTTTGAAATGTTGCAGGCTTTCATTTGAAAAGCATGCTGATTCACACCATGAAATGATTCTTTTTTGTGCCAAAACCTTTACATTTTTGAAATGCTAAATTAAAACATTTTGCATCAAATCTGTTTCTTTTCCTCTTTTGAGAATAACCTATTTAATGGAGAACGTGCTCCTAAGACAGCAATACAATGGCAAAATAAAATATTAATGTAAATAAGCATCTTTCAAAGACGTCTATTGAAACCCTAGCCCACCATGATGTCAAAATGCAAATGAAGCTATGGCTGTGTAAGTTATGGGGGTTGACATCCACACTGTCAAAACACACCAAAGCACTGTCAAAGTCAGTCTATGGAGATTATTAAGATGTCAAAATGAAACAGACGTCAATACAGATTATATTACCTCTAAAAATAAACATAAGAAATTAAACAAAAACGTTCTGATCTCAATCAAAGTATTGTGTACAAGTTCAATGGCTCCTTGTCTTACACTAAAAATATCCCTTCTGCATACATCTATGCAAGCAACATTCTACATTTTTAAAGTACTCCACTATGTTTCTGTGTATTTCAGCTTACAATGGAGTGCACTAAACAGTTATAGTAATGTTAGAAAGGAGGCCACACAAAAAAGAGGTTAAAAAAGCTTTCATAGCATTTTGTGCCAACTTTTTATAAGGTTCTATGTCAGAGGTTACTCATCACTGGGCATATTGGTAAGTATTTTTCATTGATATAAGCTGTATATGGAGAATAAATGTTTTGTGGACTACTAGCACTACAGTGTACTCCAGATGAGTGGTTTACCAGCTAAACTTCAGACAGAAGCACCTAAATATCTTGGAATTATTGTCTTAAATCTGGGCAAAGTTGATGCAGCCCTTTATTTATCCAAGACAGGTAAGATTAACTGAATATCATGCTGTTTATTCATAGATTTTAAGGCCAGAAGGGACCACTGTGATCCTCTATTCTGACCTCTAGTAATAACACCGGCCATAGAACTAACTCCAAAATAATTCCTAGAGCATATATTTTAGAAAAACATGAAGTCTTCATTTAAAAATTTTCTGTGATGGAGCTCCACCCTGAGCTTTGGTAAATTGTTCCCATGGTTAATTACCCTCCCTGTTAAAATGTGTGCCTTATATCCATCTTGAATTTGTCTAGCTCCAACTTCCACTGAATCATGTTATACCTTCCTCTGCTAGATTGAAGACCCCATTATCAAATATTTGATTCTTGTGTAGGTACTATTAGACTGTAATCCAGTCACTACTTAAACTTCTCTTTGTTAAGCTAAATAAACTACTGTAAACTGCTATTAGTAGGTTTTTTGGATACAACATTAAAAAAATCCAAGGTCCTGTCTGCTCTGTGTAGATTTTACAAATTCTATGGCATTTTTCACAGGTAGAGGTTTGATTTAATTTAGCCAATATTTCTCTGCTCCCTGAACTGTTCTGTAGTGTGAAGCACACCTGTTCATTTCTGATTCCCATCCCACAGGTGGTTGCATTTCAGTAGTGTTTCATGTTTCATTCTAAAGCACATTCAGATATGCTGGAAGGTACTATAGAAATATAAGATATACATAATTACAAATATGATATGTAATAAAGATGATTATTATCTGTAAAGAATAACCAAAAAGGTGTATAGAGTTTATTTATAATCAGAAAATGGATCCAAACTCTTTCAAACTTTGGAAAAATTCAGATCAGTTCTGAATCCAGATGTAAATTTGATGCTTGCATTCAATTCCAGTTACATTCTGCATAGTTGTGTTAGTTTATATAATATTAAACTGGAGAGGATAGAAGTTGATAAAGTACAGGTAGAAACTGAAGAGCAACAGCCAAATGAAAAAGTGTCCCATTCAATTACATCATCTGAAGGGAGACAACTAAAAAGTAATTTTTTTAATAAATGCTTGTATACTAATGCTCGAAGTCTAAATACTAAAACAGGTAAACTTGAGTGCCTGGTGTTATATGAAGCTATCGATATAATAAGCATCACAGAAATGTTGTGGAATATGACAATCAATGGGACATGATAATACCAAGGTATAAAATATATAGGAATGACAGGAGCCTGTTCTGGTGAGAGTGTGGCACTATATATGAGAAAAAGCATAGAGTCAAATACAGTAAAAACCTTAAATGAATCCAAATGTACCATATAATCTCTATGGATAGAAATTCCATGCTTGAATAACAATAGTATAGCAGTAAGAATATATTACCAATCACCTGACCAGGATGGTGACAGTGATTGTGAAATGTTCAGGAAGATTAGAGAAGCTATAAAATTAGAAAACTCAGTAATAATACAGGAGTTCAACTATGTCAGCTCAGATGGAATTCCGAGATAAAAACGTATAGACACCAGAAATTACCGCTTCCTGAAGCAACTAGCCCTGGAACCCACATGGGGAGAGGCAATGCTTGATTTAGCTATGTCCAGAGCACAGGATCTGGACAGCTTATACAAAACTTATCTTTATTTTTAAAAAGGGGAGGGCATAAGGATACAGGAGGTCACAGGATAGAACGGTTTCCATATAAGGAAAAATTAAAAAGAGTGGGACTGTTCAGCTTGGAAAAGAGATTATTAAGGGGGGATGTGTTAGAAGTCAATACAATCATGAATGGAGTGGAGAAAGTGAACAGAGAAGTATTATTTACCCCTTCACATAACACAATAACCAGGGGTCACCTGATGAAATTAATTGACAGCGGGTTTAAAACAAACAGGAAGTGCTTCTTCACATAATGCACAGTCAACCTATAGAAATCAGTGCCAGGGGATGTTGGAAAGCCCAAATGTATAACAGGGTTCAAAAAAGAATTGGATATGTTCATGGAGGATAGGTTCATTGATGGCTATTAGCCAAGATGGTTGAGCATGTACCTCATGCTCTTGGTGTTCCTAAGCCTACTGCCAGATGCTGGGACTGGATGACATAGGACGGATCATTTGATAATTGCCATGTTCTGTTCATTCTCTCTGAAGCATCCGGCATTGACTACTGTTGGAAACCAGTATACTGGGATAGTTGGACCATTGGTCTGACCAAGTATGGTCATTCTTATGTTCTATGCATCACTGTTATCTTACTAGAGATTTTAGAGTTTAGTGTACTGGATACATGTTTAGCAAGAAAAAAATCATACTTATATCCTCTCCATATGCTGTGACTGTGCTGATATATGATCTCACTGTGCAATTAAGAGTCAATGAAAATAAAACTGGTATTACAGTGCCACATTTTTTTGTTTAGTTTTTCAAAGTTTGTAGTATTTTCCCATAAAGGACAGATTAAAAATAATGCCAAAATCTTTTGTTCTTCAATGTTTGGCTGAATGGCCACAGTGTGCCAAAAAGTAATGAAAGTTTTTGAATGTTGTTAAAGGGTAAGATTTGGTTCATGATTTTGGTGAATGAATGGGTCATTTTGTGTTTGGTCTGGCTTGCCCCGTTCTATCTCAGAATGCAAGAGAAAAAAGTTACTTTCTGCTTGATTTTTTGGATAATGATCTTGACCCTTGCACAGGAAACCATCTGAAGTACAGAGATATTTTACATGAGAGTTACAGGACTGGGACCATTAAGAGATGGTGTACTTATATTTTCAGAAAGCCTTTGACAAAGTCTCTCACTAAAGGCTCTTAAGCAAAGGAAGCTGTCATGAGATGCAAGGGAAGGTCCTCTCATGGATTGGAAACTTATTAAAAGATAGGAAACAAAAGATAGGAATAAATGATTAGTTTTCAGAATGGAGAGAGATCCTCTTCAACATATTCATCAATGATCTGTAAAAAGGGGGAAATTGTGAGGTGGCAAAATTTGCAGATGATACAAAACTATTCAAGATAGTTAAGTCCTAAGCAAACTGCTAAGAGCTACAAAAGTATGTCGCAAAACTGAATGACTGGGCAACAAAATGGCACATGAAATTCAGTGTTTAAAAATGCAAAGTAATGCACATTGGAAAACATAATTCCAACTATATATATAAAATGATGGGGTCTAAATTAGCTATTACCACTAAAGAAAGAGATCTTTGAGTTATTGTGGAACATCCACAAACATCCACTCAATGCAGGCAAAAAGAATGTTGGAAATCATTAAGAAGGGGATAGACATAAAATATCACATAACCACTATATAAATCCATGGTGCACCCACATCTTGAAGACTACATGCAGATGTAGTCTCCCCATCTCCAAAAAGTTATATTGGAATTGGAAAACATTCAGGAAAGATCAACATAAATGATTAGGGGTATGAAATGACTTCCATAAGAGGAGAGATTAATAGAACGGGGACTTTTCAGCTTGGAAAAGAGATGACTAAGAGGGTATATGATAGAAGTCTATAAAATCATGACTGGTGTGGAGAAAGTAAACAAGGAAGTGTTATTTACTACTTAACATGCCAAATAGGGGCCCCCAAATGAAATTAATAGGCAGCAGGTTTAAAAGAAGCAAAAGGAAGTATTTTTTCACACAACACACAGTCAACCCATGGAACTCCTTGCCAGAGGATGTTGTGAAGGCCAAGACTATAACAGGGTTCAAAAAAGTATTGGATAAATTCATGGAGATTAGGTCCATCAATGGCTATTAGCCAGAAGCTGGGAATGAGCAACAGGGGATGGATCACTTGATGATTACATGTTCTCTTGTTTTCCTCTGGGGCATTTGGCATTGGCCACTGTCAAAAGACAGGATACTGGGCTAGATGGATCCAGTATGGCAGTTCTTATGCTCTTAAAATTTAATGCTTGTTCTAATTTCTGCCTATCAACAGCCACTGAGATAGATATATCATTACTGATAATATAAGAGGCTGATACAATTCATTGTACTTGACCTCTCTAAATAATTCTGCAAAGTCAATTAGTATTTTCTTTAACTTCTCTCCCATTTAATCTTCTACCAGATGTAGCAGTGGCTCTGTTTCAGTGGACTCTTTATATTCCTTAGTGAAAGATGCTTTTCTAGGTTTTATTTCTTCCTCCACAGATGTTAGCAGAAATGCACTCTGTTTTCTTTTCCTTGGTACAGTAGGCTCAGTTTGATCTCCTGAGGTTTTCCATTCCCTCTGTTCCTCTAGCAAATTGATATGGAAATTTTGTTCTTTTTAAGCTTTTTTTTTCCCCCTCCAATTTGCTGAGTAACAGGAGGCATGCTAAAAATCTCCTAAGGGCTTTGCCAGTTTGCAAAGAGCATTCTGCATTCACTGGTTTGTAGTTGCAATACAAAATATTTGGCCTTGTTGCAATTTTCATTTTTTGGCCAATTGGTTTAACACGTGGTCTTAGCCCTTTGGAAGTTAAATAACTTTTATTGAAATTGGTATTTTAGTACAATTTAATTGACCCTAGATATATGCAAACAAGAGTGCAGCTTTGTATTCAATGTAAGTAAAAAGCAGTTTTGGTCAGTGGGAGCATTCCTATTCCCAGCCTCTTCCATACCTTCAGGGCCCAATCATGCCAGATGTGAATGCCTCTTTGGGGGTGCTCAGTAGTACACTCAGTTCCCACTGAAGCCTTTAATTCTGAAAGTATCAAGCACTTGCCGGCCACCTGTATGTCCCATCAAGGCCAGTGAAGTCACACTAGGGATAAATGTGACCCATTGTTGATAGATGTGCACGGTGTTTCTGGGGGACCAAGGGACATGGCAAAAGTGCTACTTCACTCCTGAGCACTGAAATGAATCTACCACAGCAATGGATGCGTATATTCCTGTTTGCTATTTTCGTCACAACATAGAACAGTTATATGAACACCAACAGTTTTACAGCTGTAACTGTCAGTGGTCAAAAGGCCAGGGCCTGGAGAATACACTCAAACTGCTGAGCCACATGGTATTAACTCTACAGCATCACATTCCCTTCTGAACTCTCCTTTCCTTTGTCCAGGCTATAGTTTGTAGATTTTTTTAGGTGGGCCACGTGAAAAGCCTGCCTAACACAGAGAAAATTAATTTTATCACTGCACGGTAGATTAGTATCAACAAAATGATGTAGAAAGCCTCATTGCATAGAGATAATACCCTATTAAATAAGAATCTGGATGCAAATACCTAACTTGCTTTCAATATTTTCCAATATTCCAAATCAGAATTTTTTGTTAAATAAAGTTGCTAAGTCATATCATAGAATATACCAGGAAAAAAATCTGTCCTGAGCAGGGATAGATGACTTTGTGGTTAGAATGTTGATAGTCACCTACATCTGCTAACGCTTTTACTTTCACTACCACTGATAAAGCTGAACCAATGGTAACAATGGAAAAAAACCCCTCCTGATGCAGATGCAGCTGAAATGATCTGGCAAGTAGTTGAATATGTGAGTTTAAAATGAACTTTCCATGAGGAACCATGCAAAGAGAGCTTGATACCCCCTCCCAACTACCAAATCATGGTCAAAACAAAGTCATTGGAAAATGTGAACAGATGCTTATGGAAAAAATGTTTGTAGTACTTACTCAGTTCTAATGCTTAATTCCCCCAAGTACAATCAGTTAATGTATTTATACCCTAAACGCTGCAAGGCCATAAAAGTCAGTCCATCTATTGATGTTGCAAGCAATGATGCCCCCTCTTTCTTTTTGCCATTTTTCTGTCTCTAATTCCTTTAATTTGATGGGGGGGATGTTAATTGCCTGCAACATATGGGTGTTCTTTTCCCTAAAACAGTATGACATTACTAATGTGCTATATGTGTGTCTCAACATTTCAATAAAATTATATATTTAAAAAATTCCTAT
The DNA here is from genome assembly GCA_032164245.1 of Sternotherus odoratus. NCBI lineage: Eukaryota > Metazoa > Chordata > Testudines > Kinosternidae > Sternotherus > Sternotherus odoratus. Next base: position 205,441,953 of record JAVMKO010000002.1, on the reverse strand, counting down.
CCATTCCATCCGATTATTTATAACTGCAGTACACATGCTGCATAATTCATGTTCAAATCATTTACTGATATGGCAAAGAGTTGCTCTTTATAGCAATTGTTTAAAAGAACAAAATGGGGGTATTTAAGTGGCTAATCATACAGTTTCTCTGGGAAGATACGAGCATTTAAATTACATGCTGATAAACTGATCAGAAAGAAATGCTGGCAGCCAGATATCGTACTAAAAATACAAAACAAAGGAAATGTGCTCTCTCTCACATCTGTGGCATTTATTGAACAAATAATTGTTTTTTAAACCAGAGTCATGCCTAAAATCCACCTTTTTTGAAGTGCATTGCTTCTCAAGGCCCTAATACAATCTGATTGATTAAAACCCAAAGAGACAAACACAAACCCCTGCAAAAACAGGAAATTAAGGACTGAATCATTTTGCTTTATGTATTTCAGACAGCTAAGAAATATAGGGACTTTGTCCCACATTAGTTATGCTGGTTTTTGCACTAGTGCAAAATCAGTTATATAGAGTGCAGTGACTCCTGAGTAGGGCTGGGTCCAAAATTTTCCAACAGCTTTGATCCACCCTACTGATATTGGCCTATAAAAAAAAAAGGGCGCATGAGGCACCTGAACTATGGCTCCCCTGAGGCATCAAAGTAAAAATATTTCAGATTTTAACCAACATTTTTTGGTTTTCAATGGAAATTGCTACTGAAAATTAGAAATTATCCATGGAATATATACACAAAATCATTTTAAAAATATGTTTTCATCTCACTTTCCCCTGGAAAAAAATCTCCATTTTATGACCAGCTCTACTTAAGTGGGAGGAGAATCAGATTCAAGACATTTTTAGATTTCCAGGAGAATTTGGAAAATCAAACAGAAAAGGATTCACTTAATTTTTTATTTTTGGGGGGGCAAATAAATGCATTGTGTTCTTTTCACTGTTATTCATGAGGTCACATTAGCTCTGATTTTGAAAAGCTCCCCTGTGCTGGAATGGAGTTTAAGCAAATGCTTAAATCATGATGAAATAAGTGCTTTTTCGAATAGCGATAGACTTAAGCACATGCCATTATTTATTGTTCACACGTATTCAGATGATCACCCATTTGCTGTTGAAAATGTTCATGAGTCCTTAAAGCATCACAAGTTTTACCATGAAAGATTATTCAGCTAAAAATTTCAACAGGAGTTTGCTATTCACTATTTGCTAGTCTCGTGATTTAAAAAGTATCAGTTCGCAAATACCCCATAGCGTAATTTATTTGAATAAACTATTCATCAAACACCTATAAACAGCAAATATATTCATAAAAATCAGGACTGGTTTGAAAATGATTCATGTATGTAAAAATGGCTACATATTTAATAGATATTATTCACAGTGAATAACTTATCCAGCTCTTTTCATAGATTCTCTCTAGATCATATTGATAGGACACCAGAACTACAGTACATGAACTCTCTAGTGTTAACTCCAAATTCAAGGAATGCGCAGGCTGCTCTCCCCAATGTCTGTCTCTCTTTCTTGCTTTATTATGATAGTGGCTTACTCTATGTAAGTTACAATGATCTTGTATGCCACAAGACTTGTATGGAGTGTCAAATACAGAAAAAAAGTGAGAAAATACAAGATCCCAAAGAGATTTGCAGTACTTTCTGCTTCTGACCCTGGCCAAAACTATAAAGAAAAATACTGGATGAGAAATTTGATCTAAAAGTTCAGATTCTTCATTTTTTTGTTCAAATTTGATTGTGGAAATATGTGAATGTTTGAGGATACAAGGGGATGCAAACTGGGTTACTATGTAATCCTGAAGCTATTTAGTCCACTTCAACCAACCATTTAACCATGAAGTTTTCATATCAGGTTGGATGCTTTTCTAGGAGATCTGCTTCATTCTAACATGCTATTGGGCTCAGTGCTGGATGGAATTGTATGCCCCATGTTAAAGAAGAGGTCAAACCAGATGATCTAATAGTTTCCTTCTGGCCTTAAAATCTATGAATTTATGTGCTTAAGAGCTTGATGAACTGGGTCCTTATTGTGGAAGGGAAAGAACTTTGGAATGCCGGAAGTATCTTCATTTAAAATGTAATTTATGATTACTTTATCCATTTGCTATTATCATGGTCATTTAAAAACTATTTTATTTTTAGGATTGCATAGTTCCCCTTCCTATTTTGTACAGTTGTTCAATTCTTCATCCTTCTTGAAATGGATAGCGCACCTTTATCATTAACATGCTGTATGTGTCTCCGTACTTGACTTTTACATTATTACTCTAGCTATTACTATACATGCATTATTTATATGGTTGGCTATCAAGGAAAAAAGGCAAGCAATTTACTTGTCAAAACATATTAGAATGCATGACTTTAAATCAAAGTTTCATGGGTTGGTAAAAAGCTATAATAAATGTTCTTTGGCTAATATGTTAGTGTCATGCAGTGGGGATGGTCAATGTATTGACTAAGAAACCTATAATCATTTCTAAGACTCATTGACTAGAACAGCATTTCAGACTATTAGACTTTTCTTTTAATTGTATAATATTAAACCTTAATTTGTGGGCTCTGTACTTTTTTCAGTAGGTGGGATTCTAGCCTGTACTTTAATGTTAATGTCAGAATAAAATGGGTTTTCAGACATGATGAAAATTACAAACATTATAGAGCCTAATTCTCTAAAAGTGACTTACAAATACAGCCCTGGAAATTTCAAATCCCATCTGAGTGGTACAGGGTTCTCTGCCTGGCAGAGTGAATTCCTCTGAGTAACACCAAGTTCCTGTAAAGGAGACAGCTCTTTCTGGTAGGATATAGCTCCTTAATTCTCCTGTTGCAAGATATAAAGATGACCAAGATGATAAAGGAGCACTCAAGGAAGAAAAGGCCACTGTAAAAAAGCAAAATAAATTCTTTGCATCTGTCTTCACTGCAGAGGATGATGTCAGGGAGATTTTGATACCTGGACCATTCTTTTTTGGTGACAAATCTGTGGAACTGCCCCAGAGTGGGGTGTCACTAGAGAAAGTTTTGGAACAAACTGATAAATTCAACAGAATAAGCTGCTATTCTCCTGAGAATTCGGAAGGAACTCAAATATGATATTGCAGAACTACTACTTGCAGTATGTAACCTGTCACTTAAATCACCCTCTGTATCAGATGACTGGAGGGTAGCTAATGCAACACAGATTTTTTTAAAAGGGTTCAGATATGATCCTGACAATTACAAGCCAGCAAGCCTAATTTCAATACCAGGCAAACTGGTTGAAACTATAGTAAAGTACAGAATTATCACACACATAGATGAATACAATTTGTTTGGGAAAGGTTAACGTGGCTTTTATAAAGGGAAATCATGCCTCGCTCGTCTATTAGAATTCTTTGAGGGAGTCGAAAGCATGTGGACAAGGGTAATCCAGTGGATATAATGTACTTGGAATTTTAAAGTCTTTGATAAGGTCCCTCATCACAGGCTCTTAAAAAAAGTAAGCAGGCAAGGGATAAGAGGGAAGATCCTCTCATGCATTAGTAACTGGTTAAAACAGAGGAAATAAAGGGTAGGAATAAATGATCAATTTTCACAATGGAGAGGGGTAAATGGTAGTGTCTCCTGAGGATCTGAACCGGGACCTGAGAAGTTCAATCTATCCTGGAAAAAGGGGTAAACAGTGACATTTCAAAGTTTGCAGACGTAAAAAATTACTGAATATAGTTAAGTCCAAAGCTGACTGTGAAGAATTACAGCAGGAGTTCATCAAACTTGGTGGATGGGCAACAAAATGGCAGAGGAAACTTAATGTTAATAAGAGCACAGTAATGAAAATTGGAAAATATAATCCCAAGTATACATACAAAATTATGGTGTCTAATTTAGTTGTTACCACTCACGAAAGATCTTGGAGTCAACATGGATAGTTCTCTGAAAACATCCGTTCAATGTGCAGCAGCCGTCAGTAAAAGCTAACAGGATGTCAGGAACCATTAGGAAAGGGGTAGATAATAAGACAGGAATTGGAGAACATACAAAGAATGGCAACAAAAATGATTAGGGATATGAAACAGCTTCCATATGAGGTTTAAAAAGACTGGGACTATTCAGTTTAAGGGCTGGTCTTCACTACCCGCCGGATCTGCGGGTAGCAATCGATCTTTTGGCGATCGATTTCTCACGTCTTGTGAAGACCTGAGAAATCGATCACCCGCAGCACCCCCATCGACTCCGGAACTCCAGCTCACCGGGAGGCGCAAGCTGGAGAAGACGGGGGAGCGCGCCGCTGACTGCCGCCGCTGTGAGGACGGCAGGTAAGTCGGCTGCGGATACGCAAACTTCAGCTACGTGATTCATGTAGCTGAAGTTGCGTATCTGCAGTCGATCCCCCCGGTAGTGAAGACCAGCCCTAGAAAAGAGAAGACTAAAGGGGAAATATAATAGAAGTCCATAAAATAATTGATGGTGCAGAGGAAGTGAATGGGTGCTCAGAGATGCAACCCAATACTCTGTGTGTCCTTAACCTCTGACTGCCAGAAGCTGGGACTGGATGACATGGGATGGTGTAGTGACCGGAAGATTCTTGTGACGGCAATCAGCAGGGGGCGTAGTTACGCTTCTGAGTCAACTCCAGGGGAGGGCATAATGGTGGTATTGGTCTGAGAATGGCTTTGTATTTCTGTTATCTTGTGTGTGTGTTTGGGAACAGTTTCCCAGCTATGTGAGTGTTTACCCGGTCTGCGTGAGAACGAGTGTGTGTGAAACCAAATAGGTAAACTGAGGCAGGACAGCGTATAATCAATAAGTGCTAAACAGCGTGTAATCAACCAATTTGCTTGCTGCTTGCTATTAATGAGATATGAGTATGTATGAGATGCAAATGAGCATGGGTATATCTGTGCTGACACACCCTCATTTGTTGGGCTCCTTTCCTGGACATCGCTTGGGTGTGCCAGATTTCCCGTCAGTGACAGCCTGCAGTTGGGGGCCCCGGGCGTTGTCATGTCACTCCTTCAATAAACTCATCACTTTCCATCTAGCCACTGTGTGAGAGCCTCGTTTCTACGGGATTCGAGAAAGTACCCTGCAACAGATGGATCACTTGATTATTGCCCTGTTCTCTTCATTCTCTCTGAAGCATCTGGTCCTGGCCATGGCTGGAAGACAGGATACTGGGCCAGATGGACCATTGGTCTGACCCAATGTGGCATTAAAATGTTCTTATACAAACAACATCAACTGAAGCCAGTGTGTCCCATCCTAGTTTCACAGAATCCCATTGAAATTGATGGGAGCCCCTGTCTCTGGCAGGAGAATTAGAGCTGTGTGAAGTCTTCATTAATAAAGTTTTCTGAAAAATACAAAATGGTTTCCAGGGTCTCTCTGCCTTTAATACTCAGGGGGACCCTCCCTCTCTCGCTCTCTGTTTAAGAAAGTTCCTCTTCCAGCACTTTATTTCTCTCTGTGCTGCTACTACCATATATTTTCTTTGCCCTCAGGCTTCATCTTGCTCCCAGCCACTCCCCTCTATATAGGTGCCACTCCCCTTTAATTTAGTTGTTCTGCTTCAAATTCAAGGCCATTTCATTTTGATCCAATTATCAGACATATGTATTAAATGTACAGCATATGAGTGTATTGTCCTGAATTCCGCTAGTCTGATTAACATTAACTGATTAAGTCTTCTCACATCAGTGTTTGACAGCATGTTCACTATTTCTCCTGACACGGTTTGTGTTATGTGGCTGAGGCCTTACATTGAGAGACCCAATAAAATAACTTCTTAAAATCTATTGATTAAAGCAAGAATTCATGAAAATGGTGCTTCTTATATTGAAATACTATTTGGAAGAGATAAAAATATGATTCCAGGCAACAAAGAAAATTGCAAGATTTAGCAGGATTTTATTGTAAAGAGATTGATGGACATTTGTGGGCATATGTAAATAGGTTTAACCAGCACGTCAGTGAAAACAACTTTGGAGACAACGATAAGAAAAATGCCATCTTCCTTCTATTATGTGGTGCAAGAGACATGCAGTCTGGTTGGATTTTTTGTCTCTCAGTAAACCTGATAAACACAAGAAATTATCCCAAACAGATAGTGACTAAATGTCAACCATTTACCATAAATGGGTTATTATGCTTTAAACTGGTAGAGGGAAAAAAACCCACATTGTATAGAGCACAGAGTTTATTTTAAGCAAGAATGGGAAAACTCTCTGGGGTGTTGCTTTGACTCTGACCGTTGGACCTTATCATAGTGAGACCTAAGACAGTCTGGTAAACTATAACTACGGTATCAGCACACACACAGCCCACCCAACAGGAAATAGGGTATGCATACACCACCACACAGTTGCTGACTAAACTCAGAGGTAGACATGCTTCCAGCCCCCCAAAGGTCACAATCTAAGAAGTATACAATTGTATACTATACACTTTAAAACATTTGCTTTTTTCTTTTAGTTCTGTAATTACGGAATTTTTTTAAAAAATACTTTTCTTAACTCCCCCTTAGCCTTGTCTTTAAATGTTAACTGATGTATTGCAAGTGTCATGGCAGAAGTGGGCCTTGAGAAGGGATTGGAAGGTGAACTGGCTGGGCAAATGTGTTCTGTGTGCTTTGGATGGGAAGGACAATGATGGTATCAGGTAGGCCAGAAAAGAGGAGATTGCAGTAATTAAGTGAGGATCCGGCTGAGATTTTAGCAGTCTGGACAAAAAGAAAAGATCCAATTTTAAAACTGTTACAGAGGAAAAGTTGATCAAATTTGGAGACTTTATTCAAATGTGTGATGAAAGAGAGGAAAGAGTTGAACACAGCTCCCAGGTTAGAGATGTCACTGGCAGGAAATATTGTCTCTATGCCACATTAGGCTACTAATAAAAGGCTGAATTTATGTATAGATTTGAACATGTCCTCGAATGTTATTCATAAAGGTCTGAGTTAAAACTGAAACTAACTTATGACCTTTAAGTCATAAATTAATGTTTCTCCATGTGTCTCCTAATTTTGCTCTTTATACCCAGGAGTAGCGTGGTATCAGAAAGAATATTGGATCAGCCAGTATCACAGAATGATTAATATCTCTCAAATGCAAACAGGATAGATAATCATGTTCACAAGCTAAACAGGATTTGCGAATGGTTCTCTCATTACACTAATTGATTGCATTTCCTGAGTTAATTTACCTGACACAGAAATCCACTTCAAAAGGTATTTTTTTCTCCTACTGATAATGGCCCATCTACATTTAACAGCCCTCTTAGAATTGGTATGCTAATGTACAATTTTTTCTTTTTTCTTTTGTTTTCTTTCTGTGTGTATAAATGCATCTCACTTCTGTTCCATTCTATGCATCCGATGAAGTGAGCTATAGCCCATGAAAGCTTATGCTGAAATAAACTAGTTAGTCTCTAAGGTGCTACAAGTATTCCTCACTTTCTTTATGGATACAGACTAACACGGCTGCTATTCTTGAACCTGTCATGTTCACAAGACTCATCTTGAACATTCGACTTGATTTCATGCCAATAACTGCTGTCATGATTAACACAGTAAATAAAATAGGTATCAATAAATGTAGTCTACTTTCAATTTCAAATCAACCTTTTATATTTTCTGTGGGGACAATTTTCAAAAGCGCAAATGGTTTTAGGAGCACAACTCCAAGCACAACTCTGGAGTCACTGGGAGATGGGTGCCTAGTTGCCAGTCTACCACTATGATCCCTCTTATCCCTTCATAGGTCTTCAGCTGTCCTGTGCACTTGAGACCAATAGGAGTTTTACCATTCACTTTGGTGGGAGCAGGATGGAGACCTGTACAAAGTATGTCTGTGCCTTTCCTGATTGTTTAGGATACAGCTGTATTCTCTTCTATCATCTCTCTAGCTTCCTCTCACATGTTTAATTTTCTAGCTCTTTTTCAGCTTTTTTACAGAGATTGTAGAACAATGCCCCAAATTGTTTCCTTAAAAAAAAGTATTATAATTTTAACATATATGAGATATCTGTATTTTCCTATAGCTTACAAGACACTCAATTGGAATGCTTTTTTATTTAAAGTAGGGCTGTCGATAAATTGCAGTTAACTCACGTGATTAACTCAAAAAAAGTTAATCGTGATTAAAAAAATTAATCCCAGCACTGTTAAACAATAGAATATCAATTGAAATTTATTAAATATTTTTGGATGTTTTTCTAGATTTTAAAATAAATAGACTTCAATTACAATACAAAATACAAAGTGTACAGTACTCACTTTATTTTATTTTTATTATAAATACTAGCATAAGTGCCCGGCGCTGCTCGGGTCAGTCGGAGGTGGGGAGGTGGCAGACAGCTGACACCCCCTGACCAACCCCCTCACCCACCCCTCACCCACCCCGATACCTTCCCACCCCCCCAAGCAAACCCAACACCCCCACCTCACTCCCCGACCAAACCCGACACCCCCACCTCACTTACCGTCCCACCAAACCCAACTCAGATCCGTCGCAGGCGGGGAGGGGGCCCAGAGCCGAGGGATTCCGGGGACCTTCGCAGGTGGGGGGCGGCACAGAGCTGATGGATTCTGGGGTTCCGTTTGGAGGGGGGAGGGGCAGTGAGCTGAGTGATCTCCGGGGTTCCGTTGGGAGGGGGGAGGGGCAGTGAGCTGAGTGATCTCCGGGGTTCCGTTGGAGGAGGGAGGGGCAGTGAGCTGAGTGATCTCCGGGGTTCCGTTGGGAGGGGGGAGGGGCAGTGAGTTGAGTGATCTCCGGGGTTCCGTTGGGAGGGGGGAGGGGCAGTGAGCTGAGTGATCTCCGGGGTTCCGTTGGGAGGGGGGAAGGGCAGTGAGCTGAGTGATCTCCGGGGTTCCGTTGGAGGGGGGAGGGGCAGTGAGCTGAGTGATCTCCGGGGTTCCGTTGGGAGGGGGGAGGGGCAGTGAGCTGAGTGATCTCCGGGGTTCCGTTGGGAGGGGGAGGGGCAGTGAGCTGAGGGATCTCCGGGGTTCCGTTGGAGGAGGGAGGGGTGAGCTGAGCGAGTGAGGTGTCTGTTGGAGGGGGGTATTATGACATCATCACCACCTAACCGCCCAGCCGATGTGATTGGCCCTGAAAGACTTTCACCCCTGGGGGGCGTCAGAGGTGAGATCCGAAAATTTTTCGACCCTTACCAGCATCTAGACCCCAAGACCCCTCACTGTACCAAATTTCAAGTCTCTGGCTCAAACGGTGCGGGAGGACTTCGCAGTCATACGTACATACATACATACATACACACATACATACATACACCACTTGACTTTTATATATATAGATTTGCACTATAAAATGATACAAAAGAAACAGTATTTTTCAATTCACCTTAAACAAGTACTATAGTGCAATCTCTTTATTGTGAAAGTGCAACTTACAAATGTAGATTTTTTTTACATAACTGCACTCAAAAACAAAACAGTATAAACTTGTATAAACTACAAGTCCACTCAGTCTTACTTCTTGTTTACTAATTGCTAAGTCAAACAAGTTTGTTTACATTTACGGGAGATAATGCTGACTGTTTCTTATTTACAATGTCACCTGAAAGTGAGAACAGGTGTTTGCATGGCACATTTGAAGCCAGCATTGCAAAGTATGTATGTGCCAGATATGCTAAACATTTGTATGCCCCTTCATGCTTTGGCCATCATTCCAGAGGACATGTGTCCATGATGATGATGCACATTAAAAAAAAACTTTAATTAAATTTGTGCCGGAACTCCTTGGGGAAGAATTGTATGCCTCCTGCTCTGTTTTACCCACATTGGACCATATATATCATGTTATAGCAGTCTCGGATGATGACCCAGCACATCTTGTTTGTTTTAAGAACACTTTCAACTCAAATTTGACAAAATGCAAAGAAGGTACCAATGTGAGATTTCTAAGGATAGATACAGCACTTGACCCAAGGTTTAAGAAGCTGAAGTTCCTTCCAAAGTTTTAGAGGGATGAGGTGTGGAGCATGATTTCAGAGGTCTTAAGAGAGCAACACTCTGATGCAGAAACTACAGACCCCGAACCACAAAAAAAGAAAATCAACCTTCTGCTAGTGGCATCAAACTCAGATAATGAAATACGTTAGTCCATACTGCTTCGGATTGTCATTGAGCAGAACCCGTCATCAGCATGGACACATGTCCCCTGGAATGGTGGTTGAAGCATAAAGGGACATATAAATCTTTAGAACATCTGGCACGCAACATCTTGCAATGCCAGTGCCAGGCAAATGCCTATTCCCACTTTCAGGTAGCATTGTAAACAAGAAGCAGGCAGCATTATCTCCTTCAAATGTAAATAAATGTGTTTCTCAGAGCAATTGACTGAACAAGAAGTAGGACTGAGTGGACTTGTAGGCCCTAAAGTTTTACACTGTTTTATTTTTGAATGCAGGGTTTTTTTTGTACATAATTATACATTGTAAGTTCAACTTTCATGATAAAAAGATTTCATTACAGTACTTGGAATGGGGGTATTGGAAAATAATATTTCTTTTGTTCTTTTACAGTGCAAAAATTTGTAAAAAAATAAATATAAAGTGAGCACTGTTCATTCTGTATTTTATGTTGTCAATAAAATCAATATATTTGAAAATATAGAAAAAATTCACAAATATTTAAGAAATGATATTCTATTACTTTTTAACAGTGCAGTTAATCGCACAATTAATCACAATTCATTTTTTTAATCACACAATTAATCACAATTATTTTTTGAATTGCTTGACAGCCCTAATTTAAAGTTTGTTTTAAAAATGTGCCCACAGGCTGCTTACAAAATGTTCATACAGATCATTTTTGCAAGTTTTACTGCAAAAATAGATTTACAATCTGGTAATAAATCCCTGGAAACAGGTATAAAGAAAACACCTACATAACATTAACTACAGTTATATGAATGGGGTTATTAAAATTATTTAATGATAAAAGGTTTTGCTAGGCTGCATAAATAATGTAGTGTTATATTATTATTTACTATATACTGAGGTACTGACTAGCACCATAGTCCTGGACCAAGACCCCATTGTGCTCAGTTCTTGTAAAGCACAGACCTCAAAACATATAGTGGACTAAAATTTTATCCCAAACAACAGAAAATTAAATCATGTATAGGGAAAATTATAAAACTGTACACATACAAGAAGCATGACATATATTGTAAAGGATATAATGCCCTGTATCTAATAAATTATTTTCCTGCACAATGATCCTTAGGATTTCTGATTTTTATTTTATATCATGCTGTTTACCGTTTACCTCTTGCAATCTTGCCAAGTAGGTCATTCTCCAAACTTGAATGCTAGGAATTTTTGATGAAAATATATTTTCCTGTGAGGATTTATAACACAATTCTAGGAAATTTTGCCTGGTGTTTTGCTCCTCATGTTATGATCTCCTCAAAGAGGAAAGAAATAAAACAGCTGGTCTTCTTGACAGGAAAGCACAAACAGACTGGAAAAAATTAGTTGCTGCAATTAGACAACGCAATGTTGCCAAGTCATGTGCGGTTCTGAAATGATCTCAGAACGAAAGGGGAGCACTTAAAGAGTGCATGAAGTTCCCTATGAAGTGGGAATGAAAAGGATAAGCACTGCAAGTTCTAAGGTCTTTCAGCAATAATCAGGTAATTAACTTTCAACAGGAAGAATGGAGGCTGCTCTTTTTATTTTATTTTTGCATGGCTTAGCACTGACCTTTAGCAGGTTAGCCTATTAGGTTGGAGACAGGTGTTTGTCAAAACTCCTATTTATTAGAAATTGAGATATTTATGAGATTTTACTGAAAAAAGTCCATGGACATAAATTTCATTTCATTTCATATCATAATATGATACCCTATTATTAATTTAGACTGCACACGTCCAACATTATTTTGTGGGAATTAAGCCATGTAACTTGCACAAACTTGAAACTTCCTGGATAAAGTTTCATGTACTGCCGTGAAAATGTAGGAGTAAGTGAACTTTTAAATACATTTTCGACAAATCTGATACACAACAAAGATGAATAGGACCAAAAAGCTGACTGAGAGAGAAGGCTGACATTTCATAAGTATTCATGCACTTTGGTTGCTGATATTGAGACACATTGGGCTTGATTTTAAGAGGTACAAGTCATGCAGATCCATTGATTAAACTGGAAAGAAGAAGGAGGAAGGAGGGAGCAGAAAAACCCAGCAGCTCAGCACATCTCTGTTCCCTTCCCTTCCTCACTTAAACACAGGGTTGACTCCTTTCTGCTGCTTCTTCCTTCTTGCTTCACTGTTCTCTAATCCTACACCACTAGCTCTGGAAAAGGGGAAAAGAGCCCCCCCCCCCCTGCTGGGACTATCCCCATCTCAGTGAGGGGATGAGGAACCTCTGGAATTGTCCAGCTCAGAACTGGCAGAGTCTCCACAGCAGCAGGAGGGGCAGAAGTGTGTCTGGGTTATGGAACTGTTGAATGCCCGGTGGGCAGAGTTGATGTGAGTCTGTGTGGCTGGGGCAGATATGATGGTTGGGTGGACACAAAATTAATTGATGTAGAGATAAGGGGGCAAAGAATTGACAGGGAGGTGGGGGGCTGCATAAGTAACTGATGGACAAGAGACAAGCAAACGTAGGGCTGGGGGCACAGCATTAATTCATTTGGATCAATTAATTAATTCATTCATTCAGGAAACACTTTATACACGTGTGTAATATGATCTCAGTTGGGGTTCCTAACAAGAGTTCCTTCAGCAGAAGCCAAAATCACCTTGTTATCACTTTGTGAGACCAGCAGCCCTTTAAACCTCACATAAGTATGTGGCTGGTCAGGGTGAGAAGGCAGATCCCAAAGCACAGTATACTCTCCTTAAACAACAGATTGTCCTAGATTATAACAATAAAAGGGTCCATGAACAGTTACTAAGGGAGATGGCTCTAGCACTAAAAAAGCCATTATGTTTATGGCAAGCAGGAAAACAATGAGATTACACATGAAAAGTGTAGAGGAAGGCACAGAACATAAGATTTTGAGTACCATAACTAAACCATCAAAGAAGAAGTTCACAGAAATTAAACTCTCTGAATACAGAAACACAGAAAGCAGGAAAGAGTGACAGTGATGTAGTAACCAGCATGAATATAGAAAATGCCACCTATTGGGTAAATATGTAGATATTGTAATAAGCTGAACCATTATGCTAAAACATGCAGAGAAAGCAGGAAAATGCATGTATTAAATGAAAACCAGATTCCTCAAGTGAAGAAGAAGAGCTGTTCTTAAAGCACAACAGTGGAGGAGGCTGAAAACTCAAAAGAGTGGCTAATTGAAGTATTCACCAATAGCAGGTATGTGACATACAAATCAGCACAAATAAATGTAATAACAGACACTGAAATGGAGAGCTGTAAGGAACATGTAAAAATGGGGAGTCAAAAGTATCCACAGAGATTAATGGAGGAACAATTCCGGTGTTGTGAGACTGCACACTGACTCTGACATATAGAGGGGAAATGATAAAACAAGAATTTGGGGTAGTACACAAAGGCAAGCCCAGGCATGGTCCTACATATATGTGAAGTGCTTTGCTAAGAGTTTGTATGCCATAGAGAGACAGAAGGACAATACAGGGCCAGATGTGAAAGTATTAACAGCATCAGATGAAGCTGTAATCATAGGAAATGAATCCCTCCCAGTAACATACAAGGTATGGTGAAGAGAAGATGCAGAACCATGGTGCATGCTACACAAAAGTCCCATAAGATTTAAGAGTCTAGAGAGGAGATGCAAAACATAACAGCATATGGTATCATTCAGAGAATACAAGAACCAACAGATTGGGATCAATGCATAGTAACTATAGAGAAAAAAGGAGGACGATTACACGTGTGTGTGGACACAAGGAGCTGAACAAAAATACAGAAAGAGAACACTTCTACTTGCCCCACAGTAAGTGAACCATTGCCCAAGATGGAAGGAGACAAATTAATCAGTATAGTCGATGTATCAGCTGGATTTTGGCATATCCACTTTACACACTTAGCGCTCCAAGATCTTGGTTTTCAGCGTACTGTTTCTAATACTACCTTTCAGAAGAATATGTTCGTCCAAAGAAGTATTTCACTGTACTATGAGGGTCTAGCAGGCATGGAAGTGTACATTGATGATGCTATAATTTAGGACAGCACAGCCATTCAAGAATGACTGAGGAGAGTACTGGACATTGTGAGAGCTCTAACTTAAATGGAATAAGGCCAAATGTCAATTTCAAACAACAGAAAGAACATAGGTGGGAGAGAGACTGACCTCAAAGGAACTCTTGCCCAGTGAATCAGGCAATACTGAAGATTCAGGCAATACTGAACATTCTAGGACCTGAAGATAAAAAAGGGAATTCAAAGGCTGTGTTAGGCATATTGAATTATGTCAGCAAATTCCTAACTAAACAGCTCTTACAACTCACCCAAGACATCTCCTCCATGGTGTCATGGAATGGGTATGGATGCTAAAGTATGAAAGAGAGTTCAATGACTTAAAGTACATTCTGACATCAGCTTCAGGGCTGTAACCTTTTGACCCTTTGAAAGACATCATGCCGCTAAAGAGGGCTGGGAGCAGTACTATAACAGGATCATGGAACTAACTAGTCATCAGTCTCATATGTATGTATGGCTATGACAACCACAGAAAATATAGAGGTAGAAATTGAAAAGGAGACATTAGGTCTGGCATGTGGATGTTCAAATTTTCATGACTTTCTGTATTGTGGTAGCTTCAAACCAAAAACTTATCACAAACCATTGATTGCAATACACAGAAAGGGACTTGGAAAAGTACTGTACCACAGTGACTGCTTTTGAAAATACAGAAGTATAATGTGAGCCTTTAGATCCAATCTGAGTGACACTTAATAATGGCAGACACATCCTCAAAAGCATGGGACAATACACAGCCTAATGATCTGGAACAAGTAGCAAACATACATGTGATCATCACAAAAGTGTCATGTGCTGCATCTTGAGGCATATGGGATGAATTGGAGACAGAAACAGGTAACGGTGAAATGCTGGAAGCAGCAATTCAAACAATAAGTAAAGGAGGAAAAATTCAGCTCTTCTCATCTGCCTATTCCCACTATACAAGTGAGCTTTCAGTGGTTTTAGGAGTGCTCTTAAAAGTGACACAGATTGTGATTCCCACAATGACGGGAAGGAAAATATTGGAACAAATACATAAAGGTCACATGGGAATGGCCAAATCAAAAAGGAGGGCTAGAGAAGTTGTGTTCTGGCCGTAGATTAATAGTGACATTGAAGAAATACTCTTGATTAAATTTTCATCCAAACCCATATATTATTTCAGTTTGAAGAATCGTTATTTTCCAACAGAAAAACATTTAGTCAAAACTCACGACTGGCCTTGCCTGAGTCCCTTGTTAACAGAGCCATCCTACGGCTGCTAGAGAATCTCAGCTATCATTAAAAACAAAGAAAAGAAAGCCCTTCAAGCCCTTCTTCCTGCAAGATAGCCTTGAAAATTCAGCTTGATACAAACCAGTGCAAACCTATCACCGAGACTGGAAGGAACCAGAAGCTGAGACCCAGTGCCTCAGTAAGAGGCTGACAGGACAGAAAAACTCCTACATCTTGAAACAAGTTAGTTTTTTGCTCCCATTACTCCCCTTAGAAGGCTGATCCAAAACTTCATTCCTCTGATGGTTAGAAACCTTCATCTAATTTCAAGCCTAAGCTTGTTGATAGCCAGTTTATATCCTTTCGTTCTTTTGCCAATATTGGCCTTTAACTTCAATAACCCCTCTTCCTCACTGGTATTTATCCATCAGAAACACTCAGATCTCCCCTCAGCCTTGGTTTGGTTAGGCTAAATAAGTCAAGCTCCTTAAATTTTCTCTCATAAAGTAGGTTCTCCATTCCTCTGATCATGCTAGTAGTCCTTTTCTGCCCTGGTCTAATTTGAATTAATCTTTCATAAAACTGGGAGACCAGAACTCTACACAATATTCCTGATGAGATCTCACTGCTGCCTTGCACAATAGTAATAACACTTCCCTATCTATATTGGAAGCACATCACCTGATGAATCCAAGGATTGCATTAGCCTTTTTCATGGCCAAATCACATTGACAGCTCAGAGCCATCCTGTGATTGACCCATACACTCAGATTTTCTCCTCTATTGCTTCCAACTGATAAGTCACCAGTTTATAACAAAACTCTTCTTGTTAGTCGCTAAGTGCACAATCTTGAACTTTGCACTATTAAATTGCACCCCATTTCTATTACTCCAGTTTTCAAGATTGTCAACATCTCCTGATTTGATATTCCAGTCCTTCTCCTCCCCACTTTGAGTCATCCACAGATTTGATTATCACACTCTCACTTTTTGTGTCAAGTATTAGGTAAGATTGGTCCCAGAGAAACTCCCTCCAGCCTGACAGTTCATCTTTCAGCATGACCCATTTCAATCTAGCCATAGACCAAATGGCACCCCAACCAAGGAGCGTTTTCAGCACCCCCTCTCCATTTGTTAAACTTTTGAATGCCTTATTTTTTACTGCATTCATACCCCATTTCACAACTTTGATGCACAATTTGCATGCATGATTTATTCCTGTCATATAAGGCAATAAATATGCATGCTAGGATCTGTAAATCTGTAGTTATTCATGCCATATATAAGCAAATAAAAAAATCATTTCTTCTAAGCCTATACTAACTTTTGTCGATAACAAACAAAATAGCACCCCAAACCCGGTGCAGTCCAAGCCTGGCAGCCCAGAGGGTCACCTGAGTCGCCTGCCCCTAAATCCGGCCCTGGCAGTCTCCCCCCTAACCAGTTCCTTCCTAACTTTGGATTCTTTTATTAATCTTCTCCAATTTAACTAATCATTTCCCACGTGGAACTGTATCAAATGCTTTACTAAAATCCAGGTAGATTAGATGTACTGCATTTATGTTGTCCTGAAAATCAGTTATCTTCTCAAAGAAAGATATCTGGTTTCTCTGGCAAGATCTACTTAAAATAATGCCTTTTCCTTTAAATTGGACCCCAAAGAATAAAGAGGTGATGCAATATTAGTCAATAGATAGAATGGAGAGCAAAGAATTGCTAAATAAGCATGGTGGTCAATAAATGCCCCGCAAAGGGCTCCTTCATGGCATCTTTGGATCTGGAGAGTTAGCAAGGATGAAAGACAACAATCCCTTTTTAATCTCCTAAATAGTTCTGCGTTATTTGTATAGTAACCATGTCAAGCAAAAAAATAATCTCTCCTAGAATTTTAAAATAAAAAATAAAAAAACTTCCAGCTTGGTGTATCGACATCCTAGTCTGGAAAATATAAACTATAAATGTCTGGGAAGATATATTTAGCATCATTATTCTTACAATAACTTGTGAGGCTTAATTAATGTTAATGATGCATTTTGAGATCACCAGATGGGCAGCACTATAGAAGTGCAAAGTGTTGTTATTATTACAGACACCTTCCATTTGAGGATGAGCATCAGACCAGAGGGTTGTGATGAAAAGATATAGACAAAGCAGTGAGGCAGGGACTGGAAGGGCCTTTATGGACTACAGAGGATCTTGGGAATGCTCCTAGCCAGCTTAAAGAAGAAGACAGTATAGAATTGTTCACTGTGTCTTGGTATTGCCTACCCCAAATGTTCAAACATCATGAGTCAGCCCTTCCCAAAATAATGACATTGAGTAAAAATCATGAATTATTTTTTAATATAAAATTTGAATTCTTTTTGGTTTTGAGCCTATAAGGTTCTTCATTGCCTTCATAGCCAGGAGGGATAGAAATTATATATATGTTCATATAAGAATGAAGGCTGAATTCTCATATCATTACTTGACTTCTGAAGCTTTTTGAAATACAGGAACTCCTCACTTAAAGTCATCCCAGTTAACATTGTTTCGTTTTGTTACGCTGCTGATCAAATAGAGAATATGCTCGTTTAAAGTTGTGCAGTGCTCCCTTATAACATCATTTGTCAGCCGCCTGCTTTGTTCCCTGCTTTCAGGAAAAGCACCCCTTTTCAGCTAGCTGATGGGGGGCTTGAAACCAGGGTGGCCCGGCAGCCTCACATCAGCTTCTCGCTCCCCTAAGTTCCCTCTGTGGCTGCCACCCAGCAGGCTATTAATTGTCCCTCCCCACATTGCCATGTGCTGCTCCTGCCCTCTGCCTTGGAGCTGCTCCCCAGAGCCTCCTGCTTGCTGTGTGGTGGGGGGAGGAAAGGGGGACTAATGTCAGGGTGTCCACCTCCCCCCGCTCCAACACCCCGCTTACCCCATCTTCCGTAGAGCAGGTGGGGCACACGACAGGGCTCAGGATGGAGGGAGATTCCTGGCAACAGCTGCCTTCTCAGCTTAACAAGGCAATATACTTAGAGTGGGGTCAGTGTATTTAAAGGGGAAATGCACATCTCTCTCACACACACGGTTTGCGTCTCTGCCTCTCTCTATCATGCTGTCTCCCCTCCCTCCATTCCTGCTGCCTTGTTGAGTGTGAGGCTACATTAACAATGAGTTAACCCTTGAGGGCTCAGCCAATTGCTAGTTCATCATTTAGCAGTAAGATATTCCCTGGGAAATATCCCACTCTCTGACTTTACCATGTCAGTCTAGCTTCACAATCATCATTGCTGTGTAGCAGTATTAAATTGTTTGTTTAAAACTTATACTATATGTGTATAGATATTAAACATTTCCCTGGAACCCAATTCCCCCGCCCATTTACATGAATTCTTATGGGGAAATTGGATTCGCTTAACATCGCTTCACTTAAACTTTCATTTTTCAGGAACATAACTACAATGTTAAGCAAGGACATACTGTACACCAAATATCATAAGAGTCATCAGTGCTGTTCCAGGAGGCTTACTCTATGAGTGGCTCAACATGGCATTACATTCCACATGAAAGATGATAATGATGACAAGACTACTGTGCCATTTACTCACGAGGAGGAAGTGCATGAGTGTCTTTCTGCAGCATGCCCAAAGTTAGGTGGTACTAGTGGACAAGATGAAACATCTCTCTACCACCATATAGTACTGACGTGTGACTTCCCCATGATGTCTCAACAGAATGTAATGTGCACGGAAGGGGGAAAGGGTAAAGAGGCTTTTAGGAGCAGAAGAGAATTTGAATATTAGTGGGCCAACAGTATTCCTCATATTCTCCTGCACTTTTGTCCATTCCAGATTTAGCTCTAAGTGTCTTGAAGCCCTTTTGAACCTCATTTGGGTCTGACCAAGTCCCTAGTGTAAGTGGGTAATAGATTTTAAAGAGCCAGCACATAAAGTTTGAACTAATGTAAAATACTGTGTTAATTAGATCTATTAGGAAATGTAGACTTTGACATTATTAAAGAATCTAGTTAATTATGGTAATAAATTACTATGGTTGTTAGATTAATGGCTTTTGTCATTCACAAAGATACAGCATAACTGTTGGAGCAATATAGTGAGAACTACAGTTCACAATAGAAGCTGATTCTGAAAATACACGTTTCTTCTGTGGAATGTTATTGCCTAAAAAAGGGAGCTAATCATGAGCCAGGGGAGGGAGAGGAGAAACATAGAGTTCCCTAAGCCATTGGGGATTTCTTCCAGTTGTCTCATAGGGAAAGAACTAATGGTAGGTAAATTTGATTAAATCTAATGCTGGGGAAACATGTTACAAAGATGTGGGAAGGCAATGTTGCTTACATTGAGAAAAGAGACATTGGAGGGTAGCCTCTCAGTGTGAATAGCTCTGTGATTGATTGAGCACTCCTGGATTAGAAAATCATGGAACTCATTCTTAAAGAGTTAGATGGGCTGCAAGAATCTACCTTGTAGAGATTGATGGAATGGTTTGAGAGACTTCCACAGTGGGCTATCAAGTTGGATGTATTTTCAAACTATGCTAATGATGCTGATCTAGCCAAGGACAATAAGAAATTACTTTCCAAGATGTCTGACAAGAAAAAAAAAAACAATAGATCAGACACCTAAGCCTTACTGGTGTTTCTGAAGAGATTGTGTCTTGGATCATTCTTTATTCCTTGGGAAATATCTACATGTATTTAGGACAGAGCACTATCCTCCAGTGCTACCAGCTACAAGACACTCTACAATGGAGATAAATATTTTTCAACAGCATCTAGTCCACAAAGTGTATTGGTCATTTTGCAACAATGTTCTTGGAGACACCAGGGTATCAAGTGAAAAGCAATTTCAGAACTCATGCAGATTATGTATATCTGCTGTAGGTGAAAGAAAGATTTTGTTTCAGCTAAAACGCTATTTGGGGAAAAAAAAGAGCTAACTCACTATTTTATATTCTACTTGACTAATTGAGAAAATGAGTTGATGGCCATTTATATATTTTGAAGTCCGTGGAATATGCTGTAATTTTTTTTACAGACAAACAATGTTCATTGACTTTAGTTATAGAACTGGTAATACCTGAAAAGGGATGCAGATACTAAGGGTGAAATCCTGGTCTATTAAATTGAATGGCAACTCTAATTGACTTCAGTGGGGATAGGCTTTTATGCAGGATAGGACCTAGGAAAAATAAATCTATAATCACAATTCCAAACAAATTTTACATTAATATCCTTGCAACCTATATGCACATGCAACTACACATACACTTGAATACCTATGGCTTGTTCACTGCAAAAAATGTGATATGTTATTTTGCATTAGTTCTTATTTTTTCTATTATTCTGAGTATTTCGTTGCAAATCCCCAAGCTCCTAGAAGCTTTAGGTAATTAAGTTAATCTTCAGAAGATTTATTTTGGGAGTCTATCTGATTCACCATTTGTTAGTGACAGAAGTTTTCCAAGGGCACTGCTCATTAGTAGACTCAGGCACTAGAAGGTCTGTGGGAAAGCACTGGCCATGTAGCCAAGCTTGTGCTGTATTGTATAACTATGGTGTCTTTTCCAGAAACAACTTGAGAAAGATGAACTCGCACATTTCTGTACATATGGCAAATTCTTTTCCCAAGGCAATTACACATTCCAAGGCAAAACACTCTTCTCTATACAGTTCTCTCCCCCTGGGGGAGAGGATAAGAGAATAAACGTGGGACTGATGTGTAGTTACATCTCTTAATGCACTACTGGGAGGCATTCAGATATTACTGTGATGAACAAGGTATAAGAAACTATTTAGAATAGTATAGGTGTGTGCCTGATAACTACTCCACTATAAACCTGTCTGTTATTTAAGTTACCTCTCATATCTGTGTAATATGTAGTATTATATTAAATTCCCCATATTAAATCTCCCTGCCCATTTTTGCTGTAAGAATAACAAAGCATTGCAGTCACTAGCCATGAGAGTTTAGCTTTCATATATAATTATAAGACAGTGAGAGCAGGCACTGAGCTAACAGTTTGGCATCTTGCCTTAATATTATCTGTAATATTAACATGGTAGCTAGACTGAATTCCAAAAACTATAGACATTGGGCAAAGTGGCTGCCCTAGTAGGGTCACAAGGGCATCAACCACACCTTCCCTGTTGGGGTGAATAGTTTTATTTCAGCCTCCTCAGAGAGTTCCCACAACAAAATGCCCTGGCTCTTCAGAGAACACAACAATAGGCCTAGTGGGTAATTTCTCGAAGGGAGCATTTGTCCCCTTGTACAGGGGTACCCAACTCACCGGGCTAAATTGTGTAAGAGAACAGTGCTTCCCAAGCTCCTGGCTATTTTGTGGGGAGTTAGGCATGCACAGAACATGCCTACCAGAGTGGACCCAGCAGGCAAGATCGGTGGGACAATACTTATCTGTACCTGGTTTGAGGATTGAGCTGGGGCTTAGGTGTGAGATAGACATCTAGGCACATACCCAATGGCAGAAATATAAGTGACTAGGGGCCTTTTACTGTGGAAATTTAGGCACTAAGAGAATTCAGGCACCTACAGAGTTAAGTGGCTGTTGAACAGGTTGTTTGTGGATCACAGTGGTTCCTAAATCTGAGATTTAAGTGCTTAACTCTAGGCTTTATGTGCCCACATGTCTTTGTGGATCTGGCCCTTAATTTCTCTGTGCTTCAGTTCCTCACCTGTGAAATGGGGAAATGATTGTATTTCCCTTTCTCACTGTTATGTCGTGAGAACACAAACATTAAAGCAGCGGTTCTCAAACTTTAGCAGCCCAAGGACCCCCATTTTGATTTTAAAAAATTTGCAGTCCCCCAGCCCAGCTTCTAATTTTCCCTGTGCACGTTCAACCCCCCCCACTCCTCAACCCCAGGCCGCAGACCATACCCCCACTCCACCCATTCCCCAAAAGCCCCACCCAACCTTTTCCCACCCCCACTCCACCCCTGCCTCTTTCCGCTCCCTCCCCCAAGTGTGCCCCGTCCCCACTCCTCCCCTTTTCTCTCCCAGTGCCTCCTCAACACAGCTGAACAGCTTTTCCGCAGAATGCAGGAGGCACTGGGAGGGAGGGGAAGGAGTTGATCAGGGAGGCCGGCAGACAGAGACGGCTCTAGATTTTTTGCCACCCCAAGCAAAAAATGTTTTGGCTGCCCCCACTTTTTTTTTGGCTTACACATTTGCACTTTGCAATGTTTTTGTTTTGTTTTGTTTTTTGACAGTTTAAAATTATGCATACACAAATATCGATGGCAAATCTCGGGGCGGGGGGGATGCTCACTGGCGGGAGGGGGATGTCGAGATGCCCAGTGCTGGGTTACGGCTGTTACGAGATGCCCCGGCTGTTTTCTCAGCCACACAGCAGGGTCAGAGACTGACAGGGGGTTCAGAACCGACCGGGTGATTTGTTCTGCGGGACTACCAGTTAATCAGCTCCAGACTGCCCAGGGAACTGTGGAAAGGCCCTGGGGCTCCAGCGGGTCAAACTGGGGGTGACCAGGCCACTGAAGACAAACTCTGGAAAATATTTGCTGTACTTCTGTCCCAGCTCTGTGTTGCCCCTTCCCAGCCCCCTCCCTGGGGCCCGGCCTTAGTGGGATAGAGCCAGCTGGAGTGAACTAGGAGGCAGGTCCAAAGTGATCGCTGCTGCACACATGGGGGAAAGGGAGTAATTAACCGCTTCCACGGCTAATGAGAAACAGTTGTGTGGGAAATCAAAGGGCCTGGACCCGCTGGAATCATGTCTCCAAGGCTCTACAGGCGCTAGGGGTCACCCTGGAGAGGCGGTGTCCCGAGCAGGCCTGTAGGGAGCCGGTCTGCCCAAGGGCAGCTGTGTCCACCCGCGCACACAGATTCAGTTCAGCCAGGCAGGAGCTTTCCAGGCACCCCCGTTCAGTGCTCAGCCGAGGTGATGAAAAGCAAAGTGATCCTCTCCCTGGCTGCGGGAGGAGGAGGCAGCTCCCATACCGGCCAGTCTGCCTGCTGGGATCTGCACTAGCCATGGACAGAGACTCTGGGATGGTCGGCGCCGGAATGCCGCCCCTAGAGCTGTGCCACCCTAAGCACCTGCTTGCTTTGCTGGTGCCTAGAGCTGGCCCTGCCGGCAGCCCTGGACATGACTCATGAACCCCCAAGAGGCAGACTTTGCTCCCCAGTTTGAGAACTGCTGCATTAAAGCATGAGGTCTCAGCTGCTATGGAAACAGGTCCTGGATACAATCTTAAGACAAGGAGACTTTGCTGACTGAATTTGTGCAGCTGGCCAATGGGGACTAAACAAGCACTTAAACAAGGTTTCCAGGGTTGGGGGTTCCATAGTCTATGGCAGCCTGCCTGCCAGGCTGAAGGGGAGGTGGGATTGCTGACTCTCAGGCACCTAGCTGAGCTGTGGTTTCTAGACTCCCGGCTCCCCTTTAGCCTGCCAGGTGGAATTTTGTTTTGAAATTATCCAAAATGTATGATTTTTTTCAGATTTCTGTTTCACGGGGAATTTTGAATGTTATTTTTCATTCCAAATCAGAATGAAAACAAATTTCAAAAGCACAAAATTCTCTGCAAAACAGAACCATTGCTCTCCTCCTAGCTCTAGGAAGTAGCAGCCATAATTTACAATGGTCTCAATTCACAGGAAACTAATGCAAGAGCTGAATTTGTAAAAAAGTTTTTTTTTGGCTATTCTTCAGTCTCCTTTCCTAATTTTCTAACTCTTGCCAGTGGAAGACAATGCTCAGAAGCTTAATTATTATCTTCTGCTGTGTGAGCATGCTGTGAAAAAAAGATTATGGAGAGGAGGAGATAAAATATCCCTGACACAAATTAGTATTTAACATACATTCTTGAAATCAGGCTGTTGCTGCTGCTGTTCCTATTTCTTCAAGTCTTTAGATGCAGCATGCCAGAAAGCCCATCATTTTTATCTCTGCGGCAAAGTATACAATGTTTTGTGTGTGTGGGGGGGGGTGTTTCTCTTCCATTGAAAACACATCTTCCCTCCCCCGCTTCCTCCCCCCCCCTGCAAAAAAAAAAGATCTGACAGCTGAAAATGACTGTAAGAGTCAGTCCATCTCCGCTGACCCCTGGATGAATCTGACTTTAAATGAGTTAGGGGACAAAAAATCTGCTATTGTGTCCACTTATGAAGAGCTTATCTTTTTCTAGTTAGAATACCAGAGTTTTAGGCCTAGCAGACAACTACAGTTTAATCAAACTGACAATGTAAATAACAATGTGTTCAATATTTAACATCAGTATGTAAATGGTTTCACTATGTTCATGTCTCTATTCAGTTTCTCAAAGAAATAACTTATTGGATGCACTGTAGGACAATTTTAAGATATGTATGTAATTTAATAAACCAAAAAGAACTGTACATTTTAGTTTCTATTAACAATGGATATAAACTAGTTTGGGAATATGGAAATTCATCTCTGTTTTCATATAAAGATGTGCATGACATTATTCTCCAAAGAAGTCCCTTAGGATATAACAGCAATGATGGAGGTTCAGAGGCAGGCAACAAGAATGATGAGGGGCAAGGAAACTGAAATAAAAAGAAATTATACAAATTGGCCTGTTTACTTTAGAAAAGAGACAAATAAGAGGGCTAATGATAAATGGTGTGGAGAAGGTGGATGTGGAATGTCTATTCATTCTTTCTCGTAATACAAGAACAAATGGACAATCAATTAAATGGAAATGATTAAAAGGAAATACTTTTTACATAATGCACTTTTTTTTTCCTGTGGAGCTCATTGCTACAAGATTTAACAAGACCCAGAGCTTAGACAGCCTCAACACAAATATTTATATGGATAATAAGAAAATATCCAAAATTATGTTAGATTAAAAAAAAAAGGACAGAAGTTTTGGAAGTGTGAACAAACATAACTTTGTATTCATCACCCTACATGCTATTATACAAAATATGCCCCGCAAGGTATCATTTGAAAACAAACAACTGGTCGATACTATTATGGTGAAATGTTTGTAGCAACGTTATAGGTGAATGGTAGTACATGTTCAATCCCACACAGCCCTGACTAGACTGAAGTTGTTAAGTAGGTCTATCTTAAACAAAGGAATGTGTGTACCTCAATTTACATATAAGTAATAAAGAGGATCCTTGAGGCAGCAAGAGGGGAAATGGCAGGAGACAAGGCAAAACTGCATTTCAGTAAAAGAAACGAGGCGTACTTGTGGCACCTTAGAGACTAACCAATTTATTTCAGCATAAGTTTTCGTATCAGATGCACTTCATCAGACGCATAGAATGGAACACACAGAAGTAAGATGTATCTATTGTGGCAGGGTGCTGGCCAGGAGTGCCTGAGCCAGCCCTGCGGGCCCTTTAAGAGGGAGCACCAGCCTGCAAACCTCCCTTGCAGAGAAGGCTAATCAGCCACCTGGGCTGCAGGGCAATTAGCCTGGAGGGATTGCACCTGGCGGCAGCCTCAGAGGGATAAAAGGCTGCCAGGAAGGAAGCCCAGTGTGGTGGGGATGGTATAGAGTGAGGTGGTGGTTTGAGCTAGTCAGAGCTGTGTGTTTGAGTTGCAAACTGTAAGCTGGACTATATAGAGTCTGAAGAGCTGTAAGCTGAAGACTGGATTGTATAAAGCTGTATATATTGGTGGTGGGGTCCTGCACTGTGATTAAAGAGCACTGTTTGAAGCAAAGAAGGGTTTCCTGCCTGTGTTCCTGAGAGGGGTGAGAGAGCGGTCTGTCACAAGTGGTGTCAGGAGTGGGATCGCTACACCAGCAACCCAACTGGTGGCCCAGAGATGGAGGGAACCCTGCAGTGGCTCGTGGAGAAACAGAAGCAGACCCAGCAGGCCATGCATGCCTTGCAACAGACCCACCTGGAGATGCAGCAGGCTCAGGCAGAGCAGCAGAAGAGGCTGCAGGAATTCATCCAGGAGCAAGCAAGTACCCAGGCGAAACTCCTGCAGCTGCTGGTGAGTCCAGGGGCAGGAGAGGGCATGCGGCCGCCAGGCTGGGGACTCTGTAAGATGAGCCCGGTGGATGACCCCGATGCCTTCCTGGGCACTTTTGAGAGGGTAGCCACCACAGCCGGGTGGGAGCGGACCACCTGGGCCCTCCGGCTTGCTCCCTACCTTGCGGGTGAAGCCCAGGCGGCCTATATGGCCCTGGGGAATGCAGAGGCCCAGGACTTTGAAATTGTCAGAGTGGCCATCTTGGACCGGGTTGGCTTATCTGCAGAGAGATACCGACAGAAGTTGCGGGCGGCCCGCTGGACGCAGGCGGTGTGGCCCCGGGCGTTTGCCCAGAGGCTGAGAGACTGGGCGACGCGTTGGCTGAGGCCGGAGGCCCGGTCAGGGGAGGAAATTATGGACTCCCTGATCATGGAGCAGTTTTTGCTCAGCCTCCCCGAGACTGTCCGTACCTGGGTCAGGAGGCACCAGCCGGAGACGGTGGAGTCTGCGGTGCGTCTGACCGAGGAGTACGTGGAGGCAGAAGGACCTCGGGGAGAAGACCAACCACGACGGGTCTGGGATTTGGGGCGTCGGCCCATGGACTCCCCCCCAGCAAAAGGCAAAGGGACTGATGGGGAGCCCAGAGGGGCGCCAGAGAGAACTGCCCGGCTTACCTGCTGGCAGTGTGGGAAGCCAGGGCACATTAAGAGGGACTGCCCAGCCATGGAGTGTGGCTACACCGATTGGTGTGGGTGGACTGAGGTTTGGAGGCGGAAACCGCATAAGGGGATACCCACTCTGCGGGTACAGGTGGGAAGGAAGTCCCAACCGGGGGTAGTGGATTCAGCCTCCCCCTGTACGCTCGTCCGCAGGGCGTTGGTACACCCCGAGTGGCTAATTCCTGGGGCTACCATGGACCTACAGTGTGTCCATGGGGACAGGAAGACCTGTCGGGTGGCCCAGGTCCCCCTAGAAATCAGCGGACGATTCCACTGGAAGCGGGTTGGGGTACCGGAGGGGTTGCCGTGCCCCGTAATCATTGGGCGGGACTGGGGCCCAGTGGGAGGTACGAGGCCCCGGGCTGCCCCAAGGCCGAGCGTGCGAACCCGTACGGGGGGTTCGGCCAAGCGAAGGGGCGGGAGTCAGCCCAATAACCCAGCGAAGGGTCTAGCTAGCCCTGAACGACAGAGACTAGGACAGGAGGAGAGCTCCACAGAAGAGGAAGCCCCGAGCTTGTGTGATAGCCAGGGGGAAATTGAGGCAGGGGAAGTTGCCCTGTGTTGCGAGGCACCATCTGAGCAGGGGTTGGAGCGGCTGCCACCATGCGAGTGGTGTGAGCGCCGAAGGGCACAGGGGCGGCCGATACCCTGCCTTTATTGCGCGAGGCTGGAAGTAGGGCTCTCTGCCGTGGCCGCGCTGGAAGCCGAGGCAGAGGAGGCTAGCCCTAAAAAGGCAGTAAGGGTCTCCGCCATGGCCGGGCATGACACCCAGAAACCTAGGGACCATGCTGCCATGGTAAAGGAAATGAGGAAAAAAGGTTCAAGGGCCCTGTTGGATCTAATTGGAAAATATTGAGGGGTCCGAGCCAGCCCGATGGGGCTAGGCTAAGGGGGGAGGTGTGTGGCAGGGTGCTGGCCAGGAGTGCCTGAGCCAGCCCTGCGGGCCCTTTAAGAGGGAGCACCAGCCTGCAAACCTCCCTTGCAGAGAAGGCTAATCAGCCACCTGGGCTGCAGGGCAATTAGCCTGGAGGGATTGTACCTGGCGGCAGCCTCAGAGGGATAAAAGGCTGCCAGGAAGGAAGCCCAGTGTGGTGGGGATGGTATAGAGTGAGGTGGTGGTTTGAGCTAGTCAGAGCTGTGTGTTTGAGTTGCAAACTGTAAGCTGGACTATATAGAGTCTGAAGAGCTGTAAACTGAAGACTGGATTGTATAAAGCTGTATATATTGATGGTGGGGCCCTGCACTGTGATTAAAGAGCACTGTTTGAAGCAAAGAAGGGTTTCCTGCCTGTGTTCCTGAGAGGGGTGAGAGAGCGGTCTGTCACACTATACACACACAGAAAAACATGAAAGTTGGAAGTTGCCATACCAGTTCTAAGAGGCTATTTAATTTAGAGGAGCTCAGCCTCCCTGGTCACTCAATAACAGACTTGAAGGTGACAATCTTAAAACAGAAAAACTTCAAAAACTGACTCTAATGAGAAGCTGCTGAACTGGAATTAATTTGCAAATTGGATATCATCAATTTAGGGTTAAATAGATACTGGGAATGGCTGGGTCATTACACAAATTTTATCTATTTCCATGTTAAGTATCCTCACACCTTCTTGTCAACTGTCTGCTATAGACCATCTTGACTATCACTAAAAAAGGTGTTTTTCTCCTACTGATAATAGCTCATCCAAATTAAATAGCCTCCTAGAATTGTGGTGGTTAGGAGAACACTGTATCTGTGGTCAGTATGTCCACTAACTGCTTACTGAAGGATTTGTGGCACCTTTCTCAGAAGCAGCTGAAATTGGTTTCATTGGTCATTGCTGGAGGCAGGATACTGGACTAGATGGACTGCTGGTTTCATCCAGTATAGTAATTCCCATGTTCCTGTGAATTTTAGGTCAGACTGTACAGTACTAAAATATGGTACATACATTAGAGAGCCAGCGAATCATGGTGTTCTTGCACCTGCCCTATGGTCGGCTTCACAGCTGACCACCATTTTACCATTGGAACAAAGACCAAAGAATCAAACCTTGAAGGCAGCTGGAAGAATAAATAAATTCCAGAAAAATTATATTTTATCGGTAAGAGAAAATTTTCATATGCTATAGGACAGGCAGTGATGTACTAAGACCCAATTCAGTAATGCACTGACATATGTCCTTAACTTGAAGTACATGAGTAGTCCCAGTGAAATCAATGGCATTATTCACCTTCTTAAAATTAAGATGATATTTCAGCAGTTTGCTGAATAGGGGATTAAAAGATGAGATGATTAAAATATGTTTTTATTATAACCCTGACATTACAGAGGTCTCATCTACTGGTTTTTTGTTTGTTTTTATTTATCTGCTCTGCAAATGCCAGACTTCTTCACAAACATTAAGTTTCTAAAGACTTAAAGTTTTGAAAAATTCCTTCATGTCTGAATGTTTCTTTTTTGAAATTAAAAACCTGTTATTTTTGACAAAGGGTCTGGTTTTCTTACAGCTGATGATCAGCCACAAAGAGAAATTAATCTACCCCCTTGTTATAGATGGAATCCAAAAGCTAGAACTTTATTTTGGTTGTGCTACAACAATATGTATAATGCAATATTTGTTTTGTGATAAATTAAGTTGTGTCTCACTGAAATTTAAAAATAAAATTATTCTACTACATGTTATTAAGCCATGCTAATTAAATGCAAAAGTCTTCCTCATAATGGTTGTTAATTCTCATACTGCATATTAATCAACTGATAGTTAACAAACAACTGAGAAAACACATTTCAACTGGTAACATTTTTCCAATTGAAGGATGAAGAAAACACTTTTCAACAGGTAACATTTTTCCAGTTCTTTACTATTTAAAGTTGTCCTTCTTTAAAGACTTTGTGTTTGTAATTTCTCTGTTTGCTTTTCTATATTTAACACAGTAAAGTACGTTTACCACTTTCAAAAAGTTAAAGAAAGAAGAATAAACTCTTAGACTCCAGTTCCGCATTCAGATCCATTAGTGCACATAGTTACATAATTCTGCATCAGCAGAACAATACACTGCTCCAGCTATACATGGATGGGGGTCTTGAAATCAATGTTTGCAACAAGTCAGGAGAAAGAGATATTTAAGGATTGGAGTTTTTACTTCCCATTCCTTTTTCAACCAGAAGAATACCCAGCTTGATAATGTTAAAACAACCTTTCAGCCAAAGGACAAATCTTTTATTTAAAATATAATTTAGTATACTGAGCAATGTAATTTTTTGTCATGTTCAACCTGCTTTAGCTGTACTAGTTATCTAAGCAATGAGGGCTTTCAACTACTAGTGCAGAGCTTAATAATGAAGAACATATAATTTCCTACTAAATCAATATTTGAGTGCTGCTTCAGGTCATTTCCAGTCATCATTGGGTTTGATCGCTCTCATTTTAATATTATTAACAAATGATTTCATTATATTGTTATATGAACAACGATGTAATGTTAGTAGCACCTTTCTGTGGAATATACGTTTTCCCCTTATTAATATTTTAAGTGGAAAACTTACCTCTAGAAAGATATTGAAGAGTTGTCTTCGAGTGCAAACACAGAAGAATTATGAAACAAGAAGACAAAATACAAGCAATTTAGCTTGTTTACAAATTACATGTTAAACACTGAAGAATGACTTTTCCTTTTTTCCAAGAATAAAACAGAGTATATGTGTCTAAAACAGCAGCAATAGAAGACTTTCAAATATATGCTACTGAAGGTGGATTTAATGCATTTTTCAAAGGTTTTCTGGAGTCACTATATTATGGTAAACCCAGGTCTGGAAGGTTGGGTGAGAGGGGTAACTGCAGGTTAAATTAGGTCCAGCTGAGCAAGGCTGCCGCAGCCAGAAGCAGGGCCAGCTGAGACCGGTTAAGGAGGCTGTCAGAACCCTTTAAAGAGACTCCTCCCCAGAGAGGGGTGTGGGAGTTGAGGAGTGAGTTTGGAGACAGTAGGAGTTAGAAGAGTGAGTTTTGTGAAAGCAAAGGGGAGTGAGGGAGAGCGAGAGGCAGATACTGAGAGGCTGCCAGCAGACAGGGAAGCAGAAAAGCGTTCCTCCCAGGAAGGAGTTAGCCCTCCCTGACCGTCGAGAAGCCAAACCCAGCCAGGGAGAACTGTTCAAGAACTTGAGTCTGGGGTGCCCGAGGGGTCACCCTGCCACAATATTAACACATTTTTACCAGTGCAAGATAATTGGTGCATGGTCTTTCCCCTCTATGTGGGAATGGAATTCAAGAAAGGGGTAACATTTTGGGAGGGGTTGGCATATACCTTGGCATATGGGTCATTTACAGATTGTTGCTCTGATTCAGTGTAACTCTAATCCCGTGAATAGTCCTGTTGAAATTAGTGGGATTCACTCTCATGCTTCAAGTCTGTTATGTGCTTAAGTACTTCCCAAGTCAGGGGTCTTGGTCACTGGGTCAGATCCTTCATCTAATCTAAATCAGACAATTTTCTGTATCTGATGTAAATCAAATCATCTAATGTGAGCTCTGCTGATTTACACCAGTTGAGGATCTGGCCCTATTGGCTCTCTTCCTGTTTGGCCATTATTGTTCTCCTATGTTTCCTTCAGCAAGAAATTATTTTGGGACCAATTCCTATGCCCTCCCTCATATTGAGAAGTGCCTTACCATGCAAAGATTGATTTCAGTCAGGCTTTTTTTTTTTTTTTTTTTTTTTGTTAAATCTTTAAGCTCTTGCTCATATTCTGAACATCTAATAAGAATAAGAGATGTACACGGAAGCAGGGAATGAAAAAGCACTCGCTAGCCTGTTTATTGAATCTTCTATGGCCTATAAATAAAGCATTCCTGAAAAAGAGCAGTTTGGGCCAGTATAATACTTCTCGCCAGATCACCAGTTTTATCATGCTCCATTCAAGTCTTCTGTCCAAATTCCCTTTGGTTTCAAAAGAAGCAGGACTGGGCTCCCTAAGTGGAAAACTCAGATTGCTGCAGCAATGTAAATGTTTGATTAAAGTTCATACTGACACCCTTCGGGGCTTTTTAAAAGGTAAACTTGGTCAAAAGTCTTTCCCGATCCAAGCAACCTAGCCTATATTTCAGTTAATCATTTTGAAACAGCTCTCTCTTTGATTAAAAAGATATTTCTGAAACAGATCTTTTGGGGATATTGTTGGATTGTATTCAGTGCATAATGGGAGTCTATCAGTTTGTGGAATCTATTTGAAGAAGATGTTTGCAGTCTACAAGGAATAGAGAGAAACTGGACACTGGTTCAGGATATTATCTCTCTTTCCAGCTCTTTCTTTGGCAATAGTGTAGCAATGGTGACTTGCCAGCCCAAGGGTATCTCTTCGGCTGTGGCTCTCACTGATGTATTACTCTCCTCTCAGTAGGATCCAGAAAGGTCTTTAAAATTCCACAGGCTGCTCATCAGTCCCAAATGTCTTGCCATATTTCTGGTCAAGAGCAGTTGACAGTGTAATTCAAGTCAAAGGACATTGATTCACATTCATCTCTGGAAATTCTTAAGGAACTTCTATATTCTGGTTTGCTTTCTGATCAACAGCTGATACTGCAGTTGAGTCTGAACAAAAGGAAACAGGAAACATCATATCTCTACAAGATCATTCAGCTTTATTTTGATCCAAAATGAAATGTTTCCTTTGGTTTTCAAGATTTTAAAAAAATATTTTTTTAATAACATTGAATAAAGTACTTAAAAATTGATTTTTTTTTAATTTAAAAAATGTGAAAACATTTTTTTAACCAAAACAATTTGGCCAAACCAACATGAATTAGGCAAATGTGTTGGTCAACCCGAATCTGCATTTTTAGTCAAAAATATATTTTAATGGAAAAATTTTATCCACATCTAATCCAGGTTAAGAAAGCTTGATTGTAGAAGTTCTGAGCAGCATCAACAACTTCAAGTGATATTGATATGAACATAGGATATTCAGCACCTCTTTAAATCATGTCCCAAATGGAGTACCCAAAAATAATCAACACTTGGCCTCAGTTACTTGCCTAACACAGCAAATTAGTAACAGAATCAGGATAAGAAAGTGAAAGTTCTTGACTTGCCGTCCCATGCTCAGGTCTCAAGACCACTTTGCCTCTCAAACTGGTAACAAATTCCTAACAAGACTCAAGTGCAAGGCATAAGCCTAGAATTAGGTGCTTGTGTTGATTAATATGACTGTCAAATGAATCTAGACAAAAATACTAAACGACAAGGACTGATTTGCAGCAGCGGCAGTCTTGTAAAAATATCATTTATTTCAAGTCAAATGAATGAATTCTTCTTCCAATTTTTCAGTTTGGCCAGCAAACAGAAAGAAACTCAGATATTTGCACAGCTCTAATCTGGGATGGTCCCAAAAATTTTTTGGACATGTTTGATAATTTGGGCCTTATCCTGACTCTGAATCCATTTCCCTTCCTGTAAAATGGGGACAATGACATTCCAAATATCTCAGAGAAATGTTGTGAAGTCCACTGAATTAATAATTAATTCACATTTGTACATAGATTTGAAAATGTACGGTCATTGCTAAGTACTATGAGCAAAATATTGAGCAGTCTCTCAAGAGCTCTCAAGATGACCGTTATTCATTCTTGAACTTGGTCAGATTTAGAATATGGTATGTGTATGGCTGAGGTGTAAAAAAATAATCCTGTATTTTGGAGTGCTCTTATATGCTTGAAGTCTCAAATGTATTTTTTGTGGTAAACATGAAGTTTTTTAAAAAAATCTCATAATATAAATATTTTCATTAACTTAAATGGTTTAAAATGATTTCAGTGAAAATAGATTTTTTCAGTGTCTGAAGACAATCCCTTGCAATGTCTGAAATCCCACCCCAGAACTACAGCACCTATGTCAGCACCTACATTGTGGGCCACATATACAGCTCTCTCTGTGTTGCGTGGGCAACATTCACACAATATATATACTACCTATATCACCCTGAGGATGTCATATGGGCCGCAGCTGTGTTCTGATCGGGCTGAAAGTGGCCCATGGCCTGAGGGTTGAGAACCACTTATCTAGATGCTACAGAGGTGGGCCTGTGAAGGCTGTAATCCAGCAAAGTAATCTTCATATTAGGCTTTGCTACACTCAGTCCTGATACAGCAAGATATTTATGAGTGTGTCTCACTTTATGTATGTGAGTAGCTGTGGGACTTAAAGTTAGGAATGTGTTTAAGTCCCTTGACAAATCAGGGACCTAAATTGTTTCGCAAGATCAGGGGCTCATAATGTATAGGTGTAGGCCTGAATTCTCCTTTACACTCTGGCAACTTTACAGTACATTAGTCATGAAAAGAGGCCTTAAAGTGAGTGAGCTATAATTTACTCCCATTTATGGTTCTTTACACATGCAGAGTAATGTAAAGGGGCCCTAGTGTAAATGAGAATCAGACCCATATAAATTAGCTTTGATTTTTAAGCCTAGATTTGGATTTTGAGCACACAATACTTCTGTGTGAAAAGTATTCAGATTTCTTGCAGGTACAGCATGGAAATTGAGCTTTGAGAATGTGTATCATAAGAGTCTTATGAAATATATGTGTTAATAGCTGTAAGGAAGGTGAAACAGAATTAAGAACTACTAAAACTGTGATCAAGAGGGTGGGGAAAAAAAGCACATTCAGAGGAATATAGCTCATTCTTAACAGATGTAAATGATTCTGATATGCATAAAACCTATCTTGCCTTGCTAGAGAGGAGGTTAGCATTTGTACTGAGTCATGTATATTGCCTATTTTATGGATTAAATTCCTCCACACATCAGTTAAATCATAAATGTGTAAGAGAGGACAATTCTTTTACAGATGGAGGATGAGACTCTAAATGGTTTCTGTCTTTGGTATAATAGATAGTGCAGTTAAAATCTCCCCCCAAAATCAGCACATTCTCAGGGAGACAATTCGATAAAACACTACTTATAATATAATTCAAAAAGAGCACCTTTCTTCCCATCAGTAGTGGAATAAATGTTAATGAAGCAAATACAAGTTTGATCAAAGTTGTCCTGAACTTTTAACAACCTTTTCTAATACTCTTAAGTCAAGGTATAAAATGGGGATCTAGTGATTTATTTCTAAACTTTAGCCTAAAAATATGGATTTGGTTGCATTTTAAATCACAAACTGTCTTATTTCTGTCAATATTTTATATATATATATATAGATATATATATAGATATATATAAATGATATCTATCTATCTATATATATTTAAATGATATATGATTATACATATATACATATACATGAACACACATTATACTGAGTGAAATATTTTTAAACTGACATCCAAGAGTACTTGATGTTACAGGAGATTGGTAACAGGCTATAGTCTCTAAGGGGATACAAGTCTTCCTCATCTTATTTTGGTTATAGATTCTTTCTCCTCAAGATCACCCATTCATCCCTAATCTGGTTCCATATGTGATAGAGAGCTTTCCCTTCTGACAACATGAAGCACGAGGAAGAATAATGTGGGAGGGCTTATTTCAAAAGAACTACTTCAGGGCAGAAAATTTGTATCCGGGAGACTCTCAGGCATGTATTTTGTCTCACTGGTTCCTTGTGCACCCTCTGTCTGTTTGTGGTATCCATTTGTTGTCTCTTGTCTTATACTTCGGGGCAAGGACTGTTCTGTGTCATTTGTTCTGCCTAAACCTGGGGTCCTGGTTCATAAGTGTGGTCCCTTAGCACTACTGAAATACATAAAGAATAACAACATATCCCCCTATGAGTATGAAAACAAATGGGATGGCTTTGTGTTGGGATGTTCCATTAGTTATTTAGCTGCCTGGCTTGGGAAGAGACTAGATCATTTAAAGTTTCTTCTAGACTCTAGGGATCATGGAACTTGTTCATCTGGAAAGGGAAATGATAGAGCCCGCAACAGAGGACTTTGGAAATGGGGTCCTGCACTGGCTGCATAGGGTGAAAAACAAAAGTGAGAAAGCCGGCCCTGCGTGTTGGTGTAGGGGGGAATATATAACATGGTTAGAGATTTTAATGCTTGGTTTAGAAATATAAGACTCTGCTTGTGAATGATTCTGATGTTGGGTGCTTGAACTTTTCTAAAGATGCAAGGAAGTATAACTGAATCTGCTACGCATGATTAACTCCAAAGAGGACGTAAGAGGTCTAGGAGTTTCTTTGTTAGATGTGCAAAGGGAACAAAAGACTGGGACATGGAAGGTACAGCTAAGAAACCGGGGGAACAACCAAGCTTGGGAAGAATGTTTATGTTGAGGTTTGTGTCCGGGGATTGTAGTCTGAGTTACCGATAAAGACAAGCTGCTGGGTGGGGGCAGGGATAAGGTTTGGATTATATACAATGTATGTGCATATATTCTTTTGATCACTATGCCACTAATGTGTTACCATTGTGTGATTAAAAAAAAAGAATACTGCTTGCTAAAGGAAACAATAATACTGGCTGGAGCTGCTGTCTACATGGACACTATTTTTTGTTTTTGGAATAGACTAGGTTACACCAAGAAGGCAGATTCAGTATTTTCCCAAACTTTCCCATTGGTGGATCTCCCCCCCGCCCCCCCCCCAAAAATCACCACTCCCATCTCCCTTGTCAAATTAAACAAGCTGAGCGCCTTGCTAAACTACTAATAAATTTAGTGGCTGTAAGAGATAAAGTAGAAGCACATCCAGCAAGAATTCTTGGACATATTTGTTTGCTAAGCAAGGTTTCCTTCTTCTTTAGGGATGTTTACAAGAAAAAGTTTTGACTGAAAAGGAAAAATAAATAAATAGATTCCCCATCCTCTGACTTCTTTCCAGGAGCTCATGTTTCCCTGTGAAAAAGGGTTTATTTTATAGGTAAGGAGGAATATTTCGGTGGGATCCTCTTGTTAAAAAAGTAGTAGCCAGCATGTCAGTGACATGACCCCTGGTTGTGAGTAATCTCCCTTGGCAAAATCCTTTCCAGAAAAACTGAATCCAGTCCCCAAACTACTGAGAAATTAAAAAGAAATCAGAGGTTTTGGGGGGAAATGAAAACCTTGTCCTTTCATTTCATCCCTGAAATCACCTTTTAACATCCACCAAGAAACAGGCAAATTTACATTCTCCTGCTCATTGTTTCTATGTGTCAAAAATGTAGTGCGATCTGTATCTGTTAATCTGTGACTCACTGACACAATGCAGTCTCTTACTGCCCTCTGCCCTTTTGCAAATACTATGATGCTTTGAATTTTCTAAAGCTTATTAAAATATAGGAAATCAATGGGTTTTTGTATTATTCTTCAAAACTATTGCAATGTCTAATGTCATCGCGCCTTAGGAAGAGAATGCAGTGGAGTGCAGAGTATGCTATATTCATTGCACTAATATTGCATAAAACCCCACCAAATCAGCAGAGCCTCTATACACTTCAAGGTAGCTCTATAATATGAAACAGATGCTAGAGAAGAATTGATGCCATGGACATCAAACATATTCTTATAATAACAGTTGAACAACAGTTATAATAACAGTTGAACAAATACCAACCAAAAGGAATGGTTAAATAAATAAATAAATAAATAATACATAATAATAATATGCAATGTTATTTTTTTTAAAACCAAAATGATTCAGTGCAGTCGGAATTAAGAGATCTATAGATTTTATGGACAGAAAAGACCATTAGAGATTCTAGCCTGACCTCTTGCAGAACACAGCCCATAGAATTTCATCCAGTTACTCCTGCATTGAGCCCAGTTATTTGGATTTGATTTGGCATATATTGTGGCATAGAAGGCAACTTCCTGCAACATCCTTGAAAAACCTTATTGAATTAATGTTAATTATCTTTGGAGTCTGTGTATTAAATGCAAAGGTTATGTATTATTGTGGCCTGGATGGTCAAAAGTCCATATTAAACAAGGTGGAAGACCAGAATGATCTTCCAGGACAATATGTATGAAGTGTATTTCCTGGGATCTACAGGGGGATGTGAATGGAAATTTCCCAGCT
Source organism: Sternotherus odoratus (assembly GCA_032164245.1). Taxonomy (NCBI): domain Eukaryota; kingdom Metazoa; phylum Chordata; order Testudines; family Kinosternidae; genus Sternotherus; species Sternotherus odoratus. The sequence continues at coordinate 205,403,921 of JAVMKO010000002.1, read as the reverse complement.
ATGAAAAAACCCAGCCTTTTGAAATGACACACTTAAAACTGGACCTTTGGTTGTTGATTACCTGTTTCCAAGATCAAAGGCCCAAGCTATATAAAGGAAAGACTGAACTATTCATGAGTGACAAAGAGTCTTGTAGCACCTTATAGATATAACAGATATAATAGGGGTGAATTTCACAGTGTAAATAACTTAAAGTCAATCTAATCAGACCTATACAAAAAACATTAGCAACTTTTAAAAAGTAACCAATACTTCTATATCAGTGAAATTCTGATTAGCAATTTTATGTCATTTTATATATGAACCTGTAAATATTGTTGTTTCCTGACACTGGAGTTTCCATTATCAAATTTGTCAAGGCTTCGCTGTTTTGCATTCAAATCAATAAATTTTAAGGTGATATTCTCTCCTTTTTGTATGCACAATATATGGAATAGGTCATGCTATCGTAAAAGCTGAAGCTCAGGGTGTGAAAGGAGATTTGAAAATGAACGGGTTGCTTACAAGGTTATACTTACCCTTTTCCTAAGTAAAAAGTCCCCAAGATTGAGACATACATTTTTCTAAAGGACAGAATCTAGCCACATAGTGAATCAGTTCATTCCTGGTATCAGTTCATTGATTTAGTTGGGTTTCAGCAGGGATAAATTTGGTCCATGGTGTCTGTCTTGTTTAACGCATGTAAAAATCCAAGCTAAACAGGGAAAACATAAAAACCGACTAGGCCGTTAGCATTAAAATTGTCTGCAGAGACAGATTGTGTAATGTAGGGTTTATTGAATCCCCGTAGCTTTCCAGCAAAGCTTACTGTGTGAGTTGAATGTAGAGTATCCTGGTGTAATTTAAATGAAAATGTTGACTAGCCCTAAAAGATCCATTAGGAGGCCTAAGCTGAATAGGCAGCCATTTGCTATGTCCTCAACACCTGCTACTTAAAACAAGAGAAACGCTGTTACCACGGGTTACCAGAAGATACTATGTTCCAATGGCAAAGAGGCAATTTTAGAAGAATTCATGTTTCTTAGGACTGAATGTTATAAAACACACGAAACAGCTTTGTAATACAGAGCTAAAGTGCAAACAAGTGCTGCAGCAGGAAGCATGTCTTAGTTCATAAGAAAGCATTTCACAATAAATAAAAATAAATATGTCAGCTTGAATGAATTCTTTGTTCCACGGTTATGATTTGCACAGTTCTAATTACAGTGCAGAAAACGGTGCCACTCAAGTGCTGTGATGTCTCCAGTTTGGGAAATCTGTGGAATGCAGACAAGGCTGGCAAGCAAACGTAGCTACATTTCAGAGAGAAATATACTTTTGGTGGCTGATCTGCCAAAATGCTGGGCTCCCAGGAGGAGACACTCAACACTTAGTTGGATCAAATCTTTAGATTGTTTTATATTGGGCAGTGAGTCCTGCCTATAGCCCATTTCAGCTGTCCAACCATCCTTATTCAGAAAAGCTCTTTTCAGGCCTTTCTTTAAGTCCCATTGAGTTCAATGGGGCTTAAGCATGTGCTTAAAGTTTACCATGTGGTTAAGTGCTTTGTGGACATAAGCATATGCTTAAATGCTTTGCTGAATTGGTCTAAGGCACTTAAGCTTGTGCATAACTTAAACCATGTGAGTTTACATGTGGAATTTGATTACTTGGCTTGGCTGGGGCCACAGCTGCCAACTTGCATGCGGTAAATAAGCACCTTGACTCTCACAATAAGCCAAAAATCAAGCTAATCCCATTTCAAAACAAGGCCAAACCAAGCCAACCTCTAAGAACCTCAACACTCCTAGATCCCACCAGCGTGCAGTCTGGGACTGTGATGGGCCTGCTGTGCACCCCTGATTCTCTCCCCACCTTGTCCTTGCTTGCCTCTACTTGCTGGGAGCCAATAAAAAAAGAAAAGAAAAGAAGCAGCAACAAGCTACAACAAGCAACAAGCTACAAGCCAAACAAGCAACAAGCCCAAAACTAGCTAATAATCAACTCACAAGCCAATTAAGCCAAAACCAAGCCCAATTTCTGCATTTTTTTTGCGGGGGGTTCGCATGTCTGTCTGGTGTAGTAGAAAATCAATTTACCAAAGAAATGACCGCCTAAATCTTGCGATACTTTGCCGCCATTAGCTTGAAGTGAGACTTCACGCACTCAGTTAGAAAACCCAGTGGCTACTGCGCAGGATCACGCTGCGGCAAAATGTAACCAATGAGAGCACAGTGCGGCAAAACACAGCCAAAGAGAGTGTTTCTGATGCAATACTTAAAGCATCAAAACTCTGTGCTGCGACACAGAGACATTCCTTTCGTTCCTTGTGCTTGCTTGGAATCCTGCTGCAGCAGAAATAAAGATCCCCCTACTGGGTGCCTTTGTCTTTTACTTCAGTCTCGTTTGTCTTATTCCCACCTGGGAACGAGCCTGGGAAACCAATGAAGGTTTCCCACTACATGTCTGGGGCCTAAGAATGCAGAGAGTGAAAGCTCTGAGTTGTCCAGTCTTAAGGAGTTAAGTCTAATATTTTGCAGCATGTGGTCATTAAAGTATGGCCCGGCAACACTAATATAGTTAGGCTTCTCTGATTAATTTGGATGTAGTTTTTTTAATTATGCAGTTCGCAGTGTGACACATCAATGTGTGTTATTCCAATCTTTCTAACACAGAGACTGGTAACCTTTGCCATGTGGCCTGCCAGGGTAAGTCCTCTGGTGGGCCGGGCCAGTTTGTTCACTGGCCACATCCACAGGTTCAGCTGGTTGCAGCTCCCACTGCCCGTGGTTCACCATACAGCCTCAGTTGCCCTGAAACTGACATTTGGTATGAATCATCACACCAACACTTCCCAAACCCTCAGACCAGCCCTATGTATAATAGACATATAACAAAGGACAGAATCCAATTACATTTAAAGGAAAATTATTGCACAGAACCATCCAAAAATGACCTAACATCAGCTAAAGATGTAACTCACCAAAATACAATATGAATATGTAAGTATATTCCAATGCCCTTTCTGAATATTAAAGTAAAAGTCTTAGAAGCGGGAAGAAATGAGGTATGTCTGTTTTAGCAATAGGGACTTTACAGATGGAAGTTATCATGATTCTCATAGGCTATGTCTACATGCAGAGCTGGGGTATGGTGCTGAGTTTATGTGCACATACTCACGCTAGCTCTCATTGAATTGGCACACTACACACAGTAGTGTAGCTGTGGCAGCATGGGTAGTTGTGAGTGGGTGGGCAAGGGGTAGTCACCCTGAGTGTGTAGCCACAGGGTATAGGTCAGTTTGGACTTGTGGCGGTTAGCCCATGTGGCTGCTCATCTCTGCCAATGCTAGCGCTGCTACGTGGCTGGTTTTAGCATACCAGTTCAATGAGAGCTAGCACCAGGATGTCTCATTGAGCTGGGAATCACACATAGCCGTAGCCTACCAGTAACTGTCATTATTATTTAGTTAAAGGAAATTCAGAATTCATCCTAAGGTTGATGTTGGGGTGTTGTGCATTGAAGATGGTTAAATGCTCAAATATACAGCAGAGCCCAATTCTATAGCTTTACCTGTGGGAGTAATCCTTAGTCACCTTGTGACCACGGAACTTCTTGTATGACCTTAGGTTACATTGATCCCAAATTTAAGATTCCTTTTGTTATGGCTATTGACATTAGTCACTGTAAGAGTTGGTTTTTTGTTTTTTGTTTTTTTGCTTCGTTAAGTTTATCTATAACTTTCAGTTCAACTCTTTGTCATGGAAGTTTTAGGGGGGAGGGGGGAAGCCCCCATGGAACTAACATGATGTTTACTGCCATCACATTGTTCACTCTGCTTTCCCTGACCTGTCTCTGTCTTTTTCATTTAGCTCTTTGAGGCCAGGATCATCTACGACTCTGTTTTTGTACATCGCCTTGCACAACGAGGTTCTGTTCTTGCTGGCCCATAGGCACTCCTGTAATAAGAGATGATCATAATTAGTTCAGGCCCAGTAGAATCTGCTGAATTAAACCAAGACATTATAAATTTGGTTCTGCTATCACCTGTATGACAGATAGCATGAATATTGCTGGCTGAACTATTGCTTATGAACAACGCACCACTCTTTATTTCACTTACATCAGTGTGCTTCTGTTGATTGAAAATACAGTAACTCCTAATTTACAGTACTTCTGTGTAAGTTGGATCGGGCCCTTTATGTTGCATGAAAATAGGTAATTTATTATTGGTGATCCATCAAAAAAAATCCTGATGTTCTTTGAATGATTTTGATTAATCATTTTTAAATTAAGATTTTTTTAAATTTTGAAACTGCATTTGTTATTTGTGTTGTATGGGTGGCCCTGTGAGTCACATGGCATGGTTTCTGCTCCTTGGGTTAATAACTGAAACTCGGTAAACGTGTGGGTAACATATAGCAAATAATTCTCACTTTCACTTGGATTTTCAGATAAATCATCATTTATGTTAAATATGATAAAGTCTTTAGGATTCCAAACCCTTTCAAATATACTCAGAAAATACTTGTGAATAATAAAATATTTGACCTACAAAACATAGTAGAATGACCTAGGCAGTTTTAGTGATGACTATACTTATCAATCAGGTGTATTTTACTACTTGACTGGGCTCTAGGTATGAGCTATGATGTCATGCCACTGCATCACCATGTCTTGATGTTGAGTTGCATGATGATGTTGCATTGCCAAAGCATATGATGTAAAAGCTACCATGCCAGAGGTGATTAATAATCCTTCTAAGTCCAATAGCTTGTCTCCAGCACTAGGTAGTATCAGATGCTTCAGAGGAGGATGTAACAGAACAGACTTGTCATCCTGTGCTTCATAAGGTGATTTTATTTTGACTGGCTCCCTGCACTTCAAAAGCCCATCCCTTGAATGAAGGGGAAATTAACTAAGTTCTCCACATTTTGTGCTCTGTAACAATCCTTGAATGTCTCTGATTTTGCCCACAGAAAGTAACTTACTTGAGCTTGACTTATGATGTAGTAGAGTAAGTAGAGTTTTCTCAGCTCCTTTGCAGTAACTTCCCACAGACAAGCAGGAAGAGGGTAAAATTTATTTGACAGGTGACTGCAGTGTAAGCTATCACACATTTTCTATTAAATTTAAACCTCATAATAACTTGCTGCCCACTGAAACAATGAAGCCATAGCACTGAAAAAGAATTTTCATAATGGAATGGAAAAATTACATTTAAAGATATGGAGGAAAGATATCCAGATAACAAAGCAAAAATAAAATTAATTTTTGAAAGCGTGCAGTAGTAAAGATTTTCCACATGACTAGATACTATTATTGAACTAATAAAAATATCACTGTTATTGAGAAATAAGGTAATAGTTTTAGCTCTGAATAAAAATTTAAATCAGAAAAATGTCTTTATACTTACAGTTAGGAAAATCATCATCTTATCATTTCTTTTATACCACAGCATCAAACTTAATCAGTGTGTGCAAAGAGTGTGTATATGCATACAGACACACACACACACACACACACACACACACACACACACACACACACACCAGCTACACACATATATAATGTATTGCATATGGGTACAAGTTCCAGAGAAGAAATACTTCCTCTATTGGTGAAAAGACAAAAGTGTTGCAGTAGAGATACTCATTTGCACAGGCTAACCACACATAATTCATCTGTGGGCACTTAGGAAGTCATAATAAACTATACATGAACTTGGATTTGGGGAAATAGGGGTCCCCAGAGACATGCAAAGTGGGAAAAGAGCTCTTACCTCGGTATAAAGAGCTCATTTCAATGTTCCCAAGACTCTGCTCAAAGGTCCTTTGAACTTTCTTGGTTTAGTGATGAGAGATGACAATAGATTGTGGTCTTCAAGACAAGAGATGATGCCATGGACAGGAGCAGAGATGAGTCGACTTCAATGAGACCTTGCCTGATTAGCTGGAATGACTAAATTGGGTTAGGTGCTGGCATCTTCAGACAGGAACAGGAAAGCAGAATCCTTGGGATTGGTAACAGATTGACTAAAAACACTTGGATGACTAGTACTTGCTGATCCAAAACTGTGAAAGGAGTTTGGTAGAAAGGTGAGTTAGGGCAACCAAGGGACTGTCACCTGAGGGATGTTCTCACTGTTGAGTGGTATGAGAGTTAGACTACTGCCAGAGTTACTCTTTCGTTATTTGCATATTGTATTCTATTGCTGTTTTCCCAATGTTTTCCGTGTTTGTACACTGACTGTCTCAGAGTGTTGTGAGTGGGAAGTTCTGCCTATTAAGGGGACTCATGAAGGGTTTGCTTAGTTGTTCCCAGTTTTCTCATTAGGGGTTCAGGTCAGTTTAGATATTTGTCAAGAGTGGCCATATGTATACTAAGTCTGGCCCTTGCTGCTGCCATTATCCAATGGCAAAAGAGCTACATGTATGTAAGTATGTATGCATACACACATGCACCTATCATAGGCATACATACATTATAGGGGTGTGGTAGTGCCTTTATATTATGCTTGGGTTCACTTGGTCACTTAAAGCATGTTATCAATTTCTTTGTTTTGTATGAAATATGCAGTGTACCTTCCTTCAGATTTCCTACACATACTTTGTGGGTAAATGCTGAATTCCCTGGGGATTTTTTATTCAATCTGTAACTTAGTTTCTGAATTAGAATTAACTAAAATGAGACTTTACGAACCTTTTCCACCACTTTCTGACCTTTTCTTGAAATCCTTTTTGCTAACAAAAGGCTAATTTGTTATCATTCACACTTTCCATATGGGAAATTAGGCTGCAGTTAAGCAAACACACCATAACAATTATTTCTTCCCATGCCCCCTTACTCATATAGGCTTACAATGGGACTAAAGGAACCCAGTGGGATTGGTGCTACTCATGTCCTCAAATATGACCACTACTTAGCATGTGTGTATGTTGTGAGCATATAGCCTTAGAAAGAAAACTTCCATTTCCCAGTGTTCCCAGTAACACTGAAGCATCAGGAAAGAATGCCCCCATTTCACTAAAGGCTTTGTGGGGAAATACTGGCACAACATGTGCTACAAGACACCAAATGTGCAATACATGACCAAAATGTAGAACAACTGTATTTTGTAGCATGAGTCATTGCCCCTTCTCCTAGAGTAAACTAAAGGATATTTTGATGGGGATCCCACTCCTTTTCCCCAAACCAGAAGTCTGATTCAGATAAAAAGTGGTACAGTCAAGAAATCTGGTAGCTTGATGAAAGCAAGACTGTCCCAAGACAAGATGTCTACCTCTTGGCTCTGGTTTCCGATGTTATTGAAGATGCAGGGAAAGACTGCTACCCCTTATGCTCAATAGCTAAGAGAATGTGAAAATATCTATGGTGTGAAGTTTGTCTCAGCTGGTCAGTATTAGGGTTTCTGGGAAAATAAGGTCTTCTGGTATCCAATACAACTGAGATGGGCCCACCTGACCTCCTCAGGCACAGAATTCACAACCCTCCTCACTACACACTGTTTCTCCCCTTCTCCCAAGCTCAAACATCCCCACTCCCTCCATATCTACACATGATATCGGGGAAGTTTGGAGGGAAAAGGGATACTCTCCATACTTCCCTCAAACCCTCCTACATTTGCCAACTAGAAAATCCAGGTAACTTGTGTCCACATTTTGGGCTGGTCTTCACTAGGGGGGGTAGATCGGCTGTAGATACGCAAATTCAGCTACGTTAATAACATAGCTGAATTTGACGTATCTACAGCCGACTTACCTGCCCTCCTCATGGCGGCGGCAGTCGGCGGCATGCTACTCCGTCAACTCCAGCTTGCACCTTTTGGCAAGCTAAAGTTCTGGAGTCAACAGGGGTGCCGCTGGTGATCGATTTATCGCATCTTGACCAGACGCAATAAATTGATTGCCAAAAGATCGATCCCTCCCCAGCATAGTGAAGACAAGCCCGTTAATGCTGAATATTTGCTATTGTTGCTGAAGCTTTAAGTAAGGTTTTGCATGAATGCTGTGAAGGATTTATGTGTTGTGTGTGTTATGTTCATGGCATACACACAGAGAAGTTAGATTAAAACAGAAATATTCTTGCTGGAAAGTTGCAATGTAACACTACTTTATTTCTTTGAATTCTGAACAGTTACACACAAGAACCCAAACACAGAGGGTGGGGAGACAGACCAGGCTGCTCCCTCGAAAAACAAAGGTGTGTGGGGAGGAGGATGCACAACTCACCCTACCTTGCTTTACCTTGCTTTAGGCTGGCTGTCTGCAGAGTGACTCTGTCATAAACTTCCCCACAGAGCCGCCTAAGCTGCTAGAAGACATAAGAAACACTCTGAGAATTTAAAGTGATAGATCACCATTTTAACCATTGTGAGTACACCACTGTGTAAAGTGCATATCCTTGTATCAGTTGGAAGCAGAAGGAAGTTCCTTTGGGAAGACAAGAAGTCTATCATTGTCAGCAGACAAATGTTATGTGGGCGGAGAGGTATCCCATAACTTGGTATTTCCTTGCTGTTTAAGGTCTGCTTCGGGAGCATGTCACACTTAATCAAATTAATCCCTTTTAAAATGGGCTCTTGTTTGTAAAATCTCTCTATATACATATTACTGTGAAGGTCAGCCAGGAATGAGAAGCAAGCGAATTAGTTCTGGAAAAACTTCAGATGAATACAGTAAATCATTGAGACAGACATGACTTGCATTTTCCACATAAAGCAATATGGATTAATTTACTAAGCAACCGATTCTGTGGAGCGCTGAACACCCTTCAGGGATGGACTCCCAGAATAAAGTTCATGCCTGTGCAAAATCCAGTTTATGGCTCATGAGCCACTTAAACCCCAAAATAGGGTTTAATTGAGTCTTTAGTGGTCCATGCATTCTGTGGTGAATCTTTGCTTACCCTAAATAATGTATGTGTTGCGTAGCATTTATGAATGGAGTGCCTTCCATATGTGTTTTTTGAAGTATTGTAGAACAAGCATATACCTAACCTATGTATCTATCAATTTGACCGGTCCCCAGCCCCATAAAAATCATGTATGTAACGAATAGCAATAGAAATCCAGAACTACAAAGAAACAAGACATACACAAGTAATTAACAAAAAATATATTTTGTAACATTTGCTTTTTTCTAATGCTAAAAATAATCACCATGAATAAAGGACAAACACAGAAAGCTTGGCTACTATCATTATTTTGCCATTTTAACAGCTTACATTCAATGGATAGTTTTAATTTTAGAGATAAAAAAATCACAGTCACAATTTTTCCCCTCTGTGGTCCCTCAAGAATATGTTTTCAGGCTCTCAGCTGCCACCTCTTTAGAGCAGAGACCATCTCTTTCCCTCCTCACTGGGACTTTTAAAGGTGGGCATCCTCTCCCTTCCACTATGATAACCTCAAGAAGGTTATCCTAAAGGTCAACCAGTGTGCATATTTCCTCCCTGCCTCGCCCCCCCCCCTCTCCGCACTCCAGACAATGATTGTTTTTACCAGTGATCACACAGCTCTTTCTTGGCAGGGTACATTTATTTTACTGTCAAAAAGCATACAGAGAAAACATTAAAACAATAAAAGTTCTTACATTCTTACTCATGAGTCTTATGTGGCCCTAGTATGCCAAAGTCTTTTCAACCTTTCAGCAAAAGCTGGAATCCTGCTAAGATCCAAAATCCTCTGTTTGTTGAAAAAGACCCCGAATCTTCTCAAACTCAACCTTTATATACCAAAAGCCCCTTATTTATTGCCCAGTCTTTGAAAAAAACCAGCCTGAAGCAATATATTCAATGCCTTAGAGTACCAACTCTAGTATACTTACATGGTGTATGTATGCAGTATTTGAATTCGGTTGTTTGAGTTCAAGCATGAGAACAGGAATATACTAGGAGTGTCACATAAAATCTGTGTCTTGGGTAACTATTCTGTCAAGTCAACAAATAATCTTTTGAAATCTAAGCTGACAGAAGATTGATTCATTGAAGATTGATATCCACAAAGGACTCTGGGGGAAAAGGACAACTGAAATGGGCCAGTATGGACTATCAGTGCAAGAAAGACAAAGCAGATATTGTGAAGAAAAGGAAACAGCAAGACTTTGGAGTTCCTTTGAAAAACATAATAACATGTGGTTATTATGCAGCTCTTTTTATTTGCATTGGAAAGTTATCTGACCAAAGTTAATCATTAACTTTCAGATATATCTATATATACCTGTTAGTCTGCAGAAATTAGACAAAATTTTCCTCAGGTACAAAGATACAAACCTTACATTAAGAATGTAGTCTTGCAAAATGCAAAGCTCTCTTAACTTTGTTCGGAGTTAAGAGAGTTCAGCATCTCATGGGTTTGGTCCATGAAAGGAAAGATCTTAATCAGCAGTGTTGTTGGCACACATACTAGTTAACCTCTGAAACCTATCCAACACCCCAACCTCCTATCCACCTTCTCAAGTTTCCTTTTACCTGGAAGTTAAATCACCACAAATATAAACCACAGCAGGTCCTGAGCTAGTCTCCCTTCATGGACAGGTATTGGGGCATAACTACAATGGTACAGGTCATGCAGTTGTGCCAGGGAGAATAAGGGGCCCAACCAGCAGAGGCCACTCTAGGCACCACTGTAGATATGCCACAGTCTATCTAGAGGCAGACAGGGCTCTGAAGTCAGAGCAGAAAGTGTCCCCCCCTGCCAGCTGAAAATGTAGCACTGCTCTCCACCCTGGGCGTGAGTAAGATCATGGCTGAAGTTCCTCAGGCACTGATCAGCTCAGGGCTGCTCCTGCTGGTACCACCAGTGCGCTGCTTCTTGGGGCTCCGTTGGTGCCCAGCCTACACCTGCTGCTCCATGACCAATCCCCACAAGGAGCCCCTGCCCTGGCCACCACCCCCAGGACTTGCAACTCTTAGCTGAAAAACACTTTTTATGGAAAAGTTTTGAATAACCAGGATCAAAAGATAAATTCTGCAGCCATTGGCATGGTATGAAATTCTTGGGTCCTAACTGACAAAGTATTTTTACTTATAACACTTCACAAAGCAACTAAGAATTAAAGACATCCTGAAAGACGGTAGACAATTCTGTGTACAATTTAGGAAAAAACAGCCAATGCAATTCAAGCCATCCTGATGATACAGTTAGGCTAGATTTTAGAAATACCCATATTGGGATAGAAAGCCAGAACATGAGGCAGAGTTTACCTTGTCTTCACAGGCTAGGAGAGGGTTAGTGATTGTAAGAAGCTATTTAAGGATGAAGCTTCTAATTCCTTCTGAAGACTCATGAATGCCAGCTGACCTACAGATACACTTTTAGTAGGGTCACAATATCAAATGTATTAGTCTTTTTGAAAAAGGGTCTCATATTCTCAGACTATGTTCTGGACTAAGCAAACATTCCTTTTATAAATAATAAGCAGAGTTATCCTAAAGGGATGCTCTGATTTTAATTGTAGGATCCAAATTAGAGTTTGCTATAATCTGCCTCTGAAGGACGATATTGTGTTTGTGGAAAGCACAATTCTGCAGTGTCCTTGAACCAATTTCCTTCTGCTCAGATTAGAAGACTACACTTTTAATAGAGAACTGAGCAAGCAGGGTTAGTTCTGATTAAAGGCCCACATTTTCAAACATGAGTGTCTAATGTTTAGTGGTAAAATGTTTGATGTTAAAAATTTCTTTTGATGTTATTAAAACAATACAGCTAAAAATGCTCAAAATTCAAATGAAGTAGTCCATTCAGGTCAAATAAAACACTTTGTGCAACCTCTCTTTAACTTTGTCCCAAAATGATTTTTTCCCCCAGAACTGCCAGAGAACTGAAGAATCTATTATTTGTCTAGCTCTCCTTATCATCTTCTGACACTATAGGATGTATAAACTGTCATTGATTTCCTTTCCACCGTCACCTTCCTCCAGCCCCTCTGTAATCCAGGCTCCTGCCCCAGACACATTCTTTCTCCATGCTGCTCAATCTCCTGTTCCATACCTGCCCCTCCATATTTTCTCTCCTCTCTTTATGGTGCACATTTTTGTGGCCTCTCCTCTTTTTTTCTATTAAGAAAAAGAAGCCTTTCGCATTTAGGTCGACATACATAGAATCATGTAAAGACCAGTAGTTCCGTGACAGCTAGAGCAACAGAAAACATTTGTGTCTGATCTTTATAGATTAATATCCCTTTTAGCAGCATTTTCTAACAGATTATCACACCTCTGAATGGAGAAAAAGGGTAGGTCTTTCCTATACCTGCAAGAGTTAGTACTATATCCCTTATTGCACTGAACACAATCAATAGAAGTGCCAAACCCAATTGGTGGTACATTTTAAAAGTACCTTTAGAGCCTGGTCAGGAAACCTTCCCTTCTTGTGGTTGATTTTTGAATGCACTTTAAATGTACGTAGCTAAACATATTCTGATAAACTGCTTCCGGTGTATAGAGGTTACTCAATGGTGTATAAGGGTTCATTTTTTTAATTCATCTCAAATTTCAGTTCAGCCCCCAGATGTCAGTAATTAAACTTATGAAAAGATGACCATGTCAGGGAGTTTGACAAAGACACATATTGATGGTAATGTGCTGTTCTGTACGGTATGCAGCAAGGATGTAAATTACGTTCAAAATCAGAGAAATACAAATTGCCATTCTGTTAATTTTATTTCGTGATAATGATTGATGGCACTGGTAGGTTTCAAACTTGCCTAAAAATTGTAAATATATCAATAAAACATTGTGTTCAACTAATACCTATATATATTGTGGTAAGTGAAAATAAATTCCAGTGTTTCATTTTAATCATGGAAAAACATAGATTTTTATGTTTTTTATCAGATAATTTTTTGGGGGGAGGGTTATCATGGAAAACCTGGAGTGACCTGGTGGTCACTCATTGGAGTTAGCGATACAGAAGAGCACGTAGACATTGCCACAACTAGGAATTGCAGGCTTGATTCTGATTACATTGACCCTATAACTTCTCATTGACTTCTCCATTAACTTCCTTCCATCTCACAGGTTTAAGTAAGATGACAATCAGGCTCACAGTATTTTTGTCTCAAAATTCTAGTTGTCTTTGTTTGTTATCTTCATACCAACCCAATATTTTTATTTAAACTCCTCTTCTGTTGAACTGTAGAGAATAATGATGTAAGATTTCTGGTAATATAACCAGTCCAGACACCTAATTAAAAACGGCAAAGCACAAAAGTGATTGAAAATGTCTGGCTAGATTTAAAATATATATATTTTGGAGGATAGTGGAAACTTAAATGAAAGGTCGACATTAAGGTGACATCAAAGTAACTGTCTTCTCTTTTGAGAGGTGAAACTGTTATCAAACCCCTTTATTGATAAAATCGGTATTGCATTAGTCCAAGCCTTTGGTGTTATCAGATCATTTGACAGCTTTGACTGAATTTCGTGGGCTGTTTTAAGGCTGGCTTTTTGTACCTTTCATCTCACTCTACCTCCACACCTCATCCATATCACTTCTTGTTATCTAAATACACAAAAAGGAAATTTTTGAAGAAGGACCTGTGTGCTGCTGAAGAAATGAAGAGATTGTGATTTCCCTATAGATTGTATTGCCTTGGTATGTTGAAGATAATGTTTGCCACCCATGGACAAGAAGCCTCTAAAATATAACCAGGGAAAAATTCCCATTTTTGCTTTACAAAGCTGGATATCATTTAAAAATACAGGTATGTGATCCAAATGCTGATTATTTCCTAAACTTTGTCAAAACTATGAAAGTAAACTTAGACCAGAGTTAGTTTCTGTAGCATTCTTGAGGCTGCTCTAAGTCACACCAAAATCCAAACCATCCATCAGAAAGTCCCCAAATGTAAAATATGCAAATGTAGCTCTGACTGAAAAGATAATTGGGCTCGATTTTTCAACATACAGAATAAAATCTGAAAGTCACACTAATATGCACATATTACAGAGTTGCAATAGATTTTATTTTCTTCATTTCATTGTTCAAAGGCCCATCCTATCTCACTGGACAGATTATGTCAAATAGGAACAGACCTTCATTTGAAGAAGCACTGAGCTGTCTCCTTTCATTTCTTCCATAGCTTCAGGCATGAAGGAGGTTACATTTGCCCTTTTCATAGCTCTTCTGACCAATGTGAAGGGATCCAGGTTTGACTCTGCTTCTTCCTTGCCCCCTTTGGACTCTTATGCAAGAACACCAGGTGGTCTATAAAGGAGCAATCTATACTCTTCCTACAACAGGGTTTGCTGGTGTTCTTAACCCTTGTAAAGTGCAGACTAGGCATAGGGTTAGGCACAGAGAAAAGGCCCTAGGGGTCCCCAAATATAAAAACTAGGGGTCACCAAATGAAATTAATAGGTAGCAGGTTTAAAAAAACAAAAGGAAGTATTTTTTCATACAATGCAGTCAACCTGTTGAACTCTTTGCCAGAGGATGTTGTGAAGGCCAAGACTACAACAGGGTTCAAAAAAAGAACTAGATAAGTTCATGGAGGATAGGTTCATCAATAGCTGTTAGCCAGGATGGGCAGGGATGGTGTCCCTACTATCTGTTTGCCAGAAGCTGGGAATGGGAGACAGGGGGTGGATCACTTGATGATTACCTGTTCTGGTCATTCCCTCTGGGGCATCTGGCATTGGACACTATTGGATACTGGGCTAGATGGACCTTTGGTCTGACCAAGAATGGCTGTTCTTATGTTCTAATTCCGCATCATACACTCACACAAGAGTCAAGTACAATCTGGCTACTCAACTGACTGCTGATAGCAATGCTGTGTAAAAGAAAGCTGTCCACAAGGTGTGACAATACCCAGAAAGTATCCCTTAATCTGCCCCATTTATAGTCCATTGATGTCATTGGCAAAACTCCCATTGACAACAGTGGGAGCAAGATGAGGCCCAAAATGTGCCATATGAATATTAACATCTAAGAAGCGGGATTCAGTGACCAGAACGCAGGCAATCATGCACCGTCGTTAAAACAGGCGTTAGTAGCCAGGAATGAGCATCAAGGGTCAAAGCTGGAGTCAGAGACCAGATCCCAGAGCTGAAGTCAGAAGCCAGGAATCAAAGCTGAGGGTCAGGTCCAGGTTACCTGGAGTGAGGCAAGACCGGTGAAGGCTGAGTTCAAAGGTGGGAACAAGCAGGTGTAGAAGCTATCACAGCCCCAAGTAAGGAGCAACTGAATTGCTGCTACTGCTGGGCTTAAGAGCTGGTCTGCTGACTCTTCCCACTGATCAGGCTGTGTACACAATCAGGCAGAGCAGCTGTGCTCATTAGGGTGCCCAGAGACTGGCTCTGCTGCAGGCCCTGATTCCTAATGGTGGGTGTCCTTGCCTTTGAAACTAAGCCTGACCAAACCCTTCTTTTTCTGAAGTCTCATGTGTTGGAAATAACTGCATTTTGCTGAACTACTTTTGGCCACAAAGCAGATTTTTTGAGGTGCCTTCCACTCTCTATGGCCCCTGCCCTATGAAGGAATATATCATTGCATGAGTAAGATGGCTGCTGTAACATAAAATGGTGATTATGTGATGTAGTTGCTGTGCAGAATTTGTCTGGCCTCTGATTAACCTCTGAGTGAAGAAGGGGCCATCAGGGAGTAATTAAGATCTGGTTAAAACCAGTTATCGTTCTGGGTGCTCTGTACAGGGTTAGCAGGCAGCCAAGGCTGCATAACACCTGGAGGTATAGTGGGTTCTCCTTCTGGCCCTGCTGCAAGTGATTGATGACTACTTACAGTGGTTTAGGGGGGATATTTCATTGTTGTGCCACTGGGCTGATCAGCATTTGAATTAATAATAATTAATAAATAATTAATAATTGGTGCAAATAAAGTTCATTTATTGTGTGCATTGATTCAAGTTTTCTTTTCACCTCCTGAAGAACTTCCCACTCTTCTTTGGAGATTCAGGGACCTATCCTGATCTCACTCATTTCAGTATAAATCCTGAGTATTTCCAATGCTCTGAATGGAGCTGTATCAGTGTCAGTAAAATATAAATCAGGACTGAACAGCTGCCTCTTGAAATCCTGACTTTGTATATTACTTCATTGGCCAGTGGGAATTACTATTGCACAGTTAGCCTGGAACAAGGCGGGCTGAGCACATTGCTAGTAATTCACTATGCCCCAGCACATTGCTAGTTTTTCCTAGTTTTAATTACAACCTTTTAAAGAACAAAGGCCTATAGGTTATAGACTGTTGAATAGCTACTGCTTTCTGTTTCATGCGTCATGTGCTGGGGATGAACACATGAGGACTCCATGTTTCTGAAACTAAACTGGCTTTTTATTAAGATATCTATTTACAGAGGGCCTGCAGCTCCAGTAGCATTCCAGACACAAGCATGCAGAATGGCTTTTGGGTGCCTCCTCTAATCTCTTCCCCTCAGAAACCTGTGCTGCTCTTCCCAAGTTACATGCAGATTGCTTCATTTCCTTTGTGTAATTTCTCAGTGTATATGCATTATTTTTTCTCCTAAATCCCTTTTTTCTTGACTCATCAACATGTCTCTCATTAGGATTTCTGTTTGGAGCCCTAGGAAAGGTTTATGTGTTTCTAAGGAGTAGATAATAGATGCCTGCACTTCTGTGTTTGTCATCTTGGCTTCCCTTTAATGTAATTCATTATTCTACAAATATACAGTACATAGTGCTGCCAAGTTAATTTGTATAATAATAATGAGCTATTAATTAACATCCAAGAACACATGTTTCTTCCAACAATTTGTAGTAATAAAGTAATTAATGAAATCCAAGATTTCATTCTGTGCTGGAAGTCTGGCTATAATACTCAGACTATTACAATTGTTTCTCCAACAATAATGTTAACCCAAAAGAAAAATGTATGGTATATATAAAAAAACAATGAAACTTGACTGTCATGTGATATAGCAGTTGTTATGGTAACTGTATTACTTTTTATGCACAATTAACAGCATATTCAAGAGGAGCATCCAGCAATTAAAATAAATGAAAATGGCATATTCACCCATATAATTTCATCCTCTGACAAATTTCTACATTTGCCAGTTTCACAAAAAAGGTACCATCCTCTATGCCTTTTTAATCAATGGCGTCATCCATTATTATTTGCAAGATCTTTGACATCCTGAAATGTAAAGCACAATTGAAGTGCAAAGTGTGATTCTTTGTTTACTTTACTGCTTTGTATATATCTGAGACCAGGTGAGATCTGGTTTTTGAACTGTGGAAGCTGGAGGTCAGGCTGTAGTGAGAATCAAAGGGTAAATGGAACCCTGTGGTGCTGGCCTTAATTTGAACATAACTTGTCTGATTAGCAGTACCTGCACTCCCAGCAGTGAGAATCTGAAAGGAGGGTGGTTGATCAAGTTTTAAAAAGGGTGCAACAAATAATTGAATGAATTTATTCACCAAGAAATTCTTTGCTGGTGTTACTCAGTTGACTTCAGTTGCGGACCAGATTATCTGTTGGTGTCACTCCTTGATTTTATTAGAATTAGACTAAGGGCTTGTCCTCCGGCAACCTGGAGTCGAAGGGGGAGCCGCAGGCGATCGATCCCGCACCGCAGGAGTGAAGACGAGCCCTAAGAGATTGGTCTATTATTCTACAATCACATTTCCCTTCCTGTCATGAATATTGAACATTCCATTGAATGGGACCTCTTCTGTTTATTGCTGATCCAGGGTCCAATCCTGAAACATCTTGGTTAGAGATGGTATAGAGGGTTGTTTTTTATCATAATTTTGACATTCAAATGAAAAGCAACAAAAATGTATGGATGAAATTCTTCAGAATTTTTGATGCCACCTAAATTCTTTAGTATTCTTAAGCACTTTTCAATATCCACACTATTTTGCAATAATTTCTTGAACCACTGTGCATTTGCTCATATGGCATCCACAACCCTTTATCAGTCTTTTCCCTGCAAATATTAGAGGAGCAATTATTTGGTTCACAAAAAGTCAAAGAGTTATACTTGTGTCAAATTTGTATAAGTGAGAGCAGAGTCATACTCTACACTGCATTTGGCTGCTGCCCATCATGTTGACCAGTTCTGTCTCACAATTTCCTTATGCTCCCCCTTAGGCCTGTCTTTATTCATCTGTTGTCTCTTGCCTTTTGCGTAGATTATAAACTCTTTGGGATAGGGACCATCTTTTTGTGTTATGTGTGTAAAGTGCCTAGTAGAATGTAGCCATAATCCATGACTGGGGCTCTTAGATTTTACATAGTATAAATAATAATGTAACCTTTCTGCCAAGTGGAGCTGGAAGCAACCAGGGCTGGGTTCAATATCTAGGGATTACTTTTCAACAATACAACACAGAACCAGCTCAAGCCCTCACCCAATAACCCGGGCTTTGGATCTCTGGCACTATGTATGGGTTGATCACTGTCATAAGTATGAAGTGCCTTAGAATTACTGTTTTACCTGTAAAGGGTTAAAACCTGAACAGGAGAGGGGATGACGTAAAAGCTCTCATTCCTAAAGACAAAGGAGTTTAGTTTCACTTTTTCCCGGGCACTCTGCCTGTCTCCATCTTCTCCCCGGCTCTGGGGAAATGAATCACCTTTCTATTCATCCCTTGATAAGTTTCTAAGTCAGCCTGGCAGTAAGTGAAGTTGTTAATTGTATAAGCTTGTAATCGATCTATGGTGTCTCTAACCTCATCAGGCAGAGAAATCCCAAGGGAGGGGTTAAGAGGGGTTAAGGCGGGTTAAGGCTAGAACTGAGTATCTGTGAAGTCTGTGTAAGTTGTATGTTTTTCTCTTTTCTTTATTAAACCTTTTTTTTGTTATAAGAATCGTCTGTTAATTCTATTGGAGGGATCCTAGCTTGGATCGGAGTCTGTGTTCTCAATCTCCCCCAGGTAGCAAGGGGGAGGGGGTGTTACTATTGGGGGTTTTAATGTGCCCCACTCCATAGTTTTGGGGTAATCACATTAATGGTGGAAGCGGGTCCCAAGCCCCATATGGAGAAGTTTGGGTTTTGGGGGAAAGGATTTAACCTAGACTGGAAAAGTAGCTTGGAGTTAATTGGTCTTTCACATAAGAGATCCCCACATCTTTACCCTAGAGTTTAGAGTGGGGGGAAGGTAATCTCTTACAATCACACATTAACCTTTTAGGGAGGGTTGTGGACACTGAAGAGATTTGCAAAAGAACTTCCTATATCTGCAGTCAGCTATCCCAAATCAGCAAACAGTGCAATTCATTGTTAATCCTCCTCTTTTAACCTCTATTCTAATCTACTGTAGTATTTATTTAGAGACCCTGTGTGAACTACATTAGGATAGTGACTCAATATCTTGGCGATATTTGATATGTAAATCCTGTATTTATTTTTAATTTAACTAATGAGACTGGATTGTTATTTAAAATGGCCTCAGGAATGTTATGCATGTGTATTTACAGTACTACTCTATCACCTGTTGCATCGAGGCTAACTTCCTGTATGCTCCTCTGTGCAGGCATCTCCATTTGGAATAAGTTGTAATTTTTGCTTTTGGTGTTTTTTATTATTATATAATGTTTAATTTCACTTCAGAAGTTCTTGTCCTGCACTCTGGTTATATATTTTAGACCCAGCTGACATCATGTTGTGTTATTTTGACTGGTGTTTCATGTACTGTAACTTAAAGTGGCCTGAATTTTCAGAAGCAGGTATGCTAAATTGTCCACTTGCTGTGCTCTTGTGTGTGTGTGTGTGAGAGAGAGCACACATTATTGTTCAGATTGCCTTGATTTCTCTTTTGGAGACACACTAAAAACTGTCATTGTTTCCAAACTTGCTGATCTTTACTCTGTAAAAAGGCAGACATTTGTAATATAGTATTTTAGTCCGTTGTTCTCAATGGCTAAAGTTGCACTGAGATGTGGTGGGTCATTGCAGAGGATCACCAGTTTAGGGGTTGTGTGTGGTTGCCTGCAGATCCCCTAAGCTTTGTAGAAACAGCCCCCACACCCTTTGCAAGTCCCTGATCTGGATGCATTGGGAACTAACCAGGGGGAGGACCTGAGGATAAGAACATAAGAACAAAGAGCATTTCATGCAGTGTCTGATGAGATAACTTGATAAGGTACAAAGCCTGCTTTAATGATGGAGATCTGAAGTCTATAAGGCAGATCCTCAGCTGGTGTAACTTGGCACAGCTCCAGTCACGTCAGTGGAATTATACTAGTTTATCCCAGCTGAGGATCTATCCCTGTGTTTGTAGTCAAAACAATGTGAAGCAGGCGAAATGTCTTATTTGTCCTCACTTCCCACATTCTTGCTACTGTCTATTAATGATGCCAGTTGGAGATTTCCTGCCACCGTTTTTTCTGCTCAGTGTTGAACTACTGTGAAAACCAGTTAACCTGCTTCGTAGACCAGGTCACCTTTATTTAAAGTTGTCCCAACAATGTAGTTTCATACCAATGTCTCACTGTTCATATTCAGTTTTTAGTCACCAATCTCTATTTTTACAGGCCTGCCTTTCTACTTGAAGTTATTAGCACTGATAGGATATAGATATTCAGGCCTGTTTAAAGGCCTATACTTTAAGAATTTAGGTATATGTTTATCACTTATCTAGTTATAGAGATATAAAAGAAAGAATCGGTGTAAGGGCCTTCCCTCAGTGTGACAGTCTGAGGCCCTGTTCTTAGGCTATGGCCTTTGGCTAAGCAGGAGAGGCAGCCATAAGTTGGGAAATGTTTGGTCACATCCTCACATTCCAAATTAGTCATATTGAAATAAGGCAATCTGGGGCTGTTAGAAAGGTGAGTCGATCTACCAGCTCCAGAGAAAGGGATGAGCCTAAAAGATATAAAAGGAAATTTAGTTTGATTTTCATTTGGTAAGGACCAGGGGTGAAAGTAGTTATAGGCACTTACCAGTTCAGGGCTGGGCTGGGACTGGCTCTGGGCCCCGGAAGGGGTGGCGTGTTGGGCAGAAGAACGGGGCTGTGGGGGTCAGATCCAACTCCAGTTCACCCCATAAGTGACTGTAGCTCTTCCCTTTGCCCCTGCTGTTGGCTTTATCAGTGTTGCCCTTCCCTCACCCAGTTGGTGGCCCTGCCGATAGGGTCTCTACCAGCAGGGTCCCCGACAGCAGAGGCAAAAGGGGCAGGGACATTAAAGCGCTGCCATAGCAGCACTTTAAAGTGGGGTGAATATGACCAATACAGGTTCTTATTGGTATGCCATACTGGCCTACTTTTACCCTGGTAAGAACTCACTTATCAACAGACACAGCTGGGAAACCCTTATGTCTTCATATATGTAGTTGTGAAATTGTTTTGTTATTATAGTTCCCCCTTTGCTATTGTTTATTTGCATGGTCTCTGTCTGGTTCTGTGATTGTTTCTGTCTGCTGTACAATTAATTTTGCTGGGTGTAAACTAATTTAGGTGGTGGGATATAATTGGTTGGCTAATCATGTTACAAGATGTTAGGATTGGTTAGGTAAATTTCAGTAAAATGATTGGTTAAGGTATAGCTGATAATATTACTATATAAATTAGGGGCAAACAGGAAGTAAGTGGGGATTTGAAAATAAGGAAAAAGGAACTTGGATTTAAGCTTGCTGGAATTTTGCCCCAATAAACATTAAATTGTTTGCATCTTTGGACTTGGGGTATTGTTGCTGTCTGTTCATGCGAGAAGGACCAGGGAACTGGGAGAGTGAAAGAATAAGCTCCCTAAAAAGCATCTCTTTTTAGGTCACTTTGAACCTGAAAATCAGAGACTTAGACATCAAAGTGACCTAAACTGTGTGTGAAAATAACTTCAGGCATACAGCTTGGCACTAACCAAATGACCACTGTGGTTCTGCTGTGCACAACAAACCTATATGGCCTTCCAGTAACCAACTCTGTTACACATCTCATTTCTTCTTCATCAGAAGAAAAGGAGGATTCCAGGCAGTCTCTTTTACTTAAGTGGGGCTTGTGAGCAAGATAAGATATCATGTAATTGTTGACAATAGCAGTCGATTTCAATGGGCTTTTCTTGTTTTCCTTGTCTGGCAAAGTGACCCTTCTTTTCCTTTACTTTAGCTGAGTGATTTCCCTCCCAAAATATTGTTGATCACTAGCTGTTGTGATATTTGTTTAATTACACCACCCCCTTCACTATCTGCCATTAAAGGGGAAGTGTGCGGGTTCAATGCAAAATGAAGTACTTGTATTCCCACTACAACCTAAAGTGAGGTTCTTTGTTATCAAGCGATGGGGAAAGTTTGCTTTGCTATTTCATTACACTTTGCTTAAATACAAATTAGATTAGGCAATGGGTTTAACAGACATTACTCAGGGCAGCAAATTAAAAAAAAGAATTCAACCCTATGACTACTTCCGCTTCGGTTTTGTGACACCCAGTTTTCAAAAATGATTTCTAGAATTCCCCACAGAGTTGCCCGTCCAGGACCTGATCCTGAAACCCATATCTTTTGTGAATAGTCACAACCAGGGCTTAATTTGTGCCAGGGTTTGCCAGGTTTAGATTTGGCAGTTCGTAGCCCCATCACCTTTGGACTTACTGCAAGAGTTACGAATTTTTAAAAAAATTGCTCGAGCTCCAGTATCTACTTGCTTGAGCCCCAGCTCAGCACGTCTTTCATTACAAATTAAGCACTGGTCACAATGATGTCCATGGATCTGATTTTCCTTTCAGTTAAACTAGCATTAGGCCACTGACTTCTCTAGAGTTATTTCTGATTTACACCAGTGAAAATGACCAGAGAATCAGGACCCAACTTGTAAATAAACTAGTTGAAATTATAAAATGTTCTAAAGTAGACATTCAAAAGTAGTAGACATAGATATTTATATATATATTCTATATATGTCTGCTATCTTTTATATATATATAAAAGATAGCAGACATATATAAATGTAGATAGATAGAACCAGTGTTTTTTCCAGTGTATATTATAATCCTAAATGAGGCTTTTTTTAAACCAAGGATTATCCTATAGACTCCAAGACCTCTTATCATTTTTACTAAAAAGAAATGAATATTTTGAATCAGGCGGGAAGAAAGTATCAGATTTTGTATATAAAGGGCCTGATCCTGCCAGATTGTACTTGCTTACTAGTTTCAGTGGGAATTCAGGGCTCAATGAGCAACTTGCAGGAGACACCTAAGATCAGACTTGCTTTTATTCTGTTCCTCTTAGCATTTGGAAAATTCAGAGACAAATCTTATCTGCATGTGATTTTATTCTCCCTCTCACTCACTTTGTTTCCTTATTTTGGGTTCTGTGGAGCGAGGGACTCGCTAGATGGAATGAATGCATCAGAGTAACTTCTCATGTGAACTAGAAATATGGCATCATTCAAAAAGGAAAACATCTGAGTAAGAATAAATCTTTTTTTTAATGTGCTTGAGCTTGTATTAAAAAAATACAGATGTACTGTATGCATATGAAATTTTTGATTAAAATGTCTCTCACCAGTCTGTCTCTTTAATTAAATAAAACCTGCTTGGTATTAATCAAGGCATAAAGAATTTATGCCCCAAATCCAGATTAATTAAAAGCCCAGAAGCTTGAAGAACAGACTGTGTATAAATACTAAAATAAATCAATTCAAACATAATATTTATGGATATGGGCTGTGTATTCTTAATATATAAATATTTTTGATGAGTGATTTATGGTAGATGCACTGTGAAAACACATTGCTTATTAGAATGCATTTAAACATAAAGTTAAGCAAACAGTTTGATTTACACATTTCCTTTATAAACACTTAGTTTTTAAATTATAGCTCTATTTGAAATACTTTTTAATGGTTAATTTCATAACAAATCATGAGACATGTACTGCTTGTTTCACCACATTAGTGAAGAAAGGTTGAAAAACATCTCCTGCAGGATACACAGTACTGTAGATTTGACCAAGCTATATTGAAAATCACTATTTGTCTCCACAGACGGAGGAGTCAAAGTGATTGCAGTATTTGCTGGACAAAGAAGCTAAATATTTTTCCAAATACTCTGGCTTCTAGCTGGAATTCAGTGGTAGACATGAAATATGAGTACAAATTTGTGGGTGAAAATTGTGCCCGGAAAAAGAGAGGCTGTCCTTCTGGTAAGTTACCCCATTATAGTTAGAGATTGTCCTGAACTTTAAAGTCAAACTCTAGGATTAGATCAGCAGCCAAACTTTCAGTGTTTGGATTATGTGTTCAACTTTGGGACAGTTCAGAGATAGGGGAGAGTCATGAATTTCAGATCTGGAGCGGAGTTTCCCCAAAATCTGTGAAGAAAGGTCTGATGTGATGGTTTATCTTGGACCCATCTTTAACTCTAACAGTCTGAAGACCTCATTAAACAATAATCTGGAAAGATGATCTATACATCTCTCTTCTCTAACAAGTCAGTGCAAAAAGCCAACATGCATGATCAATGGACTATAGTGTCCACTGAGGCAAAAGATATTGAAGATTCTGCCCAGAGATCTGACTGATGGCTGCAGTGGTTGCACATATTAATTTCTATGCAATTACAAAATAATGCAAATTATTCTCCCAATTGCCTGCGTTTCTTATGGTAACAATGGTTGCCAGTTACCACAGCTGTGAAGACAATGCATGTCATCACTATAGCTGTCAAATACCAAATTTAACACCTGTTTGCTAGTATTGAGGGTGTGCAGCATGGGCCATAGGATAATTGCTTTACTTAGGATGAGATGGGAGGAGGGACCCTTTGGAAGGAAAGTCTGTATACATTCCAATTATATATATTTCCCTGCTCACTCTTCATTTTTCTACTACACTTTTCCTCCCTTAGCCTCTGGCATTAGTGCTGCATGCTGATAAGATGATATTTTGTTCAACCTAGCCAGGCGGTCTCTGCAAGGTATTTAATGTGGGATCAGCAACACTTGACCTAGGTTTGTGCATGTTATTTGCAGGTCAGGTAGCCCACCTGAAATGCCTAATTTTTGACATCTGCACATACCAGCTGGTAATGAGTATTTGGATTCCTAACATCTCTAGTTTTTAATCTCTTACATTAGACTTGTTAATAAGGATAGATGGAAAGCAGGTGTGGTATTGGTTGAAGGGGTTATTGGCAGACATAATTGCTTCAGCTATTGTTTTAAGCTTTTTCTCTCTCTGCACAGTTTGTCCTTATTGCAGCTGTTGATTGCAGCTAAATGGGGAGAGTGCGGCTTTTCCATTTTCTTCACTATTTACAAATCTAAATCAGTGGATGGAAAACCTCCCGGATTCAATCACTTTTTTGTTAAATGTAAATAAAAAAGTGAACATTCAAAGTGAAGCATTGCAGCTGAGCTGTGTTACCCACAACTTTAACTCCTCCAGAGGAATAATCTAGAGCTGACTGGGAGCCAGCAGTTCCCGTATCTAATTCAGGCTCTAGCATTTATACTTTCCAAAGACTTGGGCAAATAGCTTAGGGTGAAATCCATCCCTGTGCAGAGGGTCAGCACAAGAACCATGCATCACTTGATTTACAATCAACACTTCAACTGGATAAAGTTTGATTTACTTACACCACTTTTTGCAAAAATGGTGGGCCATCTTCTCTACTGGTCCGTGGTGTTGAAGTTCCATTAAAATCAATTGACTTGAACAGTGCCATGTTTCAATGGACACCTACAGAGAACTTGGTCAAGTGCTGTAGCTATCTTTAGAAATCTCACATTGGTATCTTCTTTGTGTTTTGTGCAGTGAAGGTGTTCTCTAAATGAACAACATGTCCTGGGTCATCATCTAAGACTATTATAACATGAAATATATGGCAGAATGTGGGTCAAACCGAGCTGGAGACATACAATTCTCCCCAAGAAGTTCAGTCACAAATTTAATTAACATATTATTTTTAATGAGATTTATCAGCATGGAAACATTTCCTCTGTTATAGTGGCTGAAGTATGAAGGGGCATAGGAATGCATGTCAATATCTTGCAACACCAATTACAAAATTCCCATGTGAACATCTGGTCTCACTTTCAGGTGACATTGCAAAAAATGAAGCAAGCAACATCATATCCTGTAAATGTAAACAAACTTGTTTGTCTTAGTGATTTGCTGAATAAGAAGTAGGACTGAGTGGACTTGTAGGCTTTAAAGTTTTACATTGTTTTGTTTTGGAGTGCAGTTATGTAACAAAAAATATCTATAGTGTAAGTTGCACTTTCATGATAAAGTACTCGTATGATGTGAATTGAAACATACTATTCCTTTTATCATTTTACAGTGAAAATATTTGTAATAAAATAATAAAATAAAGTGAGCACTGTACACTTTATATTCTGTGTTGTAATTGAAATCAATGTATTTGAAAATACTACAGAAAAATATCCAATGTCCTGGTTAAGCCAGGGTGGTCTCTTCCTACACTTCCTATCTGTCCTATTCAGTGGATAGTTTGCTCTTGTGTTCCCTTAATGTTTCTTTGAAAAACTGCCAACTTTTTCCCCTTAGACTTGCTTCCCCTAAGATTTTCTTCCCAAGGAATCTTTCCTACCAACTTATGGATCCCCCTTACACAGGTGCACTCTGGAAAGTTGAAGAAGGATCCTCCATTTTTACTCCAATTAAAAGTCCATAATTTGGCCCATATGGTGTATACACACATACAATATTATATCCACATAATCTAGAGCTATTTTCACATCTTCAAAGTAAATTTCTAAGTGACAGAGGAAAAAGTGATCAAAAGCTTCTAATAACCATGTTTCCTTAACATTTCTCTGCTTTTCTTCTTTAACTAAAAAACAAGATTTTGTCTTATATATGTCAGTTAATTCATTCTTTCGAGAATTGTGGTCCATTGTAAACATCATTTAAAAACTAACAACAAACAACAAAGAATTTTACTCTCTATCTTCTCTAGATTTCAGACAAATAATTTTTCCCATGCTCATCAAATAGTTCTGCCTCAGTTTTAATACCACTCTTCTCCCTCCTCCCTATGTAATCTAATCAGCCTAATCTAATATTATCTCTCAATCCTCGTTTTTATGTCATACTTCTCATCAATGAATCAAAATCCTACATACTTGACTGTAGATTGTTCCACTATCAATCTGGCACTTTATTTTGAGTGTGATGTGCAGGAATATGGAGACATACCACACAGAAGTTACCACAATATTCTGAATCTATCCATCATGTATCTGGGCATCAGCAATGAGACTCCATGAAAAGTGGATCCTCTTGCCGGGTAGATTTGTTGATAGCTGCTCACCTTTCTATTTCTGCTGCTTGGCAAAATTTGTATGTGCCTGCTCTGGAATACTGAGGGAACAAACATGGGCAAATTTACAACCCAAAACACATTTCAAGAAAGGGGGGGCCCGGTTTTCAATGGTGCTGGCACTTACAACTTCTATGGAAGCCAAGGGAAGCTATGGGTGTTCATCACATCTTTAAATCATGGCAACAAGTGAAGAAGCATGCTGTGTCCAGTTGAAATAGTAGGTGAAATAGACTATAGAAATCTAAGCAGGTGTATGACCAGAATATTAGAGACTGTATTCCTAACTCTTATAACAAGTAAAATGGAATTAAAAACTTTTTTTTATAAATCTTTTCAACTCCCCCTTTCATTCCCAGTTTAGACTCATGTTTGTTGCAGAAGGAAGTGTTGCTATCTGAATTCTATAAGTACCTTATTTAAAGATGACTCATCATTACAATCAGAAGTAACCATTTCAGAAAACTTGCTAATCAGTGGTCTGGATCATGCATCTATACCCCTACACCTGTCTGATATCCCAGAAGTGGCTCGACTAGGGTAACAGGTGGAATTCCAATGAGTTTATACTTCATGATTCATGTGTTATTTTGTCAGGTTGTTGACTCTGTTACATTAACTTTTTAACCTTAATTGGAAAAGGTATTTCTGTGTAACAAGAATAATCAAAGGCAAAAATCAATCTTGCTTTTTATGGAGAGAATTATTCGCCATGTATTTGGTATTTTGCATTATTTAGAGGATACTTGTTTTTCCACAGCTAATTGAGTCAATAAGTGGTATTTTAGAAACCTCAGAAGGATATGAAACTTAAAAATAGGGATTTGAATGGCACACATCTGAATGGTTGTAGCTGAGTTCAAAATATCCACTTTGTATAGCTTTTGTCTCTTGAGAGAAAAGCCATTTCTTTAATCAGTGCCATGATATATGTGTCAGAGTGCATCTGATTAGTGCATGTGATTTGATGTGATACAACCAGACAAAACCCATTATACCAAGAATGGAGAATTAAACAGACAGAGGTACCTGTTCAGATGCATCTAGAAAGCAAATTGCGGGAACAATACAGTTGCTGGAAGCTGAAGATTTCTGTGTATCTCAGCAGGGGCTTGATCCAAAGTTGGTTGGAGTCATTTTACTGATAACAGTGGGCTTTTGGGTCAGGTTTCAGCTGAGCAAACCCTCTCTTCTTTGAATCTGGTGCAGTTTTGTGGGCAAGCAAAATGTGGACATCACAATGGAAAGAAGGGAGTTAAAAATCCTTAACCTCCACCTTACTTATCTCTCATTCAGTATGAAAAAGTCGACTCTCACCATTGATTAATCCAAGATGTAAGCCTCCATTTCCCTCTTTTTGCATTTTCAAACAGGCACCTTCACGCTTTGTTCCATGCTGAGAGGTGTTCCCAGTAAACAGCCACAAAAGAAACTCATTTTCCTCCTTCAAAACCTTCCTGAGAACTCTCCTGTGCTGTGAAGACTTCAAAAAATGTGTCAGCAGTGAGGCTGCTGGTATGCTGTCTGCTATTACCTTATTGTTTTCTTGTTCTCCCCCATTGGTCCATCTGTTGTCTCTTGCCTTATACTTAGGCTTTGTCTACATTAGCACTTTTGTTGACCAAACGTTTGTCGGTCAAGGGTATGGAAACTGGGTGACTTAGGGCTTGTTTTCACTACCACGGGGAGGGATCAATGTTTTGGCGGTCAATTTATCACGTCTTGATGAGACGTGATAAATCGATCGCCAGCAGTGCCCCCATTGACTCCTGAACTCCAGCTCGCCAAGAGGCACAAGTTGGAGTTGATGGCGGAGCGCGCCACCGCTGCCGTGAGGACAGCAGGTAAGTCGGCTGAAGATATGCCGACTTCAGCTACATTATTCATGTAGCTGAAGTTGCGTATCTACAGCCGATTCCCCTCCCCTCCCGCCAGTGAAGACCAGCCCATAGCTACCGCTGCTTGTTGGGGTGGTTTAATTAAGCTGGCATAGAGCGGCTACACAGGAGACCATATAGTGGCACAGCTGTAGTGATACAGCTCTGCCACTGTGAGGTCTGTAGTGTAGACATAGCCATAGATTGTAAGCTCTTTGGGGAAGGGACTGTCTTTTTGTTTTGTGTTTGACAGCACCCAGCACAATACTATGCTGATCAATAACAAGGGATTCTAGGTGTAATCTATATATATAAAAGTCAAATGGTGTATGCTTGTATGTATGCGTGTATGTATGTATGTGCGCTTACTCCTTCCACACTGCTTGAGCTAGAGACTTGAAATTTGGTACAGTTAGAGGTCTTAGGGTCCTAATCAGGATAAGAGTCGAAAATTTTTCTAATCTCACCTCTGACGCCCCCCAGGGGTGAAATTCTTTAAAGGCCAATCACATCAGATGGGCAGCTGCTGTTCTCTGTGATATAGTTATGATGTCATAATACCCCCTCCAACGGACCCCGCACTCGCTCAGCTCTCTGCCCCCTCCCCACCTCCGACGGACCTGAGTTGGGTTTGGTTGGAGGGTAAGTGAGGTAGGGGTGTCGGGTTTGGTCAGGGGGTGAGGTGGGGGTGTCGGGTTTGGTCGGGGGGTGAGGTGGGGGTGTCGGGTTTGGTCAGGGGGTGTTGGGTTTGGTCTGGGTGGGTGAGGGGTGAGATGTGTGTGTTGGGGTTGGTCATGGGGTGTTGGGTTTGTTTGGTGGGGTGAGGAGGGGGGTCGGGGTTGGTCGAGGGGTAAGTGAGGTGTGGGTGTCGGGTTTGTTTGTGGTGGTAGGTAGGGGTGTCGGGTTTGGTTGGGGGGGAAAGTGAGGTGGGTGTGTTAGGTTTGGTCTACGGGGGTGAGGTGTGGGTGTAGGTCAGGGGGTGTTGGTAGGGTGGTGACGTGGGGGTGTTGGGTTTGGGTGGGGGGGTGAAAATGTGAGTCGGGTTGGTCGAGGGGTAAGTGAGGTGGGGGTGTCGGGTTTGGTCGGGGGGGTGAGGTGGGGGTGTCAGGTTTGCCCTCTGTCCCCCCCTCCCCTCCAACGGACCCCGCACTCGCTCAGCTCTCTGCCCTCTCCCCACCTCCGATGGACCTGAGCAACGCCGGGTATTTTCGCTAGTGATGATATAAATAATTATCAGTGCATTAGTTGGCCTATAACTGAATGGTGCCGAGATATCAGAGAGTAGCTCTGTGAAATTATGTCTTATCCCACAGAAGTCATTGTAAAAATATATATATTCTTTTCAAATTTCCAGAGACTTGAATTTTAGCTGATTATTTTAATAACCAAATAATAACTATAATATGTATCATGAATATGGAAAATTGGGATAGGCAAAAAAATAATCTTTTGGAGTTCTTTGACAGTGATTTTAATGACTTTTTATAAAATGTATATAATAAGAAATAATAATAAATATTACTACTAGTAACAACAATATTTATTTCTTATATAGCAATTTTCATCCATAGGTCTCCAAGCGCTGTCAAAGGTGGTCAGTATCATTACGCTCATTTTACAGATGGGGAAACGGAAGCACACAGAGAGAATATCACTTGTCCAAGATCACCCAGCAGGCCAATGCTTAAAAATCACTGATCAAACAGAAAGATGATGTTTTGTTTTTTCTCCTTCTCCATAACTTGTAGGTGGAATGGGAGGGTGTTGACCATGAGGGCGGTGCGAGAGGAAAGTGAAAGGACTCGGGGAAAAAATCCCGCAATGTGAGAAAGGGCAAGTGCATAGTAGGAGTAGGTGGCGGAGTGGAGGTAAGTGTGCTTAGGTGCTGAGCCTTTAAAGAGTAAGAACTTACAGCACAGCATTGCTGCAGATGAACGCTAGTATTTGCTTTTCTGGGTTTTAGGGCTGTAAGGAAGGGGGAATGGTGAAAAAACGTATTTCAGCTTGTAGAGGGGTGGTAGGGCCCCCTGCTGGCTGGGAGGGAAACAACCCCTGGCCGAGGCCAGAGGGGGCGGGGCCAGGGCCGGTCAAGCCCTGCCCCCGGAAGGTCGGGGCCCGACCCGGCAGTTCAAAAGCTCTGCCGCCGAGCTCACTCAAGCGGCAGACACCGGAGAGACCAGACGCTCCGGGGCTGGCTCCGGCCAGAGAGCCGCTTCCCCGCTATTGGGAGAAGCCACCGACATTGCCGCTTGCCAGGTACCCGGAGGAGCCGCTGGACCTGCCACCTGGCCGCTACCCGGAGGAGCCGCTGGGGCAGCCTCTTCCCCGCTACTGGGAGAAGCCGCCAACGCTGCCGCTTGCCAGCTACCCGGAGGAGCCGCTGGGGCAGCCACTTCCCCGCTACTGGGAGAAGCCGCCGACGCTGCCGCTTGCCAGCTACCCGGAGGAGCCACTGACCCGGCCGGCCGCCTACTATCCGGAGGAGCCGCCGACAGAGCCTGCCTACTACCCAGAGGAGGACTTGCCAGACCTGCCGCCTGACAGTGACCCCGAGGAACCTATGACCCTGGAACCCGGTGAGGACCCCGAAATGGCCCAGGTACCAGGGGAGGGGGAGTCCGGAAGTAGCCCGGGGGAAGGCCCCGAGCCAATGTCAGTGTGTTGCAGTCAGGATCCCCACTGACTGCAGCAAGCCTTCCGCTGCTAGGGCCCCGGGCTGGGGCGCAGTGGAAGTGGGTGGACCTGCGCCCCCCCTGCCACCCCACCGGTGGGTGGCAGTCTCCCCCTCACACAGACACCTGGCCTATAGGCTCCTGAACTATTGCTCTGCCTCTGCTTAAGGGCCTGAGCCCCGACTCATCGTACTTGTTGTTGCCCGCCCTGCCTCAGGGCCTGGGCCACTGAACTCCGGCTCAGCCCTACTTGAGGGTCTGAGCCCAGACTCATTGGACCACTGCTCAGCCCCTGCTTGGGGCCTGAGCCCCTGACCCATTGTATTTGTCGTTGCCCGCCCTGCCTCAGGGCCTGGGCCACTGAACTTCTGCCCAGCCCCTGCTTGAGGGGCTGGCCCCAGATTGGGACCCACTGCGGCTCCCACCCAGCGTGAGGGTGGGAGCTAGGACACTGCGGCCCCGCTAATTCCCCTTAGGGGCCGCACGACAGTGGAGAGAGGGGTAGGATTTCCCGCCAGACCGGCGGAAGGGGGCGGAGCCCCGGGTACCCCTCCCTTACACGTGGTGGAGAATGCGGGCAGAGACCCCTCAATCCCTGTGAGAAGGGATCGTAGGAGGAGCCGGCTTGCCCAGGCATGGAAATGGACCAGCTTCTGAAGTTCCTGGCTGAAAGCCAGCAACAGTAAGCTACTCAACTACAGCAGCAGCAGCAGCAGGCAACGGCCCAGCTGCAGCAGCAACAGCAAATGATCCAACAGCTGGGGACACAGCAACAACAATGCTTACAGCAGCTGACGGCGTTACTGCCTCACCTGTCAGGGCCCCAGTCCGGGGGGGGCTCCCGGGCTCCCGGCGGGGGCCCCTCCAGTCTGGCTGACTAAGATGGGCCCCAGCGACGACCCGGAAGCGTTCCTGGTGACTTTCAAGAGGGTGGCCCTGGTGCCTGGGTGAGCCCAAGACCAATGGGCGACTCTTTCGGCCCCTTACCTGACGGGGATCGCACAAACCGTGTACCGAGGCCTGTCCACGGAAGAAGCACGTGACTACCCTCGGGTAAAGAGGGCAATTTTGGATGCCCTGGACATCAGCCCAGAGACGTTCCGGCAGCGGTTTAGGACCCTGACCTACCCGGCAGGGGCCAGGCCCCGGGTAGGAGCCCAAGAACTAAGGGAAGCCTGCAAGAAGTGGCTCCAGCCCGAACAACGAACCGCGGGCGAGCTCATGGAGCAGGTTGTGCTGGAGCAGTTTATGCACATCCTCCCAGCCCGGGGCAGGACCTGGATCCTTCGACACAGGCCAGCTACCCTAGCCTCGGCCATAACGCTAATGGAGGATTTCCTCGCAGCCGAGGCACCGGTGGGGGCGTCCATGCAGGCCGCCCCACCAGGACGAGAGAACCCACTCCCGGAGAAGAAGTGGAGCTCCCATGCGGAACCCAGAGGTCCCCGATGGGGACCGGGACCCCGGCCCCGACTGTTCGACGCCTCAACCCCACGCGCCCCGGTCCCCCGGCCAAGTGTCCTGATGCATTTTGTAGGGCATGCTACATCAACATACTGTATTATCTCACCCCTTAACCTTTATTTGTCTTTTTTTTAATTGTAAACTGATGAAGAAAAAGGATATGATGGCTATTCCTATTTGGTGAGACAGAAATGATGGATGTCAGTGACAGGGACAATAAAGATGTGTGCTGGATGGCAGTTGCCTTCTGTTTTATGGCACAGCTTGGTTACTTTAGGGCCCTGTCAACAAAACAGAAGTTTTAATTATTTCATGGAATAAATGTCTGCATAACTTGCAGAGACTGACAATGGGCTTATTCTTACTATAAAAATAAAAGGGGGTCTGTTTTCTTTAATCAGCCCATCGCTTTGCCTAAGTGTGAGAGTTGCAGATTGAAACTCTTCCAAATATACCATGTTTGTAAATAGACGCAGTCTATCTGGTGTTTTTTTGCTTTTTTTTTTTAAACAAAAAATGCTTTTTTGAAATACTTCATTTTTTTTCATCAACCTCTGGAATTTTTGAAAAAAGAAAAAAAAAAGACTATCGTGAAAACAGATCAAAACATTGTCCAAAATTCTAATTGAAATTTTGGAAATTAAATTATTTTTAACCAGCTCTGTAAAGTGTGCGTGTTGTATCCCCTGGTACTCCGCATCCAGGTTAACTGCTTTAGCTCAGGTAGTAGCTCTCTGTTTTATTAAGGCTAAATGTTCCAGGTTAAAACCCAAAGTGACCCTTAGGGAATTGTACAAATGTACAAAGAAGATCCTATTACTCAACCTGAAAATTGTAGCTCCTAACTAGAACTATTTCTGCTGGTGAAATTGGATTTGAGTGAAATAAAGAAAAATCACATGGAAGCTTTTCTCCCTTCTCAAGAGGCAGGTCATACAAAAATACAGAAACTGAGGAACCATCTGATCAGCATCCTGTACAGCAAACAGGAAAACATCAAAAAAGAGCTTTCCAACCTGGAGACCTTCATAAAAAAGCAACCTTCCACACAAACAGACTTTACTAAAATAAGACAGGAGATCTACATCACACACTTCACCTCTCTACAAAAGAAAAAGGACTGCAAACTATCTAAAATGCTACCTACCACATGGGGCCACAACAGTGGTACCCCAACTCACCCAGCAATATCGTCAATCTATCCAGCTACACACTCAGCCCGGCAGAAGAGTCTGTCCTATCTCAAGGACTCTCATTCTGCCCCACCACCCACACAAACATGATACAATTCTGCGGTGATCTGGAAGCCTACTTTCACCATCTCCGACTCAAAGAATACTTCCAAGGCAATATGGAACAGCAGACTGATACACAGACACCATCCCACCAGCAGCACAAGAAGAAGAACTCCACATGGACTCCTCCTGAGGGTCGAAATGACAGTCTGGACCTATACAAAGAATGCCTCCGCCGACGTGCACAGGCAGAAATTGTGGAAAAATAACATTGCCTGCCTCACAACCTAAGTCGTGCAGAACGCAATGCTACCCACAGCCTCAGAAACAACCCTGACATCATAATCAAAGAGGCTGATAAAGGAGGTGCTGTTGTCATCATGGACAGGTCAGACAACCAAAAGGAGGCTACCAGATAACTCTCCAATACCAATTTCTACAGGCCACTTCCCTCTGATCCCACTGAGAAATACTAAGAAACTGCACCATCTATTCAGGACTCTCCCTGCACTAACACAGGAACAAATTAACATACCCTTAGAGCCCCGACCAGGGTTATTCTATCTACTACCCAAGATCCACAAACCTGGAAATCCTGGATGCCCCATCATCTCGGGCATTGGCACTCTTAGGGCTGGTCCCCACTATGACTTAACGTCAACTTTAGAAACATTAAGTCGACATAAACCTGTACCCGTCCTCACACGGACGCCATTCCTCACACGGACGCCATTTGCGTCGATTTAAAGGGCCCTCAAAATCGACTTCTATACTCCTCCCTAACGAGAGGAGTAGCACTGAAATCAACCTCTCTAGGTCGATTGTGGACTAGTGAGGACGCATGGGACATTATTGGCCTCCAGAGGCTGTTCCACAATGCTCCATTCTGACCACTCTGGACTGCCTCACTGCTCCACTGTGACCACTCTGGACAGCACTCTCAACTCGCTGCCCTGGCCAGTAGACAGGAAAAGACCCGGGAACATTTGAATAGCATTTCCTGTTTGGTCAGCGTGGCCAGCTAACCTGCACAGCTCAGTCACCATTCAGAGAAATCAGCAGCACAAGCCGCCATGCAGACCTCAGCAGCACAAGACGCCATGCAGAGCTCAGCAGCCCTGGAGACCAGCCAGAGGAAAAGAGCTCCAGCATGGTCCAATCATGAGATGTTGGATCTCATCGCTATCTGGGGAGAGGAATCCGTGATGTTGGAACTCCGCAACAACAAATGGAATGCCAACATGTTTGCCAGGGTCTCCAAGGCCATGCTGGAAAGGGACGCCCAACAGTGCCCCAACAGGGACGCCCAACAGTGCCACGTGAAAATTAAGGAGCTGAGGCAAGCATTCCAGAAAGCCAAAGAGGCAAACGGATGCTCAGGGGGCGCGCCGTGGACATGCCGGTTCTACAATGAACTAAATCGGATAATGGGGGGCGCCCCCACCACCATCGCACCGGTCTGTGTGGACTCCATCGATGGGATAATCATCAGGCCTGAGGAGGATTCGGATGATGACGACGATGAGGAGGAGGGAAATATCACGGAGCAGCAGGAGGCCAGCGGAGAAACCCTGTTAGCAGACAGCCAGGAGCTGTTTATCACCCTGGAGCCAGCACCCTCCCAAGCCTCCCAAGGGGGTGTTTTTTTAAGGGATTACATGACTCATGATTTTTAAAGGAAGCATTTATTAATGATTAACTTGCCCTAAGGACTTATCGTGCTTTCATTGCTGGTCAGTTTCTACTCAAAGAGTTTGTCAATATACTCCGGTATTGACCAGAAGTCCTCTAAGGACATTTCAATGAAGCTATCCAGGAGGTAGCGATGAATCTTCCACACCAGATTTCTGGGGAGAGCCGCCTTATGTGGCCCCCCATTATAGGAGACTATCCCACGCCATGAAAATAGTAAATAGTCTGGTATCATTGAGCAGGCTAGCATTGCGGAGAATGGCCAAGGACTTTGCAGTGACTCAAGCAGCATGCATTCTCTATCTCTCTGAGAAATTCTAAGCAAAGTGATGTCATTCATAGTTGCCTGTTTGAAATATGGACTGCAATTAGTAGGGAGATAAAGGTTCCCAGCTGCAAAGTAATCTTTTCCGCTGAAGACCGACCATGGGAAGGCCCCCCCCCGACCGCGCCCCCGCCCCCCTGCCAGCCCGTAGTGGTAGCTAGCAGGGATTTTGAAGAGTCTGCAAGCGGTTGCTTCCGCTTAAGACCAAATGCGCTCCCAACCCCTCCCCCCCCCCCGCCAGCCCGTAGCGGTAGCTAGCAGGGATTTTGAAGAGTCTGCAAGCGTTTGCTTCTGCTGAAGACCCCCAGCCAGCCCTTAGCGAGAGATTTTTGGTTTTGTTTTGCAGTTCGCGGTTCACTGGGAGCCACGCAGTGGGGGGAGGAGAAATCCACGTGGTGGGGGAAAGAGGGTGGGGTTACTCTAGAATATCCAAGTGCTTCTTTTAAATATGGATTTCAGCTTACCATGGCTGGCTGCATGGTGATTTCAGAAGTCGTGTTGTGCTGAGGCTCGCATATGTGTGTGAGATGCTGTGACTTTTCTGTGAGCCATTCAGTCACTTTTAGGTGTGGAATATGACCTTGTACAGAAATCATATCAGGCCTCTGAATACTGAGGTTGCCAGTTGCATAGTACTCCCATTGTGATCCGTCCGAGAATGCATCTGTCTCATAACTTTGAATCTTTCTTTTCCCACAGCTGCACAATTATCTCAGAATCCCTCGTCCTGCTCCTCGCGTCGTGCATTGCAGATATGAAAGCGTAAAAAGAAAACACGTGATGATATGTTCAATGAACTACTGGAAAAGTCGTGCGCTGAGGCAACCCGCCAGACGGAATGGAGGGAAAGATTGCTCCAGTCAAGGCAGGAATCAAGAGCCGCAGCAGAAAAGAGGGAAGAAATGTGGCTGGAGCGCGAAGAAAGACGACTGGAGCGCGAAGAAAGGCGGATGGATGCTTTGTTCCGGATAATGGAGGACCAAAGAGAGATGCTGAGGTGTCTGGTGGAGCTGAAGCAGGACCAAAGATCGCCTCTGCAGTCTCTGTCTAACCACCTCCCCCCCTTCCCAAGTCCCATAGCTTCCTCCCCCCCGTGGGGTGAGAACCCGTGGGGGGGGGGGAAGCTCCGGGGACCGACCCACTCTATCCCACAAGCCAGCACAAGCAGCAGCAGGATGAATTTATCAAAAGACTTTTAAAAGCTGCTGTGTCTTGTCCCTCCTCCTCTCCCCCCTTCCCCCACTCCTCTCTCCGCTCCTCCACCACTGCGACTGCTGGTTTCCCTCCTCCCCCACCCCATTCTGGGCTACCTTGCCAGTGATCCCCTGTATTTGTGTTTGTGATGAAGCACTAAAGAAAGCAAGTTTTTTTAAAACAGTGAATTTATTTCCTCTGCAAGCATTGGGAGGGGGGAGAGAAAGAAGGTATAAGGACGGCAGGCTTAAGGCCGAGAAGAGCAAGGGAGCAGGTTGTCAAACGCCATCTTGGGCACTCATAAAACTGGTTTTCAAGGCATCCCTGAGGTGCAGCGTGTCATGGTGCGCTCTTCTACTTTCCGTGCTGTTTGGCTGCTGGTAAGCAGTGGACAGGAAATTTGCCTCTGCCTCCCAGCCCTCCATAAACGTTTCCCCCTTGCTCTCACAGAGATTGTGGAGCACTGAGCAAGCAGCAATAACAATGGAGATATTTCTCTCGCTGATGTCTGAGCAAATAAGTAATGAACGCCATCGCCCCTTCAGTCGGCCAAATGCACACTCTACTGCCATCCTGCACTTGCTCAGCCTGTAGTTGAACAGCTCCTGACCCCTGTCCAGGGCTCCTGTGTAGGGCTTCATAAGACAGGCCATTAGGGGGTAGGCTGGATCCCCAATGATAATGATCAGCATTTCCACACACACACACCCCACGGAAATTTTCTGGTCGGGGAAGAAAATCCCTTGCTGCAGCTGTCTAAAAATCCTAGAGTTCCTAAAAACACAAGCATCATGAAGCTTTCCCAGCCATCCCACATATAGGTCAGTGAAACGTCCCTTGTGGTCAGCCAGTGCTTGCATGACCATAGAATAATATCTCTTCCGGTTTCTGTACTCTGCGGCTTCGTTGTCTGGTGCTAGGATTTAAAGCCATTTATAGCCATTTATAGCCCCACCACAGTTAGGGAATCCCATGGCGGCAAAGCCATCTATTGTAGATTGCAGGTTTCCAAGGTTTATAACCCTGGGTAGCAGCAGCTCGACGATTGCTCTGCTTACTTGCATCACAGCAGACCCAACTGTAGATTTACCCATCCCAAACTGATTCACAACTGACCGGTAGCTGTCTGGCATTGCAAGCTTCCAGAGAGCTATCGCCGCTTGCTTCTCAACTGTGAGGGCCGCTCTCATTCTGGTATTCTTGCGCCGGAGGGCCGGGGAAAGCAAGTCACAAAGTTCCACGAACGTGCCCTTACGCATGCGAAAGTTTCTGAGCCACTGGGAGTCATCCCAGACCCACAGCACTATGCGATCCCACCAGTCAGTGCTTGTTTCCCTGGCCCAGAATCGGCATTCCATGGCATGAGCCTGCCCCATTGCCACCAAATTTGCCAGATCCTACTTCCAAAAACATCAGTGTCCCTGTCCCTGCTGTGCACATCCAGGCCCATCTCCTCATCACTGTCGTCAGGTTCCGGAAAGCGCAGTTGTCTCCGGATTGCATTCCTCTGCAGACGGTACAGCATAAAATCCACAACAGTGCGCAAGGTCCTCACAACGGCCAGTACTGCAGCAGTTCTGCATCAGCGGGCTCCATGCTTGCCGCGCTATGGCGTTAGCAAGGCGCAGAGAAAGGGCGCGAATAATGGGATGCCTACCCACAGCGCACCGCTCAAAATGGGGTTGGTGGTGCGAAAAAGGGCGCGAAATTATGAAATGCCTATCCATAGTGCAGCACTCGAAATGGTGCCTGCTGGGGACTCCTGGAACTGTGGGATAGGTACCCACAGTGCAATGCTCGCTAAGTTGATGCTTGCAACAGTTGTGCGGACAGACACTGCCGACTTGCTGTGCTTTGTGGGGTCGCACAAAATCGACTCTATACAGTCTGCTTTAAAAAATCGACTTAAAGGAAATCGACCTACTGCTGTAGTGAAGACATACCCTTACTGAAGGACTGTCTGGATATGTGGACTCTCTACTCAGACCCTATGCCACCAGCACTCCCAGCTATCTCCGTGATACCACCGACTTTCTGAGAAAACTACAATGCATT
The DNA here is from genome assembly GCA_032164245.1 of Sternotherus odoratus. Lineage (NCBI taxonomy): Eukaryota > Metazoa > Chordata > Testudines > Kinosternidae > Sternotherus > Sternotherus odoratus. The sequence goes on along the minus strand of JAVMKO010000002.1, from coordinate 205,364,217 downwards.
GGTGACCTTCAGAAAACACCATCCTAGCCACCATGGATGTAGAGGCTCTCTACACAAATATCCCACACAAAGATGGAATACAAGCTTTCCGGAATAGTATCCCCAATGATGCCACAGCATAAGTGGTTGCTGAGTTCTGTGACTTTATCCTCACACACAATTATTTCAAATTTGGTGACAATATATACCTCCAGACCAGTGGCACTGCTATGGGCACCCGCATGACCCCACAGTATGCCAACATCTTTATGGCTGACCTGGAACAACGCTTCCTCAACTCTCGTCCACTCACACCCCTTCTCTATCTACGCTACATTGATGACATCTTCATCATCTGGACCCATGGGAAAGAAACTCTGGAAGAATTCCACCATGATTTCAACAGCTTCCACCCCACCATCCACCTCAGTCTGGACCAGTCTACACAGGAAGTCCACTTTCTAGACACCACGGTGCAAATTAATGACGGCCACATCAACACCACCCTATACCGAAAACTTACTGACAGCTATGCCTACCTTCATGCCACCAGCTTCCATCCTGGACATACCACACAATCCATTGTCTACAGCCAAGCACTGAGGTATAATTGTATTTGCTCCAACACCTCAGACAGAGACAAACACCTACAAGATCTTCACCAAGCTTTCTCAAAACTACAATACCTGCACAAGGAAATAAGGACACAGCTCAACAGAGCCAGACTTGTACCCAGAAGCCTGCTGCTGCAAGACAAGCCCAAGAAAGAAAACAACAGAACACCACTGGCCATCACCTACAGTCCTCAGTTAAAACCTCTCCAGCACATCTTCAGTGATCTACAACCCATCCTGGACAATAATCCCTCACTTTCACAGGCCTTGGGAGGAAGGCCAGTCCTGGCACACAGACAATCCACCAACCTTAAGCAGATTCTCACCAGCAACAGCACACCGCGCCATAATAACTCCAACTCAGGAACCAATCCATGCAACCAACCTCGATGCCAACTCTGTCCACATATCTACACCAGCAACACCATCACAGGACCTAACCAGATCAGCCACACCATCACTGGTTCATTCACCTGCACATCTATGCCCTCTGCTATGTACATCGGCCAGACTGGACAGTCCCTACGAAAAAGGATAAATGGACACAGATCAGATATCAGGAATGGCAATATACAAAAACCTGTAGGAGAACACTTCAACCTGCCTGGACACACAATTACAGATTTAAAAGTCACCATATTGCAGCAAAAAAACTTCAAGACCAGAATTCAAAGAGAAACTGTAGAGCTGCAATTCATTTGCAAATTTGACACGATCAATCTGGGATTGAACAAAGATTTTGAATGGCTTGCTAATTACAAAAACAGCTTCTCCTCTCTCCGAGTTCACACCTCCAATTCAGCTGCTAGAGGAATACCTCACCCTCCCTGATTTGAGATAACAAGCTGGTTCAGGCTGATTGGACCAACCTTGTTACCTCCTACCTGGTTCTTGCCTACTTATCTATACCTGCCCCTGGACACTTTCACTGCTTGCATCCGACGAAGTGGGTATTAGCCCACGAAAGCTTATGCTTCAATACTTTAGTCAGTCTTTAAGGTGCCACAGGACTCTTTGTTACCTCTGCTATTCCAGACTAACACGGCTACCTCTCTGATTCAGGTCATACAAAGAACTCTTCAGCAGAGCCCAAACATATCCAAAAGCTGGAAGAATAACTCAGACATATTTTCAGCTGCTAGCAGACTGTCAGAGTTAAAAGCCATCTCTACTTGTGGGGCTTTAGCACCTAACTGATGCTTCCCCATTTACTGTGTGCCCCCATAAATGACCTGAAAGTTTGTCACTCCAGCTCTAAGTGAAGCTGAAATTGTGGGAAAGCAGCATCACTTGTCTCAATCTGAGCTACACAGAACACAACGCTATCCACAGCCTCAGGAACAACTCTGGCATCATAATCATAAAGGCTGACAAAGGAGATGCTTTCATCATCATGAATAGGTTGGAATATAAACAAGAGGCTGCTAGACAGCTCTCTAACTCCACATTCTACAGACCATTACCCTCTGATCCCACTGAGGATTACCAAAAGAAACTACATCATCTGCTCAAGAAACTTCCTGAAAAAGCACAAGAACAAAGCTGCACAGACACACCCCTAGGACCCTGACCTGGGGTATTATATCTGCTACCCAAGATCCATAAACCTGGAAATCCTAGATTCCCCATCATTTCAGGCATTGGCACCCTAACAGCAGGATTATCTGGCTATGTAGACTCTCTTCTCAGGCCCTACAGTACCAGATATCTTTGAGACGCCACGGACTTCTTGAAGAAACTACAATCCATTGGTGATCTTCCAGAAAACACCATCCTGGCTACTATGGATGTAGAAGCCCTCTACACCAACATTCCACACAAAGATGAACTACAAGCCATCAGAAACAGACTCCCTGATAATGTCACGGCAAACCTGGTGGCTGAACTTTGTGACTTTGTCCTCACCCACAAACTATTTCACATTTGGGGACAATACATACCTTCAAGTCAGCGGCACTGCTACGGGTACCTGCATGTCCTCACAGTATGCCAACATTTTTATGGCTGATTTAGAATAACGCTTCCTTAGCTCTCATCCCCTAATGCTCCTACTCTACTTGCGCTACATTGATGGCATTTTCATCATCAGGACACGGGGAAAAGAAGCTCTTGAGGAATTGCTCCATGATTTCAACAATTTTCATCCCACCATCAACCTAGCCTGGACCAATCCACATAAGCGATCCACTTCCTGGACACCACAGTGTTAATAAGTGATGGTCACATAAACACTACCCTAAACCAGAAACCTACTGACTGCTATACTTACCTACATGCCCCCAGCTTCCATCTAGGATACATCACATGATCCATTGTCTATAGCCAAATTCTAAGATACAACCACATTTGCTCCAATCCCTCAGAGACTAACACATGCATTCTTAAAACTACAATACCCACCTGCTGAAGTGAAGAAACAGATTGACAGAGCCAGAAGAATACCCAGAAGTCACCTTCTACAAGACAGGCCCAACAAAGAAAACAAGAGAATGCCACTAGCCATCACCTTCAGCCCCCAATTAAAACCTCTCTGGTGCATCATCAACCTATCCTGAAGGGCAATCCCTCACTCTCACAGATCTTGGGAGACAGGCCAGTCCTCTCTTACATACAGCCTCCCAACCTGAAGCAAATACTCACCAGCAACTACACACCAAACAAAAAAAACCACTAACCCAGGAACCAATCCCTGCAAAAAAACAAACAAACAAAAAAAACATTGCTAACTCTATCTGCATATCTATTCAAGGGACACCATCATAGGGCCTAACCACATCCGCCACACCATCAGGGGCTTATTCACCTGCACATCTACCAATATGATATATGCCATCATGTGCCAGCAATGTCCCTCTGCCATGTACATTTGCCAAACTGTTGAACTGGAATTAATTTGTAAACTGGATACCTTTAAGTTAGGCTTAAATAAAGACTGGGTCATTACACAAACTGAAAACTGTTTCCTCATGCTAAGTTTTTCCCAACTGTTATTCACACCTTCTTGTAAACTGTTTGAAATGGGCCATCCTGATTATCACTACAAATGTGTTTTTTTCTTCTGCTGATAATAGCTCCCCTTAATTGATTAGTAAGGCAACCCCCATCTTTTCATGTTCTTTGTGTGTGTGTGTGTGTGTCTCTCAATATCTTCCTACTGTATGTTTCACTCTATATATCTGATGAAGTGGGTTTTAGCTCACAAAAGCTAATGCCCAAATACATTTGTTAGTCTCTAAGGTGCCACAATACTCCTCCTTCATCTTCAGTGTGTGATTATAACATTCATTTTGAAGCAAAAAACAGTGAAATGAAAGGTATCTTCAGCTATAAGCTTGTATTGTCTGATCCTGCTAGTTTGGTTTTGATTATGTGGAATCCTTCAGTTTCTTCTGTCTCTATTTGAGACTTCTAACATGTAAACAACAAAATGTATGAAGTCAGTCAAGTATGACCCTGTCCCTTATACATTTAGGTTTCCCACCATTTCAAACTAACAAACAGAATGCTGTTGCTGCAATGGCTGCTGGAAAATTCTCCAGTTCTGGTACCCACAATTCAAGAAGGATATTGATAAATTGGAGAGGGTTCAAAGAAGAGTTATGAGAATGAATGAAGGATTAAAAACATGCTTTATAGTAATAGACTCAAAGACCTTGATAGGTTTAGGTTAACAAAGAGAAGGATAAGGGGAGACAAAGTATCTACATGGGGAACAAATATTTAATAATGGGCTCTTCATCAGAGAAAGATAGAACATGATCTAATGGCTGGAAGTTGAAGCTAGACAAATTCAGACAGGTGTAATAGTTTAACAGGAAGATTAATTAACCACTGGAACAATTTATCAAGGATCATGATGGATTATCCATCACTGACAATTTTAAAATCAAGATTGGATATTTTTTCTAAAAGATATTCTTTAAGAATTATTTGGGGGGGGAAATTTTACAGCCAGTGTTAACCAGAGGTCTGATAGGATGAGCACAGAAGACTCTTTTGGCCTTGGAATATATAAATATATGAGTCTATGAATGTTAAACTAACTATAATTTTAGATCTTGGTTCCAATTCCACCCGTCCACCCCAATATGTATGAGGTTGTAATTATTAACTTGAAAGAGACCAAAGGTAGGAGTTGCCTTTTCCCAAACTATATGGGGATTGTAGTATGAACAACCTTGTTTACCCCATACTTAGCAGTTTGTTATGTTATTGGCAATAGTCCATCATATACAGGAACATAAGCCAATAGGGTGTCCTCACGGGGTCAAATTAACTTATATGCAAAGGTCTATGTACCACTTTGATCCAACGTAAGGTCTTAAGGCTTATGTGATGCATAGGCCTGTGCCAGCCTTGTGCCCTGAAGGTGAATTTTGCAGAGGACGACAAGCTTCCTGTAGCATGGTTCAGAGTACTGAGTATTGGTTACGTATAGAAATCCAGTCTTCAGGAAGTGGGGGTTGAGAGGAGAATGACAAGAATGATCAAGGGCCTGAAAGAACTCTCCTATGAGTTGGCACAGAAAATCACAAGCCAAGAATTTAACTACATTGAAAAAGGGACTGGCTATGGATATGGTTCTGATGCATATCCAGAATTGTCATAATTAACTACAAGAACAATTCAGGAAGTGATATTAAACCTTGTGCTTCAGGGTTTAAGCCAATCTCTAACTATCAGAGCTCAGGGTGAGGTTAATGTGGAGGGCATATCTACCTACTGCAGGGTTTTTACATGTTCCTCTGAAGTATCTGATTCTGGGTACTGTCAAGGACATGATTGATATTGGACTAAATGATATATAACAGTTCCTACATTCCAATGGAAGAGTGGATGTGCCCTCATTCTATTCATAGCGGAATATAGGCATTGGTTTGCTATCCATTAGATGAATCAGGATTTTTTAAAATTTTTTGAAAGCATTGTGTTAGACAGTGTAAGAAGTGCTAGTTTTACAAAGATACATTCTGCACTCCGCTTGTTTTAAGCAGGTCTTACTAGCTGTATAGTTAGTTTAATAATCACTCATATGGGTGAATTAGTAATCCTCATGTCCAAATATTTTCCATGGAAAGTCTGGAAATCTATAAGATGTTTACAGATGAAATACAATTCTTATTAAAAGGATGAATTAATACAAAAATGGGTCAAGAACTGAAATCATTAGCAGGCTGTTTGGGAGATTGAAAATCACAGGTGCCAACATTTTAAACTAAATTCACTGATCTGGCTTATACTGAAGTACAGTGGAAGTTCTGAATTTTCTGAGTGGATTTCTCACTCTTACATATAACAATGTTTTATCACTCCAAGTGGGTTCCATTGAGTTAATTCCTTGCAATACAGCATTTCACATTGATGAGGTATGTGCTAATTGGTACATTTCAAGAGGATTTTTACCTCATCCTCCTTCCACACAGCAGGTGGTGGAGAGAGATGAAAAGAGAGAGGCCCCGGCTATGGGGACATGTGTTGAAATGCTGGTATTGTTGAGTATTTCAATTTGAAGGTGCTGTGATAAGGAGACATATAGAATCTTAAAACCTTAAACTCAGGTGTTGGTGGGCAATACGATTTTCAGGTAATAAGTTTGGCAGCTAATAAGACTTTTCAGCTGATATGTAATATTCTATTAATCATTTCAAACTTTTTAAAGGCAGCTGGTCAAATTTTTTTGGTTCAAAGGTTGGTGTTTTTTTTTTTGACAAAAATGGCTTTTTCATAAAAAAATTCTGGAGGACATGTTTCTTTATGAATTATGATTTTTCCCTTATATTCTTGTAAAAAGACCTGAAAACCAAAAGTCTTTTTTCATATTTTGATTGCTTAAAACTGAAAAAGTTTGTCTGTAAAATGTCCATTTTGGGGCAAGGGAAAAAATGTCATTCCCAAACATCCACAATTTCCAATTTCACACAGAATTTTTCAGTTTTGGGTTGCTAAAATGAATTTTTTTCATCGTTTCTAAAGAGAAAAAGCAGGTTTAGATGAAGGAACATTTCAAGACTAACTCTAAGTTTCAATTCTGTATTCTCTCCTCCATATTGTGGAGATTTCCTCCAGAATATCATAATGAGTTGTTCCAACCCCTCTCTCAGAGAATTTTCACTGGATCAGGGCCAATGGCAGCACGGTTCCAAAGAAACCTAGGAGGAAAGAAAACTCAGACCAGATCTATGCTACAAACTTACTTCGGTGTACCTACGTTGCTCAGGATGTAAAAATTCCATGCCCAGAGTGACATAGTTATACCAACCTAATGCCCCATGCAGACAGCACTGTTGATGGAAGAGCTTCTTCTGTCAACATAGCTACTGACTTTTGTGGTAGTGGATTAACCCATCAGCATAGTAGCGTCTTCACTTAAACTCTACAGCCGCTCAGCTGCATTGTACAGATGCACTGATGCAGCATTTTAAGGATAGACCTTCCCTGTCTCAGGGTGGGGCAGAGTCTTCATGATCTTCACCTTGCACCCTCAGTATCTGAAGGTTTCCTTGATCAGTCACAGCCCCTTTCTCCCCCTTCTTGTGCCAAACTTCTACCTGCCTCTGCAAGGGAAAACTATATCTTTAACTCCTTGGAGATATGGGTGCATGTCTTTTTCTCTTGCAAGTGTCTCTTTGGGAGGGCATAGAGACACCCCCACTGACTAAAATTTGGTCTGCTGCTGTAGTTCCCTTTTATTGCTTTCTGTCCGTTGAGATGGATTTCACCAGTTGCCCTACCAAAAATAGGAAAGGTGGGTGAAAATATATTACAGATTTTTTTTGGTCTGTCACACTTCCAAACACACCCCTGAGATACTCACCAGTGCAGAGTATGTTACACATCCACTGTTTCTCTAACTTTCTGCAAAGTGTCTGTAAGGAGAGAGAGTGATAAATAGCATTATGCAAATTAGAGTCACTGTACTTGACTCCTATAAAATATGTCTTCCCTGTAAAGAGCACTTTTGGAAGAAAAGAATGAAAAACCCAAGGGATCATATCATATCACTATAATGCTTTTCAGCCTACATTGTGTTTATTGTTCATGTTGAAAGATTTTCTTAACCACACTTTTTGGAAGTTTGCTAATTAACATGGTTACAAATATTGTTTACATGAAACATTCATTACAGAGATTTACAACAAAATTATGATCAGGGTGATTAAAGAATAATTATAATAATTTTTACCAATTTGGGCCCAAATTACTTAGGTGTGGCCTAATTTTAAGCATGTAGGTAATCCCATTGTCTTCAAAACGGCTATTCATGTGCTAAAAATAACCACCGAGCTGAATTGGCCACTGAACCCTCAATGGAACTAGTTCAAAGTGAATTTCAAGCATTAATTTCACTGCAAACATTCCTGTGAGATGGATAAGTATCATTACCTCCATTTTATACATGAGGAAACGTAGGCACAAAGGGGATCAATGTGCAAATTTTCAAACATGCTGTACGTTTGCATGTCTCTGTTTTTGTTTGTCCAGCTTGAATCCTTTGGGACTAAGGGTCATATTTTTAAAGGTGTTTAGGCACCTAAAGATGCAGATAGGCAGCTCTGGGGATTTTCCAAAGCACAGCGGCACCTAACTCCAAATTAAATCTCATGCCTTAATGCTAAGCTTGTTCTTTCTCTGTCAGTTCAGTCACAACTGCCATATCCATACCGAAGGATCAAGATTCATTTCCTCCCTTAAATTCTGATGCAGTAGAAGGTCTTTTAAAATCCTCATGTGAAGACTTCATCTCTTTTTTTGAATCCTTCCTTGAGTCCACATACAACAGTGTCTCTGTATTACAGGCTGTCCTCCTCACAAATTACCTCAAGCTTTACCTAAACATTCTAGGGCAGATTGCAATATATATGGATTGTTTTCACCTCTTCCTGCTACTGGGGTCAATAGAGCATACCCATAGGGTACATGTGAGTGGCACGACTTTTCCATAATGGCTCACCAGGCCTGAGGTTCTGGGTTTGAAATTGAAGTTATTTTTCTCATAGGTGGGTTGTCAGTCATAGCTAACAAGTCCCACCTGCCTGATAGAGGCACAGAGAGGTGAAGTGGCTTAGCCAAGGTCACCTCAATAGAAGAGTCAAGAATAGAACCAAGGTCTCCTAGGTCCCGATCCCAGACCTGTTTCTCTGTGCCATATTGCTTCCCCTGAAGAGAGTGTGTACTTGCTTATTCCCTCTCTGGGTTTCTTCCCTCTCCCCGACATTATTTCTGGTCATCCATGAATACAAATAAAGATTTTCCTTCATTGACAACGCTTTCCTGCCTTTCCCTGAAGTGAAAAAAAGAACAGTTTTCATAAAAATACAGCACGTCAAGGCCTTTCAAGATCACATTGCTTTTTATTGTGTTGCTAAATAACCACTAAATAGAAACACCCAATAGTAACAGCCACAGGGCTGATTGAACATGTAGGGGAAAAATCTGCACATATGTAGAAAATTTGATAGAAAATTATTTTCACTGAATTTTGGGGTTTTTAAAACCACCTCCTTCTGCCTTTTTCTGTTCCAGGACTGGTGTGTATGAGTAAACAAGTTAGACTAAGACTATACCCAGATGGCATGCCACTGATTTCTCCTCCAATGTGAAGCCAACTAGTATCGCCTGATATTTGCTACTACTTACAGGAAGGGCAACAATATTTCTCACCATTATTGCATGGGAAATTGTTGTGGGGTCAGCTAATGATTCTTTATTAATGCCATTTTCAAAAATGTAAATAGCACATTATGAAAGGGGTGATTGATAAATGAGATCATATGTTGTCATCCCCATTCACTCAGATTCCGTTTGTTTTCTTCCTTCTGTGATCAAGTATTTCCATCTGGCTTTGATATATTATTGAAGAAGACAAAAGACGATTTTCCTTTTAAGGTTTATACCCAGGTCATGTAGTCCCAGTGAGGTTTCCCTATGCACAGAATGAAAACCTGTCTGTATATTTACATTCAACTGTAGTAAATTCACCCTGTTGCCAGTACAGTACACATTCAAAAAATGGCTCTGTCATTGGAGACCGCATGCAAGATAAGCCATGGAGAATATATCTCTGGAAGTAAGAGTTGTTTCTGTTGTCCATGTAATTCAAATATCCATGAATAGGGGACAGTGTTTTTGCATAGAGTTCTATTTGTCTATTTTTATTAGGGGATACCCAACTATTTCTTCCATCTGAGATTCAGAATAGTCAACCTGTGGAACTCTGCCAGAGGATGTTGTGAAGGCCAAGGCTATAACAGCATTCAAAAAAGAACTAGATAAGTTAATGGAGGGAGGTCCATCAATGGTTATTAGCCAGGATGGGCAGAGGGGCAAAACCATGCTTTGAAGTGTCCCTAGCCTCTGTTTGCCAGAAACTGGGAATGGGTGATGGGATGGATCACTTGATGATTACATTTTCTGTCTCTTCCATCTGAAGCACCTGGCATTGGCCACTGTTGGAAGACAAGACACTAGGCTAGATAGACCATTGGCCTGACCCAGTATGGACACTCTTATGTTCTTATTAATGGTGTTAACAGTGTAGACTATGTTGAGGGCTAGGTGAATACAGCAACATATTTTCCCCATTTTTCCATAGTTGCTCAAATTTAAGAATGAGTTGGCTTTGGCCCCACTGATACCTTGTGTGTTTGATTCTTGTGAAACAATAAATTATTCAAGTTTTGTTCTCATTAATGTTCGCAGAAAGCAAATGTTAAGCTCACATGCTTTAATACTTACCCCAGCTGTGGTATGGTATATTTTACATAGGATGAGACTGTGTTTGACAAAACAGGGGGACAGGGTTCCCAAAACCCTTCACTAGGCTCCTTGAACAGAGGTAATTAAAGAAAGGAACCTGACAGGAATCTGACCACACTCTTTGCAAATAGTACCAAGTTGTATGTGCAAATGTGATATTAAGAAAATCAAATTTAACCTCAGCATCCACTCAATTGTTCTACTAGTACCGGTCTGTTCCATTGGCTAAGGCACTGGATGAGGAGCCAAAAGACGTGGATTCCATTTGCAGCTTTCACTGATTTGATTTGTGATATTAGACAAGTTATTTCCCCTCGCTGGGCCTCTGTTTCTCCTCCCACCTTTTCCTTGTCTTGTCAATTGAGACTCTAAGTTCTTCAGTTCAGGGACCTAATACTACTGTGTGAGTGTTTACCATGCTTAGAAGGATGTGTCCGAATTTGGGTCGGGGTCAGTAGGCTCTACAGTAATGTAATTAATATCCACTATTTTCCATTAAATAAATACATATGAACATCTGATCATGAACGGTATGGCTGTCAAGGAGATTATTCATTGCAAACTATTTACTCAGTTTTAATTAGGTCCCTAATGCTCTTATTTTTGGAAGTGGTTATTCTGCAAATATAACTTACAACTGAGCAAGCTCATAGGCCCAAAAGGACTGGTGCTCTCTGCAATAAACAATGGCCTTTAGCACGAAGCTCCATGCCAGTAGAGACGTTAGAAAAATAAATACAAAATACAATGTTCAAAATCTATTTCGGCCAAAGGGCTGCAAATTCTAACAACTGCCAGAAGGTACGACTGAAAATAACAGACGGATTCTCAGGTGAGGCCAGTGTAGAAGTGTGCTGACAGCATGGAATTTTGTAAGCCTTTGGGTTTGTATTGGTTAAACCGCTAGTCAGCAGAGAACAGCAAACGTACTGTATGCACTGCAGGGAATAAATAAAATAGGCTTTAGGTCTCACTATCAGCAGAAGTCTCTGTCACACATCAGTAAATCCTCCCAGGCTTGCTTCCACTTGGCCTCTGCGCCCCATACCACAAAATGAATGCCTCTTCTCATTTGCTATTTATTCCAAGAAATGCAGAGGGTTTGCATGAGAAGGGGGTCTTGCATTCTGAATTTTGATACAGATCAAATATTGTAGTGATGACTATAGTTAATTTAAGTAGAACTAGTAACGACTGTCTTATTTAAGGTTGCCTGACATAATAAGGCTTCTGTTATAAAATCATGTTTTCAGTTGCGTAGAAATTTGCCAAGTTTATAGCTTGAGCTGAAATTTTCCATACTGTCTCTCTCCTTCAGGCTTCATTTGTTTGAAAAGTTTCAGCAAAATCAGTTTAGCCATTGTTCAGAATGAGGTTAGGAAAAATAATTTGTTTTGCCTATATTTTCCTTTCCTCTACAAGGAAAGACTTGAAATTTGCCTTTGGGGGTTCCCTTTGTGACAGGGATCTATCTCTGGCTATTCCCTGTCAACATTTGGCCACATTTGACCAAGTTATAAGACTCTGAAGACTCTCAGTTTGCACATGCTCAGTAGAGACATGTTCAAGTTTCAGAGAGGTAACTGTGTTAGTCTGGAATAACAGAGGTAACAGAGTCCTGTGGCACCTTAAAGACTAACTAAAGTTTTGAAGCATAAGCTTTCGTGGGCTAATACCCACTTTGTCGGATGAAGTGGGTATTAGCCCATGGAAGCTTATGCTTCAAAACTTTAGTTAGTCTTTAAGGTGCCACAGGACTCTGTTACCCATGTTCAAGTTTGTCAGCTAACCTCTGTGAAGATTCTCTCTGAACTGCACATGCTCCAGTCTGGAGCTATACAATTGCTCCTCCTGATTGTGAAGAGCCAGGGTGGAGCAGGACACAGAAACAGAGCAGGGATAATGTCTTTCCTGTGCTCTCATACTGCCCCTGGTGGCACCCAGGTCACATGGAGAAGGAGTGGGAAATAGTCTGATTGAAATGCAGCAGGGACAGGACCTGGACTCAGGGGATGAAGGAAATACTGTAGATTTGTGCAAGACTCCTGAGATGAGGGGGAAGACTGGGACTGTGAGCTGGGTGGGATTCTGGGTTCTGAACTGGACGTCAGGAAGAGAGAAGGAGATTGGGCCAGGATCCTGGGGGAAAGACTGAGACCGGGGGGGTGGGGTGAGAGACTAGGTAAAATAGCAAAAATAATGTTCTTTTTTTGTAGTTTTTCCATGTAAATTTTGTATAGATAACAGACTCCAATACTGTCATTTGCATTGAGCTCAGCCATTTGTTTCCCCTACAGACTCCTGACCCACTCCCAAGTGTTAGACATAGACCTCCCTTGGTGTGAGTCAGCATCAACAAATACGAGTTCTAATAAAAAGTGATGTCTTTCTCGTGTGCCTAAACAAAATAATAACAATGAAAGATCAATTCTACATATTAATTATTTAGTTTGCTATTATTTGATTTCTTTTGACTTATATTGTAACTTCTTAGTTAAGAATGGAAGTCTTTCTGAAATAAAAGTTGTAATTCAGTTACAAGCTGTTGGGCTAGATGTAGGAATCGCTGGGTGGAAGTCTAGGGCCTGTTAACTAAGTCATAGCATAGTGGCCCCTTCTGCCCCCAAAATCTATGGAGAAAATAGAAATGAGATATTGATCCCCAGCTTTAGATGCTGTAACAATTATTTAAAATAGCATTCCATAAAAAAAAAAAATCCAGCAGCGTAACAAAGCCCAGATGCAACAAAATTAATTAAATTAACTAGCTAGTATTTAAAGCTACATCAAACTATCTGAAAATATCTTCCCACACATATCTTTCTGCAGGAAGGCTCATGAAATTTGGAAATAAGGAGTAGCAACCTATCTGCAGCCATCTTGTGATGTACCCAGCAGCACTGCTATTGTTCAAGTAGTCTGCGCAATCCAACTGTTCAAACTAGCCTGGGAAGATTTAGTTTAGCTAAGGGTCCCTTTGTGATATGAGCTCTCTACAACTTCCTAGAAATTGCTGGAAGCCATTTCTGTTTGCATCCAGCAAAGAAAAAATAACATTGCAGTTGGCATCAGGTAGAAAAAGAGCAACAGCACATTGTAACAATTATTGTTATTGTTGTTTATTTCTGTTAGGCAGTGCTTGAGAACAGCACACATCAGGGCTGTATTGTATGTAATGAAAGCACCCCTATCTGCCCCTTCCCTAGTTGGCCCCTGCTCCATCCAGAGTACCTCCCCCAACTTGACCCTCACCCCTTTTTCTGCCCCTCCACCCCACACACTGCAGACCCAAGACCGGAGAAGCTCTGTCACTGCACCGTGACCTCAGTCACTGCAGCAGGGAGTGAGAGCTCCTCCAGTCCCAAAGCCTCAGTGGGGATCCAGGAGACTGGGCCAGGATACTGTAGGAAAGACTGAGACAAAGGAGGGAGACTAGGTTTGGGAACAGGGGTGTAGGAGGAAGATTGAGATGTCCGGGTCCAGGTGCTCGGGCTTCCCCTGCTGTCCCACAGCTTCTGACTGGGATGGGGTCAGGATTCACTGGGGTAGGGGTTCCCCCCATCCCATGACTTCTGCCAGGGATGGGATCAAGGGCCACTGACCGCCTGGTGCTGCTGACAGGGATTGGGGTCAGGGCATGGGCGTTTTCCTCACCCGGCACTGCTGCTGCAGAGTGGGGTCGGAGCATGGGGGCTTCCCCCACCTTTCCAGCCCAGTGGTAGATTTTTAGGGGGCCCCCTATTTGGCCAGGGCCCCTGGAGGCTGAGTAGCTAATCCGCCATTGCCTCAGACAGTTCACCGTGCACATAATTCGACAGGTAATAAACAGACAAGTGAAATGGGGCTTGGTAGTAGAATAATATTGTTTCTTTATAAAATATCTGAGTATCTTTAAACTTGCTAAAATGTAAAATCAAAGCTGGTTTTCATTTTTTCCAGACTTATTGGTATATTGTTTCATTACTTTTAAATCCAGCGTGTAAGTTACTTGGTTGCTTCTAGAGGTGCCTGACTGAGGCAGGGTGAGGAATCTTTTAAAATAGTCTTGGATGAAATCTCTTGGAAGTCAATGGGAATTATGCTATTGAATTCAATAGGGACCGAATTCAATAGGGACCCCTGTTTTTTTGGCCTGAAAGACATCTATCCTTCTGTAGCAGGGCAGTCACCCCTCTCCAGCTCTGAAGGGGTTAAAACAGCCCGGGAGAAGGGCTGCCCTTGGGAGCCAATAGAGTAGGCTGATTGGGGAAGTAGCCACAGCTGGGCCAAGCCCCAATCAGGCCACAGCTGGCCCTGATAAAAGGGCCCTGATAACAGGAGCTAAGCCAGTCTCTCTGGAGAGAGAAGGACCTGGCTGCCTGGGAGCTCAGGCTCCTGAGAGTAGAACAGTGCTGGGGAAAGGCAAGAGGAGCTGGGGAACTCCAGCTTGGTAAATCCCCAGGCTGCAGGCCTTGTTAAAGACCAAACCAGGTCCTGGGATTGCAGAGGCTGCAGCCCGGGGTTAGGCAGAGGCAGCTGATCTGACCCCCCTTGCCAATGATGAGTGTCCTTTACAGACTGCAGTTTTCCCCAGTGAGAGGGGGCTAGATGATGACTGACAGTAGCCACTGAGGCAAGGTGGGGATAGGGAGTTTTGGGGTTCACCTGGGAGGGGAGACCCAGAGTGTGGGGGTTAGTGCTAGGGCAGAGCCCCAAGGCAGAGGGCACCGGGGTCCGGGAGGGACATAGGGGGCCAGCGGCAGGCGAGACTTCCGCCAGCAGAGGGTTCTCTGAGCTGGAAACAGGCTAATTCCCAGGATGACCAGCGGGAGATGCCACGCCAGTGAGTCTTGCTTCACTGCACCTTCTTAAGAAGGATTCCATATGTGGGTTGAATCTGATTGTGTATGGAGAAATGAATGGGCCAGCTTATGCAAGTACAGACAGGGGATAATATGCATTACATACAGAGACCTATAATAATTGCTCTTCCTGCATTCTGGGGAGACCAGCACTCTGTAGCTGTAGAAGCAGAGCAGGGTGGTCCAGCAGTGCATTGGCAGTGGGATCTGGAGCAGCTAGAGCAGCTAGCGCAGTTTGTTAGGCTGCACAGCTTTGCTGCACACTTGGTTGCTCTGCCTGGGGAAAGATTGTCTTCATGGGGTGGTGCATCTTCACATTGTTCCCTTCTGAGGCTAGGGGTTAAAACCGCAGTCCATGCCTAACTTTAAGCTGGTGAGCAATCCCATTTACTTCCTTTGTTGGCTGTTTGGAAATGTTCACATGGTGGGTATGACCATGTATTGCAGATTTCATTTATTTTGCATTACACCACAAGCTGTGTTACTGCCTTGGGAACTGACAGCACAACAGAAATTTGTCTGTTTTAGTCTTTGTCTATGGCTTTTGGATTTAAAAAGTTCTTCGAGGCTTGGGCACTCTTTAAAATAGCTTCTGGCTGATCTGAGCAAACCCAAGATCCAACGTGCTATATGCCCTACTTTTACCTCACGTCTGTCAGCAATTTAGCAGAGAGAACATCCACACAATAATTAAAGAGCCTGTTCACTTTCATGGCTGTCTAACCCTGCCCTGCCACTTTACAGTGATGTGTAATGTTGATGTACATTTCAGAAATGTGACAGTCCTGGCATTATTACTTTGTATAGTCAAGTGTAGCAAACATACTTCCATTCCGATTGATCCATTCTATGTAGAGGTGAAGACAGATTCTGCTAAGGAAAGGATTCCTTCTAGATCCCAAACTATTACTAATCTCAGGCATTTAGGTCTAATCATATTGAGCAGTTCAAGCAGTTAAGACTTACTCAACAAAACTGGAGTGATATGAGGTTTCTTAAAACCTTAGCGAGAAGCCATCATTTTCATGAAACATAGAAAAAATATTAAAATACTGGATTATCATTGCTGTTGGAGACTGCAATAGAACATTTCCTATTTTTGATTGGTCACTATTAAGTCCTTATTACTCATGTAAACAACAGAAACAACCCAAGCATCAGGGCAAACACGAACTACTTAAAGTTTTGGCCAGTCTCAACTTCCCTACCACGTGTCCAAAAGATTTAGTTTAGCTCCCACTGCATCCACTGCCCCTACGTTCCCTGTGGCAGCTCAACAGTTTGCCAGCTTCTGCTGGAACAGCTGTTTTATTGGTTTGGTTTTTTTCAATTTTGAATTCTGGTCCTAATTTTCAAAGTGGAGACCAAAGGCTGCCCATCTGTTGTGCCGGCACAAGACTGTATTTGCATGTGCAAATGGGCATTTATGTGTGCATAAATAACATTCATATTTACTGAGCACTCATCCAAAAATCCAATTTGCATGTGTCCAAGTGTGAGGCTCAGAGGGGGCTTGCATTTTTACAAGTTCACCCATTGTTCTCTGCTTTGAAAAATCAGTCTCTTAATTCTCCCTTGAAATCAGACTCCCATGCATTAAACAGAGGAGCACGGATGTGGCCCAGGTAAGTATAAGTAACATGGCCAGTAGAGAGTGCCAGGTAAGTCAAGATGCTGAGATGGACTGAAAAGGTTGGTGAATCTTCACAACTGGAGAAAGTGAAAATGGGGAATTTAAAGGAGGAGATAAGCCTCAAGGATTCAGAAGCAATTATTTAATGATGCTCAGTCGGGTGTAGTGCCAGGAGCAACCTGGAACTGCAAGTGCATTCCAGGTGCCCAAGGCCAGGAATAAGCAGAACTGATTCTAGATTAAGAAGCTGGTTGTGAGACTCTGAAAATGGAGAAGTGGGCTCAGAAGAAAGGGAAATCAAGTTGGGTTCTGGAGCAGGAAGACAGGGCGACTTTGGGACAGGGAGAAGGGAGCAGCTTTAATGCAACTTCTGGACTTCTGTGGGCTTCTCAGAAATGAATCTAATTGGTTCACCCATCACAACTAATTGAAAAAATATCAATCAAAAGTTTCAACAAGAGTGCTGAATGTGCTCTGTTGGCATAGGATGTATTGACACAGGACTGACTCTTTGTTCTGTGGAAGAGAGAGGCTGCCAGCACATTGCCACTATTTTAACTTGACCGAAAGCTTGATAAGATCCTGTGAATGATCCTTTTAAATACTGTAAATGAGATTTCTGTATGGAAATATTCAGGAGGTAGTACAGCTTTGCTTGGGCTACCACAAGCCACAGTTTTACTGCAAGATCTAATGAATGTCATATTGCTAAAAAGACCGTGAAGCAGATCCTTATCCAGTGCAAATCAGCATCACTCCATTAGTTTTAGAGTGACATAAGTTTACATAAGTTGAGGATCTGACCTTCACATGTTAGCAGCTCAATTGGAAATTAAATTTTGACACAAGAAGTGGTTTTGCAAGGAACCAAATGCCCAAGTCTTTCTGTGTCTGACACCTATCAGATAGATTGCTTATATAATGTTATTGTGTGTTATATGATTACTGACATTAAAATGCAATAAACACAACACTTTAAATGAAGTAAATAAGAAATCTCAAATAATTTGCTTGTCAGCATGACCTATGGATCCAATCTTTTCTCCACTGAAGTGAATTAGAAAACTTCCATTAATTTCAGTAGGAGCAGTCCTGTGGCCTGTACCTGCAGAGGGCAAAGGATGGATTTTCCAGATACAAATTATTCAAGGAAATTTAGTCTTGAGTTATAGTCTCACTACTCACTCAGACTGGTTACAGCCAAGTGTTATTTAGTAGGATACTTGTTAGCCTAATGTTTTGTGGACTTTTCTCCATGTAAGCTATACATCATTTCACACATTCAGTAAAAAAGCTTGTCTTTTAAGCATTCATAGAGTATTATAGGGTGGGATTTTCTAAAGCACTCAACAGACTTATTCTGCTTCCACTGAACTCAATGAATGGTAAAACTCCTATTGACTCTACTGGAAGTAGAGTTAGGCCAATTTTGAAGGCTTTCCAAATCCCGCACATAGTCTGTTAGAAAACACAGATCTAAATAGTCTCCTTATTCTAACGTGTTTATAATCAAACACAAACATGGCTGCCCATGTGGAGATGGATTTTAAAACAAATACAAACTAGTCACTTTATGAAGAGTCTGATTGAACCCCCAGTTAAAGAAAATAGAAAGACGGGGCATGATACTCAGCTGGTGTGATGCAGCCCCTGTCAGGTTAAAGGAGCACTAGCAATTGATACCAGCTGAGGCTCTATCCCACACCCCTAGAGGGTGTAATTTTGTATCTGTCACTTCTGTCCTAAAAATCATTTGGTTAAATATTAAGAAAAGCTTTGTGACTAGAATAGCTGGGCAATGGGACGAGCTGCCAAAGGAGGGTTCTTGCAGATGTTCATAGTTACGCTTAACATCCAATAGGGATGGTTTATGAGTAATGAAATAGGTTTTGCCACAATGGTAGAGGATGAACTAGGTAATTGATCAGAGGTAGTTTTCACACTAAACAATTCTAGTTGACAAAAGATGATAGGTATATTTCAGAGTCTTTGCTGATGAACTAAATATAAACTCTTTGGTGGATATTCCTGTTTCTTACGATGTACAGAAGATACTTAAGGTAACAAGACTGTAGAGTTTTTCCTTTTTTTTTTTTTTTAAGATATCTTACAAAAATTGTTCTTCACCTCAGCAGCATGCAGTTGTCACCAGTCTAGAATGGATCCTTTTCTTTGTTATTTAGAAACTTGAAGGCATGTTCGATGCCCCCAAGGAGAGAAGACATAACACATGGCACGCAGCAGAATATGAGTAATGATAACAGTAAAGATAGAGGCTGATGGATATTGGACATGACCCCCTCCTGACTGTCAGAAAAGTATATTCAGGGTGATGCAATTACTTCTTTAATTGCTCACCCACTAATGGCTATGTCCTAATGAGATCAAAACCATTACACTTTTCTTTCATCTGTTCTTGCATAATTTGTTTATGGGGGGAAGTGCTAGCAATCAGAAGACAAATTTTAAATAGGTATACTCAGAACAGTGTCTATAGTAAGAGATCAAACATTCTGGATGGCATAGGTTTATTTCTGGAGCCTACAATGAGTCAAGAAAAATAATAATAAAAAAGTGGGGAGGAGAACCTGGTGTGAATCAGCATAACTCTATTGAACGCAGCTACCCTGCTTTGCACCAGCTCAGGTTCTAGCCCTAGAAAGTATGTTGACAAATAGAAATGTGGAAGGCTTATGTTTCAGATTACAGTAGGCTAGTGAAAAATAAAGGGTCAAATATTTCTGTGTCGTAGAGATGTAACACATTCTTCTGTAGAATGGGGAAATGGTAACATATTGTTGTGAAATCTCACAGGCTCCCCTACATAACGAACATCCAAGGGCAAACATGTTCATTTATATTTCTGTACAGCCATGTCTTTCATGTTGCTTTATGCAATCTCATTAATGATGTAAAGTGGTAGAACATTTTGCAAGCTACTTAAAGTTCTGTGAATTATGCATATTTTTGGTTTCTGGGCATATCCCATCAGTATCAAAAATAAATTGTTTTTCCTTTTCTTCATATTTGCACAGTTTGGGGAATTGATTTTTATGCTTTGAATCCGAAAGCAAGTTAGAGTGAGCATTTCAAAGTTTACAAATATCTGTAAAATTATACAGGCACAACTTAAGGTAACATTGCATACTTAATTCGCAATAGCTCAGGAGCTGATTTTAAATTATATTTGCAACTGAAAGAGAGAGAGGGGACATGCAGAAGATTTGCTGTCATTTCAGATTGCAGTCTGTAAAAAATGCTAATTAAAGCAGTGGGTCATATCTTGCAATGTCAAAGAGATGTGACGTTTCCTTTACTTGGAAACAATAATGTGCTACTGGCTGCTACATAAGTAGAAATCTGACAGCTGCCAGGAAAGGGCAGGAAAACCACATGCTGACAAGATTTCCACTTGTTCCGTATTATGCTGAAGACCTGAGGAGAATGAGCATGCTAGTGATGAGGGTTATTCCACTGTCACACAACTAAAACAAACTATTAACAGATCTCTGCATAGAAATATGTTGACTAGACTCCACAGACATTTATATAGACTCCAGTTGTATAAACACTTATACGACTGAAAATGTACTTACATGAGCTATAAGGTTGCACAATCGGGATCCTTAGATATGAGGGCTAATATTTGTGAGCTATAGGGGCATTTATAAATGCTTGACACAGTCTGTTATAACAACAATAATGTAAGGCCGGATTATTCCTCTTTGCACAAGTTGTGCATTGGGGGGAGAGGGAGGGGAATGAATGATAAAAGGAGTCCCACACTACACAAGGGCCAATTACAGTCTGTCCCGCACTCAGGGATGCGTCAAGACAGCTCCCTCTGTTTAACTTGTCTCAGAGCCCATGGCCATGCCAGCAACATCCGCGCCTCCCAAACAAACACGCACACTAGCCTGTGTCATAGATGGATGGTGCAGCCTTTGTACTCCCATTCTGTACCACAGAGCAGAGGGATGGATTGTGCCCTAGTGCCAGGCATCATGTAGGTTCACATTCTGCCCAGTAGAGAGCTGTCCTCAGAAAGGCAATGCGGTCCAGTTCATATGGCAACTAGACAGGCTTTCATGTGACCTTGGATGGATTCCTGGCTATGGCTCTGACCTTAGACATTTTCCACTCCTGTTTCACCTCCCTGCCTTTGTCTATTTAGGTTGTAAACTTATTGGAGCAGGAACCATCTCTTAATATGTATTTGTACAGTGTCTAGCATAATGGGACCCTCATCTTGGATGGTGTCTATAGACACTACTATAATGCAAATATATAATATCAATAGCCCTTTATGAATACAGTGGTGTATTTACTAATGCAAGCAATCTATGCCATATAGTAAAATTGTAAACTGAATAACTAGTACTTTGAATTCTGATAAATAGTGTGCATGGTTTTTCTCCATCCCTAAAACAACTTTGCCATGGTATTTTTCATATTCCTTTACATATGTTCCCCTTCCTGTTAGTTGCAGTAACCCCCTAGAAAGCCTGAAAATGAAATCTGCTTCCGTATTGAATTTCCCCATCCCTTTGTCTCACATACATGTGTCCTAGTTTGTCATGAAAGCTAGTGTCATTTCGACTGTAAGCGCTTCCATTTTATCTTTTTAAAAGAAGGGGGGAGGAAGCATTGAAGCATTTCTTTAAAGAAAAATATTGAAATGATGAGATACGAGGAAGGGAGAAAGGAAGGTTAAATTCGGGGCTAACCAACCTCGACAGTGTTCTTTAGACTACTTATGCAAACTAGGTATGGTTATAAACATTTTATTTGTCATTGCAACTCTTTATTTCCTAAACTGCACAGATTATTTTGGAGATCAATTTGACCAAGTTATAGGTTCTGCTACTCACATTGGCACACATTTACTGACACAAGTAGCCCCAGAAGTAGCTGGCTTCAGTGAGAGATTCCAAATCTAAGTTGACAAAGAGTCCTGTGGCACCTTATAGACTAACAGATGTAGTGGAGCATAAGCTTTCGTGGGTGAATGCCCAGTTCATCAGATGCATCGGATTGCATCTGATGAAGTGGTAATTCACCCATGAAAGCTTGTGCTCCACTACATCTGTTAGTCTATAAGGTGCCACAGGACTCTTCGTCGCTTTTGGAGATCCAGACTAACACAGCTACCTCTCTGATACAAATCTAAGTTGTGATTTTTAAGAGTCTAACATTCAGGATCCCACACCTGCTTGCATGTAGACAGGAATACATGTGCCTATGTGTATGCAATTGCAGGACTGGGGCCATTCTGATATACTTCTAAGTAAGTATTCTGCTCTGCAAAGGTGCTGAGCAGCAGGAAACTCTCATTGTGTCTAATGTGGACTTAGAAGTCTAACTTCAGGCTTCTGGGTTTGCAAATCTTGGCCTAAGTGCCTAGGAAGGATTGTGATCTTAAAATGAGAAGGTAAACCCATTAGGGAGACAAGCTGGGTGAAATAATGGCTTTTATTGGTCCAATACAAGATATTATCTCACTCACCTTATCTCTTTAATGTCCTGGGACCCACATGGCTACACCTACACTACATACAATAATATGAACACAGCCTGAGCCATAGAAAGAAGCAAAATATCTTAAAGCCAGAGGAGCAGAACCAATATGGTATTTTCCATGCCCATAAATGCCAACATCATGTTGCTCTGGCCCCGGAGGACTCTGGAGCCATTGAGGATTAAAATAAACCAGCAGAGACTTCAGCCAGTAAGCTCGGTGGAAATCCACACAGGGAGTTCAAGGTGGGGAGAGCCAATGGCAGCCTGGATGTCTCTGAAAGAGGGAAGAAGGTCCCAGAAAGCAATAGTCAGTTTGGATGACCCAAGAGCCAGGGGTTGCACTTTCTTTGCTTCAGGAGTCCTCAGGTTCAATGAGCTGTAGAGGCGGTGGGCCATACCATCATTGTGTAAAGTGCTTTCTTTTTGGAAGAGAAGAGAGTGGCTATCCAGAGATATCACCGGGAAATATCAGAGAAGCCAACCTAGCTGGAATATTAAGAACATAGATTGTGTCCATGGGTGGCTTAACTGTACAAGAAGATGAAGGAAGATATAAGAATATAGTGGCTTCAGGAGCCATATATGAACCATTGAACATTGGACCTCATACTAGGAATTCTGCCCTGGACAAGGAGAAGCAGATCAAAAACTGAAAATAGCCAAACTAATTACTATAAACCAGAAATACTGAAAGGGGAGCATTGGAAAGGAAGAAGATCTAGGTTGCCAATGTGATAGAGAAACCTGTCACAAGATCTCTGGGATGCAAAGAGTGAATAGGATGGAACTGCTAGCTCCCAGGAGTCAGGAGAAAGGATATGACAAGAATGGAGATGGATATTTCCACTAATTTTCATCTGCATAGGGAACAAATGACATGAACGAAGGGCAATTGGTTAAAATAAAGGATGACTAGTATAGAGGGCCGGGAAATTCCCAATAGGTGTAATCATGCTTCACTGCCTTCACATGCGCACCCATCCTCAAGTCCCTGTTTAAAATGTGCATATGCATGCAAAGTTTCAGAAAATTTACTCCAAACCGCCTAAATCCAATACGTTTTGTTTCTCTCACACAGTTGAAGGCTATGAAAGGACTTGAATCTCAAACTGTAAAAAATACACTGTAAGTCGCCCAGATTTCTGTAGTGCATAGCTCCTTTTAAAAACACAACAACAAGAACAAGAACAAAATTATGTTGTTAGGATGGAGCTTGCAGCTGTAGGCATATTACTAGCTAAATGGATTCCCTTTGTCAAATTTTCCAATATAGAAATTTGGTCTCTGAAAAAGGTTATTTCAAAGGAAAATATTCATTCACATTCAGTAACTACTACTGAGAATAGTAGATGATTTCATGAGAAAATGCCATTTTCCACACCTCAGCATGGAGTACATTCTAAGCATAACCGAGTCATTTGTAAACTCAAAAAATCAAGCCAGGATTACTTAGAAAAGTAATTGTTATGAATATGTTTGAAAAAATTATGAAACCCTAATGTTATAAGGATACAAAGAATAACCAGGGCAACCTATATGCTCATTTTCATTCTGAGAGGCTCTACTTTGTGTAGACCATCATTGTTAAGGTGAAAGGCTTGGTTAATCAAAGTCTTTCCTTGCAGAGAGTACAAGAGATGCAGTAAAGTGATTTAACCTTCAGAGGATCAGCTCTTGTAATTGAACCACACATTTTTATTCACTGGGAAACAAGACAGTGTATTGATGGTTTATTGAAAATGACAGAAAAAGGAGGACAAGGTTTTACTGAGTTCAAGAAGATAGACTAAGATATTTTAGACTAAAGTCATGAAACTAACAGGCCTCTATAGACTATATCAATAAGAAAATGAAAAGAATCATTAATTTTTCAAATGCAGTGAAATAAAATATAGTCCTCACTTTTAAAGCAGAGTAATGCAGATGTGTTAGGACACGTTCTTTTATTGATCCAGCATCAGTAGGTGCAATGTATTACACTATTGTATACTATCTCTGGTACAATTATATAAGTACACACTGTATGATAATGATAACTGAAGACAAGTAGGTTATTTTCATTTGGATTAGGTGCGTTGTATGACAAGCTTCAGGGGAAAAAAGTAAATATAATTTATTAAAGGTAAACATAATTAGTCGCCCATGAGATTGTGAATAATCCCATTTCAGAAGAAACATAAAGGTGAAAAAGAAATGCTCAATGAGAGACTATGGGGATTTTTAAAGACTTAAAAGTGAAAAATCACCCTGCCTTCACCCACTCCAAAAATGAAAAAAGGAGAAATTATACAGAATAAAACCAATCAAACAGGGAAAGTTTTAGAAAATTATAAATACCTAGCAGTTACAATGTCTGTATGGTGTCATGTAAGATGGTATAACTAGGAAAAAAACTGTATGAAACTAAGCAAAAGTAAATTTTAGCTGCATGTCAAAGGAAAATTCCCAGCAGCAAGATCTATTAGACTGTAGAATAACTTCCTAAGTGAAGTGGTCGAAGTCCCATTACTTGGGTCATTTAAAATGAGGCTGGGAGAAGCACTGAAAAATACAATCCACTATGGGTAGATAGTGGACTAAATGACCCAGTATTTTTCCCCTCTAAATCTGCAAGGATAGTGAAATGTGGTCAGAAAGGTAAGGAAACAAAATGCAGTATAAACATAGTTTATGAAAGGAACAAGAGAAAAGCATATCTATATATATAAAAGTAAAATGGTGTATGCGTGTATGTATGCATGTATGCGTGCATGTATGTACGTGCACTTACTCCTTCCACACCGTTTGAGCTAGAGACTTGAAATTTGGTACAGTTAGAGGTCTTAGGGTCCTTATCAGGGTAAGAGTTGAAAATTTTTCAAATCTCACCTCTGACACCCCCCAGGGGTGAAATTATTTAAAGGCCAATCACATCAGATGGGCAGCTGCTGTTCTCTGTGACATAATTATGATGTCATAATACCCCCTCCAACGGAGCCTGCATTCGCTCAGCTCTCTGCCCCCTCCCCCTCCAACGGACCCCGCACTCGCTCAGTTCTCTGCCCCCTCCCCACCTCCGACGGACCCGAGTTGGGTTTGGTCAGAGGGTAAGTGAGGTAGGGGTGTCGGGTTTGGTCGGGGGGCGAGGTGGGGGTGTCAGTTTTGGTCAGGGGGTAAGTGAGCCGGGGGTGTTGGGTTTGGTCTGGGGCGGTGGGAAGGTGTCGGGGTGGGTGTTGGGGTTGGTCAGAGGGTGTTGGGTTTGGTGGGGGGGTAAGGTGGGGGTGTTGGGGTTGGTTGGGGGGGTGAGGAGGGGGGTTGGGGTTGGTTGAGGGGTAAGTGAGGTGTGGGTGTCGGGTTTGTTTGGTGGTGGTAGGTAGGGGTGTCGGGTTTGGTGGGGGGGAGAGTGAGGTGGGTGTGTCAGGTTTGGTCTACAGGGGGTGAGGTGTGGGTGTTGGTCAGGGGGTGTTGGTAGGGGGTGACGTGGGGGTGTTGGGTTTGGGTGGGGGGGTGAAAATGTGAGTCGGGGTTGGTCGAGGGGTAAGTGAGGTGGGTGTGTCGGGTTTCGTCGGGAGGGTGAGGTGGGGGTGTCAGGTTTGCTCTCTGCCCCCTCCCCCCTCCAACGGACCCCGCACTCGCTCAGCTCTCTGCCCCCTCCCCACCTCCGACGGACCTGAGCAACGCCGAGTATTTTCACTAGTTAATACATAAAAAGCAAAAGACAGACAAGAAGCATGTAACTGCTCCTCAATAGGAAGTGAGAACTAATAATGAACAACAAAAGGAAGTTTGAAATGCTAATAACTACTTTCATTTGGCCTCCATAAAGATTCTTTATCTTTAAGTTGCTGCTGCTTTATGAAGGGTAATGTTAACAGGATGCTTAATGCAATCATCATTAATGAGGAAAGATAAAGCTCACAATGCAGAATCAGGAAGTAATAAGCTAAAAAACCCTAGATAACTATTACACTGCAAACTCTTTGGTGCAGAACAGTGTCTCTTCATCTGTGAGTTTGTAACAGCACCTAGGACAATGGGACCCAATCCTGTCTGAAGCCAATGTATTATCCATAATTAATTAATAATAATTTAAACTTACATTATCTGTCCCTTATGAAACTGATCTGAGGAAAGGTAATATTGGAACCACTGGAATGATTTTTGAGAACTCAGAGAGGATAGAGGTGAGGAACTTGGTGATAGGAACGGGCAAACATAGTACCTGTTTGAAGAGGGAAAAGGGTATTCGGTGTCTCTGGTATTCCAGAGAGAATTACAGGTAAGTAACTTTACTTTCATTACTTTATTTCACATAGTTATTGTGGCAGACCGCCGTCTCCCCCCCCCAGGAACACAGGCAGGAAACCCTTCTTTGCTCCAAACAGTGCTCTTTAATTTACAGTGCAGGACCCCACCACCAATATATACAGCTTAAAACAGCTCATTAATATCCAGCTCATTAATATCCAGCTCAACAGCTCATTAATACACAGCTCTATGGACTCTATGTAGTCCAGCTAACAGTGATACAGCTCTATGGACTCTAGGTAGTCCAGCTAACAGTGATACAAACACACACAGCTCTTGATAGCTCATACAAACACACACAGCTCTTGATAGCTCAACACACAGCTCTTGATAGCTCAACACACACTCAGCTCTTGATAGCTCATGCCACCACCACCCCACTGGGCTTCGTTCCTGGCAGCCTTATATCCCCCAGAGGAGGCTGCCAGGTGCCACTCATGCAGGTTGATTGGCCTGCACCTCAGGTGGCTAATTAGCCTTCCTGCACCGGGGGTTTGCAGAGGGCTTTTCTCCCTCTTAAAGGGGCGGCAGGCTGGGTCAAGCCCACCCTGCCACATTATCTAAAGCAATTATTTCTAATCGAAAAGAAAAAGTTAATAAAGCAATTAGAACTAGAACTGGTTGTAAATAGAGCTGGGCAAAAAAAATTTAGACAAATATTTTATTGAACCAAAAATGCAGTTTCGGTCAATCCTAAACAAATTTGCCATGAAATGGCCAGAGGAGGAAGAAGAGGCAGAGGTGGCTGCCTCAATCTATGAATTTCTCCCTCCCACCCCCCCAAACTCTTTAGCCTGGTGGTTGGCACACTCAAGATGACTGAAGCTGCAATTCAGCAAAGCAACTAAACTTGTGCACTATTGAATAGGGAGGTATTTACATATGTCTTACATTGCTTTATTGAATCTGGACATGAATCTACCAAATCCAGCCAACCACAACCATTGTCTTCCTGGCTATTGTGCTGAAAGATGCATTGTGCTGAAGAGGTTAGCTAAAGATACATCTTTTTAAGGGCAGTCAAGGGATTAAAAAAATTCGACACAATTAATCATGCAATTAATCACATAATTAAACAATAAAATAATACCATTTATTTAGAGATTTTGGGATGTTGTTTACATTATCAAATATATTGATTTCAATTATAATACAGAATACAAAGTATACAGTGCTCACTTTGTTTATTTTTATTACAAATATTTGCACTATTTTACAAATATTTGTAAAAAAACAAAAGAAATAGTATTATTCAATTCACCTAATACAAGAAACGTAGTGCAATTTATTTATCATGAAAGTGGAACTTACAAATGTAGAATTATGTACAAAAAATAACTGCACTCAAACATAAAACAATGTAAAACTTTAGAGCCCACAAGTTCACTCAGTCCTATTTCTTGTTCAGCCAATTGCTCAGACAAACAAGTTTGTTTAAATTTGCAGGAGATAATGCTGCCCGTGTCTTGTTTCACAATGTCACCTGAAAGTGAAGACAGTGTTCTCATGGCACTGTTGTAGCCAACGTCTCAAGATATTTACATGCCAGATGCGCTAAAGATTCACATGTCCCTTTATGCTTCAAACTCCATTCCAGAGGACATGCATCCATGCTGATGAGGGGTTCTGCTCAATAACAATTAAAAGCAGCGCAGACTGACACATGTTCATTTTCATCACCTCAATCAGATGCCACAAATGGAAGGTTCATTTTCTTTTTTTGGTGGTTTGTATTCTGTAGTTTCCACACCAGAGTGTTGCTCTTTAAAGACTTCTGAAAGCATAATCCACACCTCATCCCTCTCAGATTTTGGAAGGAACTTCAGATTCTTAAATCTTGGGTTGAGTGATGTAGCTATCTTTAGCAATCTCACTATGGTACCTTCTTTGCATTTTGTCAAATCTACAATGAAAGTTCACTTTCTGGTAACATTGTAAATAAGTGGTCAGCATCATCTCCTTTAAATGTAAACAAACATGTTTGTCTGAACAAGAAGTAGGACTGAGTGAATTTATAGTCTCTTAAAGTTTTGCATTGTTTTGTTTTTGAGTGCAGTTATGTAACAAAAAATATCTGTAAGTTGCACATTCATGATAAAGAGATTGCACTCCAGTACTTGTCGGATGTTAATTGAACAATACTGTGTATTTTATTCATCATTTTACAATGCAAATATTCACTTTGTATTCTGGGTTTTAATTGAAATCAATATATTTAAAAAGGTAGAACAAATAGAAAAATATTTAATACATTTCAATTGGTATTCTGTTGTTTAACAATGTGATTAAAACTGTGATTAATTATGCCCTTTCAGCATGACTTTGAACCACTATTAAGTACTTTCTGGGAATGCTTTTCCAACCAGGTATGCACCCACCTTACAGTAGCTCCATTTAGGTTGTATTTCCCTAGTTTGTTTATGAGAAGATCATGCAAGACAGTATCAAAAGCCTTACTGAAATCAAAGTATACCACATCTACTGCTTACCCCCTATCCATAAGACTTGTTACCGTGTCAAAGGAAGCTTGACAAATCCATGCTAACTTTATTTAACACCTTATTATCTTCTAGGTGTTTTTAAATTGATTGTTTAATTATTTAATTACACTGAAAATCTTTTGTTTTCTGATGCCTATCCTTGCTATATATGTTCTACCACTTTAATTTCCTGGTAATTTCCCTGATTACATTGAGACTTGGCAGAACTGAATTTTTTCTTTTTTATAATTTTGATGAATAATATCAATGATTATTTTTAAACATTCTTTATTTGTATACATTTTAAATGTTTGGTTATGGGAAATTATGGGGTGTACAAGAGAGTAATTATTTAACAACAGTAGATGTTGAGATTCAAAAAGTTAAAGCTTTATAGCAGTTAAAACACAAATTGTCAATGTCACATTTAATTATTAAAAGTAAATATCCATAAATCAAATTGTGATAATTTCTCAAGCACCATTTTTCTTACTTTGCTTATTCATAAATTTGGATTATCATTGATGGAAATATTTTTTTCATCACTTTTTGTGTGTGTATATGTGTAAAATAGATGTTTACCTACATTTACTGATACAAATATATTTCCAAGTCTAATTACGTTATTCCAGTATCAAGAATTTGTGAAAATATATCTCAGAAATATCAATGTCTAGGTGTGGCATGTATTTAGAAAATATTTAACTCTCAATTCAAAATTGTTCTTTCCATTATCTCTTTACTATAGCAAACAAAATTAGAGCCCAGTCTTTCAAACTGTGTGCAAAGGTGTTCCCATTAACGTCAGTAAGCCTTCTGGTTCCAGTTTAGTACGATACTTAGGAATGTGACCGATTTTAAGTATATGAATAATTTCATTGATTTCACTGGGATTAGTTATGTTCTTTAAGATAGACATATGATTCGGAACATTGCTGAATTAGGATCTTAGTTTTTAAATTTAACCAGTAAAATGTCCACTGTCAACAGCTGAGATACTTGGAACTCTGGTTTCAAGAAGTTAAACTCTGTTTGGCTCTAGAGATAGTTCTATACATTTGGCTCTTCTTGCTTTGCTAATCTAAAAAAACTTGCCCAGGTAATTTTCTATATTAGCAGGAAAAAAAGAAAAATCAATAGATGATTATAAAATTGTATTTCTTATCTTTTAGTGCTTATGCTATCAGTAAAAAAAATCTAGTTATCAGAAGACATCCAACCTTCACAAGGTTAGTGTGGATTTGCAGTACAGCAGTTGTGTCTGTGCTATTTTTTTTTATTATAGAGCTGCAGCATGTACCTTTTAATTTGGTTGTCAGGGGAGACAGGAAGTAATAATTAAGGCTAAAAGATGGGGAATGGAGGCTTTATTAAAGTATATATTGAAGATGGGAATTTGATCTGAGAATTAGATTATGATTAGAGTTGTTAATGCAGCTGTGCCACTCTTGAGTGACAGAGCAGCAGATGAACTGAACAGGCAATTATAACTACAGGAGTCTCCCTAATCTTTACAATCCCAACCTCACAGTCACATCCATTTAAATTAATTTTTATGAAGGCTACAAATTTACAGCTTCACCAGATTGGAAATTTGTTTGTTTATTATCCAGAGGAAATATTTTTAGGGAAGTAAATAGCACTGAAAGCCATCTTGTCTGTCTGCTTGTCTTTTTAACTTGCAGAATTAATAATATGAGATTAATCTGAAGGCTGCTGCCTTTATGAAAACTGATTGATTCTCAGCAGCCTAGCGTTATTATGATTATCTGTGCGAAGGTCAAAGGGAAGGCATGTAAAAGTCACAGCTGATTCATGAGTTCCCTATATTAAGCAGAGGATAAAATAGGAGGCTTGTGTTGATCAGTGTTATAAGTGAGGAATCAGTCTTCCTTGCATTACTGAAACCGAAATTCTAGGAAAAGGATTTTAAACAACTTTGGACATAGTTATTTAAAGATGTCTGTTCAGGAGAGATAGCAAGAGTTCATTACTATGCATGTTGAAAACCTATTTTAAGGAGTTCTTTGCTGCACAAAGATTAATTTACCACTACGTTTTTTCCCCTTGCACTACTAATATAAATAATGGTTGCAGCTTAAATTGGCATTATATTTTGATAGCCTACTTTTGAATATACAAAAAGATATGCTGCAGAACTGTTGAGAAACTTGGAAATGGAGACCATGAAACAGTATGTTTTGTTCCAAAGTTTATTTGGGAATGCAAGTTTGACTGGAATAAAATCGAAGACAATCAAACCTAGTTATTGTTTTAACAGAATACTGTATGGATAGATGTATAAAAAAGTAAAATCTTGGTATGTAGCAATTAGAAAGTAAAATGTACTTTTGACTACTGGAGTTCCACTATGGTTTCATTTAGGAAACCTGAAGACACTTTAAGAAACTGGTCCACTGCATAAAGCCCCATTTCAGTAAAGTGCTTATTCCCATTACTAACTTTAAGCATGTGAGAATACTTCAAGAGGTGTCAATGGGACTACTCATGAATTTAAAGATAGGTAAGTGACTCACTTCAGCTTATGTCTGTTCCCTAATGGGGCTTCTTACATGCTTAAAAATAAGCATGTGCTTAAGTACTTCATTGGATTGAGGCTAGATTTCTCATTACCTTGCAAGATTGAACTGATATAGGATATACTTTTGATATGGAAAACAAATCTTGGAACCTCTGAACAGTATTCATTGAACATTGTTCATTTTATTATAAGGCTAGAAATAAATGTTGCTCATCATCCTATTTATTTAGTTTCTATAAAGGTTACCAGATTTTATAAGAAAGTCAGTATAACACTCTATAGGTAAATTAAATTAATGACAAAAATAAATATGTTTGTCTTAATCATTTTCATCCCACTGTTATTATTAGAAGTCAAATATACTCTCACTTACTGAGAAAGAGAAGAATATAGTCTAATGTGACAGAATATATAATACAGCTGGATGAGGTGTCTGAAAGATTCCTACAAAGAAGCTTGGGTGAAAAGATCATTAGAGAAATATGAAAAATATAACTTGAATACACCAGAAGTTCATAAAAATTAAGAATATTGGAATTCCTTTTATTTCCACATACTTCTATTTTTTCCAGAAATCTCTGGCTCCAGGAGTTCCATCTCTCTATATAGTCCATGTGCTCAGAACCTTCTCATCCACACAGAAAACCTTGCAGTATTGGGGTCTAGGTAATTTCTATACTTAAATGTCCTCTCTCAATTCTCATATATGAGACATCTTTAAAGTTTTGAAAATATAAATCTACCATTAAAAGGGTAGAAATAACCTGTTAGTTGCATTGTTGTAGCCATGTTGGTCCCAGAATATTAAGAAACAAACTTTTGTTGGTGAAACTTTTGCTGGTGATCTGCTACAGACTTACGGACTGAATGGCTGGGCAGCAGTTCTGCAGAAAATGATGTACGGTGGACAAGAAGCTAGATATTGAGTCAACAGTGTGCCCTTTTTGCCAAGAAAGCTAATGGCTTTTTGGGTTGCATAAGTAGGGGCATTTCCAGCAGATCAAGGGATGTGATCATTCCCCTCTATTTGGCATTGGTGAGGCGTCATCTGTAGTACTGTGTCCAATTTTGGGCCCCACAGTACAAGAAGGATGTGGCTAAGCTGGAAAGAGTCCAGCGGCGGGCAACAAATATGATTAGGGGGCTGAAGCACATGATTTATGAGGAGAGGTTGAGGTAACTGGGGTTGTTTAGTTTGCAGAGGAGAAGAATGAGGGGGGATTTGATAGCTGATTACAACTACCCAAAAGGGGGTTCTGAAAAGGATGGATCTAGACTGTTCTCAGTGGTACCAGATGACAAAACAAGGAGTAATGGTCTCAAGTTGCAGAGATGACCTCCTGAGATCCCTTCCAACCTTGATATTCTATGATTCTATAATTCTAATGGAACAAGCTTTCAAGCTTACACAGAGCTCTTCTTTGGGTTTGGGCAAGTACTCAGAGTGTCACAGCTAAATAGAAGGTGGAACAGAATGGTTTGTTACTATATGTGCTAAGTACTTATGCTAAACAATCTGTTCCACCTTGTATTTAGCTGTGACAATCTGAGTACATTTCCCAGACCTGAATAAGAGTTCTGCGTAAGCTCAAAAGCTTGTCTCTTTCACTAACAGAAGCTGGTCCAATAAAAGCTATTACCGATTCACTGCTAGACATTTATAGATAAAATCATTTTATTAACACTCCTATTTCTTGGGATTGTACACATGTTTTTAGATCAAATAAGGAAAGAGATAGAATTAACAAAAGTGGGATTTGAGGACTTTTTTTAATCTAAAAACTTTTGCCATCTCTTGGATGAAGTGAAGATTATAACTTGAGATACTTTTGTAGCAAAAGATGAACATATTCATTGATGTAAAATCTGAAGATTCACTTCAGCAGTTATCAGGGGCCATGTGTGTTCTTAGTGGGAGATTTATTCTATAGAAATTTTGGCTCTTTCTTTTTCAGCAATTATTTCATTTAGCTGAGTTGTTGAGTTTTTGCTATGATTTGGGAACACTCTTCTTGTGCTTACCTTGGTCGAACAGACAAATGCTAAATGTTCTGTATAAATATCTATACAACACTTCTTTTCTTTATTTTCTTTTTTCCTCACTCTTCCTGCCTTTGATTAATGTTGTTGTTCAATTATGACTCTTCAATTAGTATTTCCTCATTTCCGACTATTAACTGATTAATCTTGATGATAATTGATCGAGAGTAATAGACTTTTAAAATAACATTTTACATATTTTATTCAAAAGGTTGTGACTGGTCTTTTAAAGTATCTTTGACTTATTTGGTAATTGCAGTATTTATAGGAGATAAGTAATTAAAATCAGTTGATAGTAACGAATGTGAGGTGTATAAATGAGATTTTTTTTCCTCCTCAAGGGAATGGATATTTTTGTGTCTGAGGAAGACACTTTTTGTGTGTGTGTGTATATATATATATATATATAAATATGTATAAATATATATATATACACACACATAATTAATTATATGTATTTGGTTAGCTTTTGACCAGTGCAGGGGAGAGCAAGATCAGGGATCTGGTTCCACTTCAAGGATTAGTCCTGGAACCAACCCCACTTAGAGCTACTGCCAGAGACTTCTGGGTTGTGCCACTGGAAGCAGGGTCCTTAATGAACCTTACACCACTGGATAATTAACACAGCAAAGAGGAGATCCAACATGCCCCCTCTTGCCCATGATATACCAGGGAATTATTTAACGTACATTTGCAGCTGGATTACTGCCCCTTTGCCCCGCAAGAATGATGCAGAATTCAAAGCCTGATTTAAAGATCATTGACACTAAAACCTCTCGGACTACATTTCACCACTGGTATCAGGAGGTGAGACTCAGCTCCATTCCTTTATCCCACTGACTCCTCTAAAAAACTTTTTCAAACCACATGGTCATTCTGGTATAATGACCAAATACAGATCTTCAAAAGGGAGCAATGACACCATGAGGAGTTCTCTCTTTGTCTCAGCATCTAGCCTCAAATATAGAAGAAAACTCACTGATTTTAGTACTCTCTCTAGATTGCCAGAGCTATGACTTATATTTCTACAATTGCCAAAGATGTTGGAAGTATTTGTTCTCTCTGCAGCATTTAAAAATCCCCAGTCATCAATTGTGATCCTTTGCTGATTTCCTTTATGGAGAGATTACTAGCAGCATTACCTCCACCAAGTCAAATCCGACTGATTCTCATCTTCACATTTCTCTCACCCCAACAGCATTCATTCTGCGCTCTTCCAACTGCTCATTTTTTGTGACTAGCAATGGTTTCTCTTCTATCACTAGATTTCTCCTTACAATGTCTCATGTCTCCCAGGAATTAGATCTTGACTGTATCCCCATTCCCTTTCACCTCAAAGGCTTTGTCCATCTCCTTCATGAGCTCATCTTTTTATAAGCGTGCCACTAAAACGTCCATGTCCTTCACTGTCTCAACTTTTTCTGCCAACCCAAACTTTCTAAAATTACCGGCTTTATGAGATACAAAGATTCTGTATCCAATGGAAGGGAGATCTAAAAATGACAGAGGTTGGAATATTACATACCATGTTACACAGTGATACTGCCCCTCCCCCCCGAAAGATACGTCAATGCATACACATCATGTCATAGACCAGAGAATTATTGGTACTTATAAGACAACACCTAACAAGTTTTCTACAGTTCTGGGAACCTGAAGAGTGAGCAGATATTGGCAAGTTCCATGGAGTTAAAATATGTACCCTGAATATAGGAGCCTCACGGTCTTGGGTGGGGATGGGGGGATGTTGGGAGAGTGTTGCACTGTATGCAGTTAAGTTCAAGTAAACACCCTTCTTAAAATACGAAGGTCTGGGCAGCTTAATTTATTAGGTAAAGTTAAAAGTACATATTTATGCTCATATACATATATACACTGGATGATCAGTGGTCTTATAGTTGGGACATTGGACTTGGACACTGGAGATCTGGGACAGATATAGGAATTCAACCAGACTTCCTGTGTGATCTTGGTCCACTCACTTAATATCTCTCTCCCTCAGTTTCTCACTGGCAAAAGACAGATAATACCACTCCCTTTCTCCTACTCCTTGTCTGTCTCATCTATTTAGACTGTAAGCTCTTCAGAGCAGGTAGTATACCTCACTATATGTTCATACAGCAGTAAGAGCAGAATTGGGCCTTGATAAGGGTGGCAGCCACTAGGTGTTACCATAATAATAACACACACAAATACTTACTCACACACATTAGTGATAGCAATGCAATAAATTGAAAAAGTATGCCAATAGACAGGTGGGGTTTTTTTGGTATATTTAGTGATAGTAGTTTTGATACTAATTCATTTGTAACTTTTTAAACATTTCTTTTACATACAAGAATATGT
This sequence comes from Sternotherus odoratus, assembly GCA_032164245.1. Lineage (NCBI taxonomy): Eukaryota > Metazoa > Chordata > Testudines > Kinosternidae > Sternotherus > Sternotherus odoratus. Next base: position 205,328,179 of record JAVMKO010000002.1, on the reverse strand, counting down.
AGTGTCTAGGAATAAGATAGTACAGGCGAGTCGCATCTTAGGCGCATTTAACATGCACGATTTCGGAGTATGCGGTTGGCAAAAAAAAGTAAAAAAAGAGAAAAATAACAATTTAAAAACTGTATTTATAGGGCAGGCGATTCCGCCCGCCATTAAACTAAACGATTTTTGACTATACATGGTTTCCACTTTCTGCACTGACTGTGGAACGTAATCCCCGTGTAAGACTCAACTCCCCCGTATTTCCTTAAATAATTTGTGAGCCATTTAGTGGTGCTTACCATGTTCCGTGTTCTAGAAACTGTAAAACACTATGCAATGAGGCCTATATGTTTGTGTAGACTTAGGGCTTGTCTAATGTGCCATACAGGGGTATGATTTCTAAAGCACAGTAATGTTCTGTCTATGAACCGGTCTGTGTAGACCCTGCTGGTGTGCTGTAATGTGTTACTGTTTGAAACAGTACTATGCTAAAGCACAATAGGGAACCTTTAGTGCACACCAGCAGGGCCTAGACAATCAATTAATGCACAACATCTTGGTGTGTATTAGAAATCACACCTCTATAAAGTGCATTACCATGTTATATGGGCAAGCCCTTAGTAAACACATGGCTATTCACAACCCAACTGTGTCCATGTGTTTTCTAAATATGATTTCTGTTGAATAAAAAGCAAAGACTACATATTTATTTCAAAACTCTCCCCTAGTCAAGTTATCCTCATCCATAATAAGATGTAGAATTAGTATATATAACAACACTAGTATTCATTACTGTACTGGGTTTGAACAGGGATTCATTATTGCAAAAACTGGAAATGAAATCTGATACGATGAGTTGTCAAGCATCTCAGCAAACTATGTGAGAAAGTACATGTGTGTTGTGATTCTATACTTTGAATATCATGGAGTTTGTGGGGGAGGTATAATCAGATCTTAAAGGCTATATATTTTCAGAATGACATAAGTGAGACAAACCTACATAATTGTTAATTAAATGAATAATTTATTCCACATTACTGAATGGGCTGTACAACTGAGCAATTTCAGGGTTAACATGTTCCTTTTTCACAGATTATGAAATATCTGCAATAAATTCAAGTAATTATGCTATTAAGTAGTTCCTCATCTACTGAATTAATTAAACTTTACGTTCATTTCATAATCTCTTTAGACACTCTCAGTTACTGCAGATTTAATCCTCTTTGAACCTTTCTATATTTAGTTTTCTGAAGACTGGTTTTAACCAGTTGCTCAGTATCCTAAGAATGAGATTGTTTTCTCACTTCATTATATTATTCAGTTCATACACCAGCCACCTCGTTTTTGTATCATAGGTTGTGAAAATTAAAAATCTCCTAAAAGTTTAGGAATGGGAAGACCTATTACAGTATATGGGACAGGTTGCAAACTGTAGTAATTTGCCAGTTGGTTCAGTTTTACATTTTATTTTAAGGGCTCTGTCTTTTTGCTTAATATTTCTTAAGATTTATCTCAAAATTTAATTGAATTGGAAAGAAAAAATGATGGCTTTCTTGCTGAAAGGACACAAGCTTGTGTTTTCACAATGTTCTACCAGTATGGTACATATCCTTGGGTATGTCTTCACTACCCACCAGATCGGTGGGTAGTGATCAATCTTTTGGCAATCGATTTATCGTATCTCGTCAACTCCAGAACTCCAGCTTGCAGGGAGGTGCAAGCTGGAGTCAACGGGGGAACCTCCTGCTGACTGCTGCCGCCGTGAGGATGACAGGTAAGTCGGCCTAAGATGCGCCGACTTCAGCTACATTATTCACGTAGCTGAAGTTGCGTATCTTAGATCGACAACCCCCCCCCCACACACACACACACTGTAGACCAGCCCCTAGTAACTAATATTTGCTCCTACATGTGTGAACGAAAGATATCCTGGTGTAGATTTAATTAGGTGCTTGACTTTAGGCACTCAGGTGTTGGCCTCACCAAGTAGAAATATGCATGATTTTTTTCTGACATAAAAATGTATGCATTACTTGAGAAATAGCATGTGATCATATCATTAAAACTCTATTGCAAAGATTCTCAAGCTGGGGGTTGTGACAACCCTAGAAGGGTTTGGACGGATATTAGGAGGTCACAACATCCCCACCTTTGCTATTTTTCTAACTGGGATAAGGAACCCTGCTAGATCCTAGATAGATGGACAGGTGCATCCATATGGAAAAGGATGAGAAACATTGCTCTGTTGTACCTCATAGACTCTAGTGGTCAGAGTAAATGTTGAGGAATTTAATCCTAGCTTTCATGTTGCCTGATTTGTGAGTGTTTTCTCTGATAAAAGATCTTAGCCATGAAGCTAACCCAGTATGCTGTTCTGTAGCATCATAATTACCAATGCTGGATTTACACAGACATAAAACTGAAGTAATACAATGGTGAATCTGACTCTCAGTTTCTAAATGCATATGTACAGTTGTATTTTATTCGTTTTTATTTGTTTGTTTTTAATGGTGTAATTACTCTTCAGTTCAGCAAAGTATTGAAGCATGTGCTTCAGTCCATCCTTACTCAGCAAAGCACTTAAATTTGCATGCTTACTTTTAAGTCCCTGCTTAATTCTCATTCAGCTTTGCTGAATAGGGATGAATGTCTCATGGCTTGAAACTCTAATTTCTAAAGTTCAGCACTTTAAGCAACAAGAGTATCTTACAATTTATTTAAATGGGAGAGACTTTTTATTGACCTTGCTATAAATCAAAAATGGCTGAATGCTCAAAAATGGCTGAATGAAAATGGCTGAATGCCCAAACATTCAACAAGTACCTTTAAAAAGTCATGACTAATAGAAAGAAGGGGGACTTAATAAAAGGCTTGAGGTAGCTTTAACCATTTCTGGCACCAAGTGTGAATTTCTCATCTTACTACAGGAAAAAAACAAACATACAAACAAACACCCCCCCTTCCCCCCCCCCCCCCCCCAAAAGCCACTACATACTCCTCAGCTTGACATGACTTGCATGGTCAAATTCATGAGACATTCTGCACTGGAAAAGAAGATGTGACGCTGATTCAAACTGCAGTACATTAAAAAAAATTGCTAGAAACCTTACACCAGGGCTGCCTATTTCCAGCAGTGCTCTTTGGATGCAGCTTCTGTGAGGAAATACCCACAGAGCTAGCTGTATAAATTCAGCTGGCTGTTGTGGAAGGAGGAAAAGAAAGAGTGGGTTCAAGTGTAGCCATTTTTAATTTGTCAGAGATGGAGCAACTGTCAGGCTAAGTTCTAGCCTAATATCAGGAGACCTGTAGAAGCAGAGCTTAGGTCAGAAGCAAGTGGAAAACAGCAGAATAGTCAGAGTGACCTAGTCTTGAGATAAAGATGTTTTGGGACAAGTAGCAAGAAAATACTGGACTAGGAGGACATAATATACACAAACTGCAGATGTTTTTAATTAATGCACGTCACAAAGAGGTATAAATATTTGGGTGAAATCGCTTGTACTTTGAAGAAACTGAGGCAGAAATGCTCTCTGCCAGCTGTGTTCTTCCTCTACAATTGCCTGCTAATAAAGCTGTCTCTGATTTTGTTGCATCCAATCTGAGAGTGAGGATTTATTTTCTTCCACACTATTAAAGCAGTTGGTTCTTCAGCTTGTAATAACTGAAAGGCGGGGTCTAATGAATGGTAATGTCATGTCCTTCACATGAAGGTGTAGCATAATACACTTTGGAAGTGAGCTCTCTCATGTTACATTGGGAATATTATTTAATGGTGCCAAATTCCTACAGGTTGTAATTAATCTTGTGGGATGCTGGCTTTTCATATTTATTTATTGGGTTCCACCTCTAGTCATGTTTTCCACTGAATATAGCATAGCTCTGGAAGAGAATTTAGTGACACAAGCTGATTGCTTAGCAGTAAATTCAGTGGTTTCTAATCTCAGTGTGATCTGGACAGAAAGAGACCTAAGGTTGATCCTGAACTCAATTAATAAAGAACTAATGGAGGGCAATATAATGAATGCCAATCAACATGGGTTTATGGAAAGTAGATTTTGTCAAGCTACTTAGATATTTTTGTGGATGAAATTACATATTTGGTTGATAAAGGAAATGGTGTTGATGTCAGGCACTTGCTTGGCACTGCATGACGTTTTGACTTAAAAACTAGAAAGATATAAAATTAATATTCCAAACATCAAATGGATTAAAAGCTGGCTAGCTGATTGCTCTAAAAATGTTATTGTAAACAGGGAATCATCAAATGTGTGTGTTTCTCATGGGATCCTATTTATTAACATTTTGATGAATGACCAGGCAGAAGACATAAAATCATCAATGTTAACATTTGCAGATGACCCAAAAACCAGGGGTGTGATAAATAATGTAGAGGAGAGATCACTGATACAGAGCGATCTGGATCACTTGGTAAGCTTCTCTCAAGCAAATAATATGCATTTTAATATAACTAAATGTACAGATCTAAGAACAAAGAATATAGGCTATACTTACATGATGGGGGATTCTGTGCTGCGACTCTGAAAAAAGATTTGGGGGTAATGGAGCATAATCAGCTGATCATGATTTTCCAGTGTGACACTGTGGCCAGAAAGGCTAACTTAATGCATAAACAGGTGAATCTCAAATAGGAGTAGAGAGAGGTTATTTTACCTTGTATTTAGCATTGATGAGACTAATGCTGAAATACTGTGTCCAGTTCTGGTGCCCACAGTTCAAGAAAGCTTTTGATAAATAGGAGAGGGTTCAAAAAAGAGTCACAAAGATGATTAAAGGATTAGAAAACATGCTTTTAGTGATAGACCCAAGGAGCTCAATTTATTTACCTTAATAAAAAGGTTATGGGGTGATTTGATTATCACCTTTAAGTATCTACATGAGGTACAAATATTTAATAATGGGCTCTTCAGTCTAGCAGAGAAAGATATAACATGATTAATTGGCTGGAAGTTGAAGCTAGACCAATTCAGGCTGGAAAAAAGGTGTACATTTTCAACTGTGAGAGTAATTAACCATTGGAACAACTTACTAAGGCTGAAGATTGGCTCTTTTTTCTAGAAGATCAGCTCTAGGAATTATTTGGAGGAAGTTCTATGATCTGTGTTACACAGGAGGTCAAATTAGATTATCACAATGGTTCCTTCAGGCCTTGGAATCTATGAACTGTGATGTTTTGACAAAATTTTTCATGCCATCTCTCAAAGTAAGCCACCCCTTCCAAAACTGGGACTCATGGAAATGATAACCCTGTGGTATTGGAAAATGCTGATTGATTTGTGGTATATTATCATTTACTAGTGTAAAAGAATGTGTACACGGGCCAACCGTAAGGGCTCGTGCCCCCCCCTCACCCAGCCCCACTCCCCCCTGCAACGACCCCCCCTCGCCCAGCTCCCTCCCCCCCGCTCAGCTCCCTCCCCCCTCAACTCCTCGTCATGCGCCCGACAGCCCAGCTAACTTTATATGTATAACTGCTCCTTGGTGCTCTATATCGCTCAGGCAGGCACGCGCAGTGGCCATTTTGTGCCTCCGAACTACAACCTCCAGCATGCCGTTCGTCCAGGCCGTCTCTACTGTGCATGACGGCTTCACACACCGTTCGCTTGTCTTTTATAATATAGGATAGAAGTCTTGAGCTAGTTTCCACAGTAGCCATTAAATCATATATTAAATAGTAGCATGACAAAGCATGAAATTAAGAAAAGTGCTGGTTTGCACAATGAGCCCCCCTCCCCTAAAAAATAACAAATTATTTTGTTTGGGAGAATATAAGACATTCAGTACATTTATCCATATAAGAAAAGAAAAAAAATCGGTACGTGCCAAAGTTTTCTTGTTGGACAACCATCTCTAAATAACAATGTTTTAACCTGCCACTTGACAAATCACTATTTGGTATTTTTGCTAAGGATTTCTCTATCTAGATGACAGATCAGGGTCTTCAAATCACCGAATTGCAACCGCACTTTAATCAGCAAGATCCTCAAGGAGACTCTGAGTATCCAGGCAACCAGACAGAGGAGGAGAAGCAAAGGAAATTGCTCAGCTCTGTAGTCTGCCAGAAGAGACTGCTGGAAAATTGGTATTAATGTAGATTAAGGGCCAGTTTGTGGTTTTTCAGGCATGACTGGCAGTGGGCTGAAGGGTGGGTTGCAGAGGGGCCATCTTCAGTGGTAGCCCTGTAAAGATTTCTGACTGACTCTTCCAGAATCCCTGCTGAGCGCTCCCTAGGGGAGCATGTATAGCACTTCCAGCTAATACAGTCTTTAAAAGGATGCAGAATGTGCTTCCCTCCGCTGCTAGCCAGCTTCATCCTAACCCTACACTTCCTGGTCCCCTTTCATATAGCTAGCTGTCCTAGGGGTGCTGTGCCCTGCCACAAGCTATTTTCAATTGGGAAGATTTGCAAATGCACAGATGGCAGTGAGGTGGTTAATTCCTGTAGTGCTTCAGTGGGCGTTAGGCATTTAACTGCCATTTGAAAACTTCCCCGCTTATGATAGGAAAGTGTGCTTTAATATCTACACACCCCTCAAACATGGGAATGTTTCATTTGTACTGTTTGTCTAATGCATTACAATGTTTGGTTTAAAAACACACACACACACACAGATTGTTATTATTGTGAGTTACATAGGTGAAGAACTAGAATCTAACTACACTGCAAACGGGATAACTCCACATTTACTCTGCTATAACTGAGAGCAGAAAGTAGCCTCAAACCTTAACAGCTGTTAGAAGGTGTCCGGTGATGGCTTAAACCCTGAAACAAAAAGGTAACTCTCATAAATCACACCGAACTGTGCCTTAATTAATTTCCTGAATAAGTAGATGTGGTCCAAATGTTTGTTGTTGATCTAACTGTCTTGTCAATATGAATGCAAGAGAAAAATTCAGTAATGTACATTTCATCTGCCTCATTTAAGTAAAACACAATGATTTTGATAGCTGGAGGTGAGATGCTGTGGCAAGGATGATCTTGATTCTCATTCAAAAGAACACATTTTTGAATGAATGGAGGAGCTAGTGTAAGGACACAGAATAGAAAATAAAGTTAAAAATTCTCATTCATTCTCTTCTGACACTTATTGCAATCCCACCATCTAATTCTATCAACATCCCACTATGCTTTTTTTATTGGTGTTCTTTGTAGTATGATTCATTTCTGCAAAAAGATTCATAAGCTCCAACACTATGGAGAAAATCAGATGTCTTTCAAAAGAAAGTTGGGTGAGTTTCATCTTCGTGGTGAAGAACATTTAAGTGAAGTAGCATCAGGTTCTAAATATATACTCAGTGAAGTTATTTTTGCAAATTCCTTCATAATGGAAAGATTGTAAGATATAGAATCACAATCATTTTCAGAGGGACTTGTTAAATCTAAATGCGTCATATCGGTCTTTCATGTTGTAGGGTTATTTTCTATCTCAAAGATAATTGTTCGTAATGTCTGGAGCAAAACTATTGGCAAGACAGTTAGCTGACCCTTTCCCATTGCTCCTCATACTTCGTTGTAGCTAGAGTATACACCTTTTGTTGAATCTCCTTAGCTTTCCCAGGCCGATCAAGGGTAGCTCATATGGATCAAATACTGCTGTAGAATGAGGTGTTGATGACTCTGTAGGTGGCATTCGATCCCCTCAGGACTCGTCTAATACCCCAGCATGGTATCTGGAGCTACTGTGCTGCTGGGTCAGCCATCTTTTGCGTGATGCTGTGTTGTGATGAAGGGATGAATAAGGAGCACAGTATGGCATTTCCAGAGAGGTAAACGATTTATTGATGATAATTCAGAAATGACAGGTAGTCTGCATGACTTCTGGGAGTAGTGAAACCCTCATCATTAACCATTTACGTGTCCTTTGGCACATGGGGCATAAAATTGAAGTTCTGCTCAATAATTAATAAGAACTCCGTGGCATTTTTCACAGGGTGGGTCTAGTAATTTGTGCTATTGCACGTGGGATAAACAATATGACCCAAATGCTTACACTTGACTGGGGATTGTCCTAAGATAAAGGAATACCTCCATGTTGTAAAGTGGTTATAAGGGGCAGGAAAGGTGATAGGTTTAAGATTGCCCAAGCACAGTGTTCTCTGGCCCTGTGGCTACTCAAACCTGTACCAAGGCCAGGGTTGGTCCCCAGCTAGCTCCAGAATTCAGGGAGGTGGAAGGTAGTTTTGAAGACTGTGATGTCCTCTGCTGGTGTTATCTGGACCAGTGAACTGCTAGGTCACTCCAATTCTTGACTCTGGAAGTCAGCCTTACCCTGTTCTGCTGTGAGAATCCCCACTTCTGGTCTGTTGATGCACAGCCTCTGACATGGAAGCTTCTCCCAGCTAATTGCAACCAAATTACACTGGCTAATATTTCCAGTCCCAGATATAACCCTAGGAACCTCCGCCTTGCAGTCTCCAGTTATGCCTGCTGAATGCTGCCAGCTTATATGTGTTAATCAATTTAACAAAGAAATTGATATGTACCAGGCTTGTTATCCCAAAGGGAGTCTCTGCATGCTTCAAACCAGCTTCAGGTAGAATAAACAAACACATTTATTAATGATGAAAGATAGATTTTAAGTGATTATAAGCCAAAGACTAACAAGTCAGATTTGGTCAAATAAAATAAAAGTAAAACACATTGTAAGCTGATTTAACACTTGCAATGTTCTTATACATTTAGATACTTCTCACCACAGGCTGGCTGGTTGTTCTTCAGCCAGGCTCTCCCCTTTGATCAACACTTCAGTCTCTTGGTGTAGAGTCTGTAGATGTAGGTAGAAGAGAGACAGAGCATGGCAAATGTTTCTCCCTTTTATCACGTCTTTCTTCCCTCTTGGCTTTGTCCCCCTCCCTTCAGACTCAGGTGAGCATTACCTCATTGTAGTCCCAAACTGCCCAAAGGAAGTGGAGTGACTTTCTTGAGAGTCTAACAGATTCTTTTGTGATTGGCCTAGGCCAGCATCCATTGTACCTGTGAGGCTGGGCTGGGTTTGTCCCATCCATGCCCTGATGCTGTGTGAACTGCCTCTCTGCTACTACAGTTTTTTTCTGGGTTTGCTTTGACCCATGAAGATACATTTTCAGCCTCATAACTATATAGATAAAATGATAACCTTGAACATTACTATAGCATAATGCTCAGTATATCAGGAGCTGTCCAATGACATCCAACATGACAAACTTTGCATTAGATACCACACAATCATTTTACAAAGATGGACATGGGAGTACTGAGTGTTCCCCCGAGGTACAGAGCATCACAAAGGGCACTTTTGCCTCTGCTACAATCTGCCACAACATACATAAGCTTGGGGCAATTGATGTGTTAGCTCACCATTCCCATTTACCATTCTTCATTTCCTGTATGCTTGGGTAGTATTGTTGTGCACTCTGAAACATTTGCCTCATTCAGCCTCAGAGGCGGCTGCTTTCAATGGTGATGGATATGGACCCCCTATACAGAACTTTTGACATAAAGGGAACTATGTAAATGTAAAATTATTATTGCTATAGTTAGCAGTACTGTGAAATAAAAAGTAAGCTCTAATATTTTTTCTTTCCTTACGTTCTTTCAGCTCTGCTTAATAGCGGATATCCACAACGCTATTTATTACCTACACTAACCCAGGGGTCCTTTTTCATTTTAGGCAGCAAGCTGTGAATCATCTACTGGGCATTTGACATGTACTGTAGGACTTTAGGGATTTAAGATAAATTAGACTAAGTTATATTAGCGTCTCATCTTAGAATCTGTGTTTGTTTATAGACTATTTAGTGATTATGAGCAGAGATCTACAAAATGGAAATTATTTTGCCCACATATAAAACTCAAATTTACTAAAATACACTGGCTAATGAAGTTAACTTTTGGAATTACTTTAACTCCTGAAATGTAGAGCCTCTTTGGTTGTGGTAATGAGGTACTTGATGAGAGCTAGGGCAGTCCTTAAGGCTGAAGAGGGTTTTTTAACATCATTATTATGCCTGATGTGATGCTGTGGCAAGGAAGAACAAAACATCTTCAAGCTCTTTTTTTTTTTTTTTTTTTTGCTTTGAGTCTGGCAAAATTGCCTCCTCATGGCAGATAAATTTAGAAATATAAAAGGGCCAGGCTGTGTGAAAGGAGCTTACATAAGAATGACCGTACTGGGTCACACCAAAGGCCCATCCAGCCCAGTATCCTGTCTATCGACAGTGGCCAGTGCCAGGTGCCCCGGAGAGGGTGAACCTAACAGGTAACCATCAAGTGATCGCTCAAGTGAAGAACAACATAGGCTCACCTTTTTTTACATTTCAGCACTCCACATTGAGAGACTTTTGTGCTGAGCAGCCCTTGTTTTGGACAGTTTAAAAATGAAATAAAATACAAAGACTTGTAACCTATTCCCTATGAGGATGAAGCTAGCTCTCTCAGGAAAGTAAGTGGGTCAAACTTGGAGTGAGCTTATGTTTAATTCATTAATATCTTTATAAATTCTGTTGTATGGCATTCACATATCATTGGATTATGAGGGGCAGCACCACAGCTGAGTTCCTGTTTGAGTTCCTCTGAGCAGGTCCGTGTCATCCTCCTCAGAGCAAAGCGCATATTAATTTCTACCTCACAGAATAAAGAATAATGGCAACTCTGTCCTGTTCCACAACGGATGCCAATGAGGTGTAGTCCTAATTTAATGCATAGAGGGAGGTAGTCCCTGACACTGTGTCTTTCTGACAAGATGTGCTGTGCCCAGTGGGAGTCCACCCAGAATGAGTAAGGTCAGAATAATCTGCATAATAACAAATGAGGGAATTCACATATAGGTGCCTAAACAGCAGGACAGAGCATCCTAATTCTTAGGCCATGCAAGAAGATGACAGTGTCAACATGAATATTTGTCTGTGTTAGGCTATGTGTCTATATGAGTTGAACTACCCATTTTGAAAATATTGCTGGTCACTGAGGGCGAAATCCTGATTCCATTAATGTCAATGAAAAAACTCTCATTCCCTTCAGTTGTGCCCAGATTTCACGCTGTGTCTTTACATGCTAGCCCAGTGATGGCACACTTGACTGATTCAACCAGTGTAAGAAAATATTCTGTGGATCCATCACTCAGTCATTAATTGTGCTGGGCAACCTAAACAAATATGAGTTGACTATCAGGGAGTGAGCCATTTAAAAAAAAATTTTTTTGGCTGTAACCTTCCATTCTCATCCTGGACCTACAATGGTTTATGACCCATGAATATTGCTTCATGTTACAACATTCCGAAGAAGAACTTATTCAAAGCTGTTAAGTGTAATCTGGTTTCATCGCAAATTATTTTGACGCCAACCCATGAACTGGCCAGGTTCACTGAAGGGTTCTGGATTCTTAGCAAATATTTTTTTAAAACTAGTTTGAGATTTGAGTTTGTATTTAAATCCCAAACCAGGTTTTTCAGACATTTTGCATAACTCCAGAGACAAGCTGCTAAACTGTACAACAAACAAATAGTGGGTGTGATTTGAATCTATTCTTGGTGACGTCAGTGTAAAGTCAAAAAGAAAATCCATTAAAATCCACATAATTAAACAGACCTAGAAACAGAAAGACTGAGTGCAGAACCAAGCCTCTAGTGCTCACTTGTGCCTTCCAGTCAGAAACAGTTCTGGTCACAACACAATTCTCCTAATCATCCACTGTGCTTCCTTTATATTCTCACATAATCATCCTATTAATACCATTCTAACAATACACCAGCAGTGCCTTTACCCTCAGACAGATTCTGGCCTTCAGCTATTCCATCAATGGAGGACACAAGTCCCCACCATAGTTAGACTGTTGCTCTGCAGCTTTTAAAGCTTTTAGTAAAATACACAACTTTCTGCCTCAGCTGCTGGGACCCTTGAGAGACTTGAGCTCAGGGAATAGTTTCTACCCGCGCCTACTCTCCATAGGGCTGTATCCAGACCCTGCCATATTTCAGCCAGGCAGCACCACAGGAAGGAAACTGGAACTTAAAGTAAAATTGAATATAAATCTGTGCTATCCACAGACATTTTGTGCACCAACATCAAAGCAAGCTCAAGCTTGCAACAATGAACAACCTCTTCCAAAACAATAGAAAGAGCAGAGCAGCTAGACTCAATACCTGAAGGCCCATTAATGTCTATTAATCATTGTATGTCTTCCAAAAATAACAATCTTCAATTTATTTTTTCCTTAAGAAAGGTGTGTTTTTTAAAAAAACAGTCATTTAGCTATCCTGAAAGACAAAGAAAAAGACTTCTCTCAATTGGCATTACAAAAGTGTTTAGTGAACTTTTAGATGACTTGAATCAGAGAGGTAGCCGTGTTAGTCTGGAATAGCAGAGGTAACAAAGAGTCCTGTGGCACCTTAAAGACTAACTATAAAGTATAGAAGCATAAGCTTTCATGGGCTAATACCCACTGCTTGCATCCGACGAAGTGGGTATTAGCCTACGAAAGCTTATGCTTCTATACTTTATAGTTAGTCTTTAAGGTGCCACAGGACTCTTTGTTACCTCATTTAGATGACTTGACCATCTTGGCCTTCACAGATTTTATACTAACCCTGCTTCTCAAAACATAGTTATTATCCTGTTTCTAATGTACACAATCAAGAAGACATGGAGCTGATTTAGTATCTTGCTTTGAATTACTTGTAGTGGCCTCAGAAACAGCCATTTACCTGCTTTGGACCATTTATTTAGTACTTAATAAATGGCAAAGCAGGTTCATGAAAAGTGCTATGATGGATTGCAGGAAATGGTCTTCCGCAGCAGCAATATTTGTCTGAGGACACTAGGAGAATTAGCAATAAGTATATATAGAGGGGGGGAGGTATTTCAGTTGCATAGGGTCCATGGAGGCAGGCATTTGTGAGTACTGCACTCAGAATGCAGACTATTTATTTCTCTACAATTAAAACAAAAATCCTAATCTTTTTCGGGAACTATTTCTTCTATACATTTGAAGACCACTACTCCAACAAACTTTTAGTTGATGAAGGAAAGGCTTTGCTAAAAGATTACAAATATACAGTAGACTCTCGATTATCCAGGATGATAGGGAAAAAAATAATTCTGGTTAATAAAATCCCAGATAATCATCATCCATAGGAAATATGGGGAGTGGGGGTTGATTCATCAGCCATCCTGCGCTGTGGGGAGGAGGGTTGCACATATTTTTTTTTGACATCCTGGTTAATCCACATCCTGCTTAATCCAATCCTGGATAATCGAGAGTCTACTGTACTGTCTTTTTTCTTTAACTTGCTGTTGAAAAGCATGAAGTTCATTCACTGCATCCATATAAACATCTAGTAGATTTACAACCAGGTTTGCAAAAGCCAGGCACACCCATTAACCTAAGTGCCCTTGAAATTCCCAGCCTTAGGCAATTTCTGGGTCGGTTCCTGAGTTCCCTGCACACCCAAAGCTCTCACTACTGTCAATGGGAGTTGCAGATGCTACACAAGGATGAAAGGATTATGTCACCCTGGGCCTGATTTTCCATGGTCTTCTACCTTGCGTAGTCATTCATGTCAATGCAAATGGGGTGTAAAATGCTACCACCAGTGTAAGTGGGTAGAGCGCTCTGATTTGCACTCCTTTTGTACGGGTGTAAATGACTATGCAAGGCAGTGGAGAATCCGACCTTCTGTCAGCATTATACCAGACACTCTAAAATGTCTTTTGATTTGTTCATTAGATGTATGGAGTGTAGGTGTAGCCATGTCAGTCCCAGGATATCAGAGAGACAAGGTGGGTGAGGTAATATCTTTTATTGGACCAACTTCTGTTAGTGAAAGAGACAAACGTTCGAGCAACACAAAGCTCTTCTTCAGGTCTGGAGGAAGAGTGGTGTGTGGCGCAAAAGCTTGTCTGTCACTCACCAACAGAAGTTAGTCCAATAAAAAATATTAGCTCACCCACGTTGTCTCTCCTGTGTATTATATAATATTTATACCTAGTGTTTGCTTTTTTTTGTTCATTGCTAAGGAACATGAAGATTTGCTCTCTAACGGCTGATCATTTGGGTCCTATAGTGGCGAGTGATTCGTTTGAATAATGTTCAAACTTGCCATTATGTGGGCAAGATATAAAAACAGAGCTTCACATCATGATTCCCATATCACACAGTTAGTGCGCACACTCGCCAATAGCGACTATTTTTTGCAGTATCCACCACCTTATCCATTTTTCCGTAGGCCTTGCACCTCTTTGTATTATAGATTTATCAGGTTTAATTAGATATTGTGCATCAAATGTCTGACAGGGTTCATGATCTTAGTCACTGGTATTTGATTTGTTTTTAATTGGTAAAGAAGTGCTCTTTAAATCAATAACACCTAGTACACTTCTGATGGCTAAAGCATAGAGGGAGTTAAACAGGAGAGTGAGAGTAAAAGGGAGGAGGTGTAATCTTGGCAGCATCAATTGGAAGAGGATAAACTAAGGAGGCCAGAGCGGAGTTTACACATCAAGGGTATGTCTACATGGCAATAAAAACCGTGGGGCACTGAGTCTTAGAGCTAGGGTCAGATTACTAAGGCTCAGGCTATGAGGTTATAAAATTAGGGTGCAGATGTTTGGGCAAGGGCTGGAGCCCAGGATCTGAGACCATCTCACTTGCATGGTTTCAGAGCCCAAGCTCCAACCTGAGCCCTAATGTCTACACTGCAGTTTTATAGCCCTGCAGTCTGAGTCCCATGAGTCCGAGTCAGCTGACCCAGGCCAGCAGTGGATGTGCTGTGGATCTTTTATTGCAATGTGCACATACCCCAAGTTTTTTAGATGTAGGGAGAGAGAAAACCAGACTGATCTTGGAAATGTGTTGGAAAAATAAGAGTCAGGCTTAGGATGTGCCTTTAATGCTATTACTTGAATTAATGGAGCACCTATGGAGCACCAATCATGGACCCAATTCTCCTAGGCCCTTTACAGAGGGAGAATCCCTGTCTGAAAACAATCTAAGGCCAGGTCTACACTACCTGCTGGATCGGCGAGTAGAGATCGATCTTTCGAGGAGCGATTTATCGTGTCTCGTCTAGATGTCATAAATCGATCCCAGAGTACTCACAGCAGTGACAGATGGAGCAGTCACAGATGATCTTCAGTTTATGAGCTTAAGTAGCAAAGAGGATGATCTGATATTCCCATCAGAATCGAATAGTTTAATTACAGTTCCAAACCTAGTGTGCAAGGATCCTACGTCCATCTTCAGTCA
Organism: Sternotherus odoratus; assembly: GCA_032164245.1. NCBI lineage: Eukaryota > Metazoa > Chordata > Testudines > Kinosternidae > Sternotherus > Sternotherus odoratus. The sequence goes on along the minus strand of JAVMKO010000002.1, from coordinate 205,312,958 downwards.
GTGCCTCACGGAGCCCTTTCATAGTCTCACAACCAGAATTTACTTCTTTTTATTGTTCAAATGTGCCGTGTCTTTTTCACGTAAAGTGCATTTTCAGAAAAATAAATGGACAAAGAGATTTTATTCATTTATTTTTTTACTGAAGGGTTTATATGGCAGCTCACTTCTTACTGAGGAAATTCATGTATTTATTTCTTTAGCTGTTGGAGTAGCTGAGCAATACAGGAAACATGGCAAGCAGGCTGCTTTTATTTTCCTGTGTGCCACTTCAGTTCAAGTGCTGCAAGCCCAGCAGTAAAATAAATTAAGGGAAGCTAATGGTATCCAGTCTTGCAGTGCTGGAGCAATTCCTGTAGTCTTACTGCGGTTACTGTGCCTCTTTAGAGACATAAGGGCCTAGTTGTTGTCTCACACCACTTTAAAACAGGTTTAACTCCATTTGCTTTAATGGAACTGCTTCTGTTTTACACTCCTCTAACTAAGATGAGAATCAGACCCAATCAGAGCTCACTTCTGACCTTTTTTACCATTTGTATTTTTAGCTACTTCTCCTAGGGAAAGGTGCTGGGGAGTTTGGGGAGAACGGAGAGTAACCCATAATTCTCTTTAACATTCTGTTAACATATCATACCAAAAGAGTGTCAAGTGTTATTGCCATGTTATCCAGAAGGAGGCAGATTTCTGCTGGTCTAGCTTGGTGCTGGGGCTGATGCTAGCCAAGTGTCATCAGTGTTCAGATCCCTGGCTTTGTTTCTGTCCCAGCTTTACTGCACACTGAGGGATTCTGCTCTCACTGTAAATCCTTGGAACTATAAGTTGGGTGGGGAGGTTAGGAAACTCCTCTACTTATCAAGCATCCTAAGACCTTTGGCAAGTGGACCATAGCTGAGATGCAGTTTCTAATTTTGCTGCAATTAAGTTCTGAGGACAAATTCAGACCTGGTATCATCCGTGGCAACTTCATTGAATAATTTGTGCCCACTTAAAATGAAGTATGAATTCAGCCCACCATCTAAGTAAATGAGCATTTTCATTGCCACGCTCATTAGCAGTTGGACTATTTGTCTCATTACCATTGTAAACATCTTTGTAGCAAAACACAGAGCAAATGTCGTTAGCACAAATTGGCAGAAAACGCCTTTCCAGGTGAACTTCAGGTACTTCTTGAAACTTGGATGGACCAGAATACTGAGAAGCTGTGATCAGATCTTTCTTGCTAGGAAGTCAGAACTGTGACGATAAAGTCAAAGGAAAATAGTCAGTCGGTGATACAGCGATGGAGAAGATATGGACCGTTTCACTGAAAATAGGGTGACATCACACTGAACTCAAAACTGAAATGCAGCTAGCTCACTTACCCAGCAACCTGATATGTGTCTGTCACAGGAAAGCTGGCCTTTAAAGGGAGACCTGGGTTCTGTATCTCTAGTGACTAGTTTACCTCTCAGTCCAGCAGTCACATGAAGGGAGCTTGTGAAAGGAAATAGGACTGCTGGGGATTATAAATGCAGCCTCAGCTCTGTCAGGGAGGAAGGTTCAAAGAAGTGGGGTAATTGTGTGAGCTGCTAAATACAGAGACCCTGCTGTCAGAGAGGATCTGGGAAGAGGCTCACCACACCGACTAGAGGGAATATCTTGGCTGGAACTAACTATTATGATATGCAAGGGCAGATGCCTTAAGAGGAAGAGGTGGTTTTAATAAACACCAGGCATCAAGACTTGGGTTTGAGATAGTGAAACTGAGGAAACTGCAGAGTATGGGAAGGATGGGTTTTGATTTGAGCTGACACTGAACTGTTATTTTTAATAAACTGGTTCCCCAAAAAGGGGTATTATACTCAATCTGTGCCATAACTGAGGACATCAAGAATAGGAAATTGAATTATCATCAGGGTTCAACATTAGGATTGAGTAAAATCTTACAATAGTTTCCGTCTGGCCCCAATTCTAAGGGCTGTGGATAAAGACCTTTGGATATCCTTCCGTTATATTCGTGGAGGCCTATCCATCAAAATTCATTAGTGAAATGGCAAGTACTAACAGCAACGGTATCCAAGTACGGGACCCTGGATAGTTTGATTTTCCCTTCCAGTGCAACCTAAGCTAAAGACTAGAGGAAAACACATCTTTCTACTACTAGAATCTTTTATTTCATAGGTGAAAAATATCTGTCAAACGGTACAGGGTAGGTATATCTCGTGACACTTTCCCTGTATATCAGTGGTTCCCAAACTTTAACAACCCGTCAATCCCTTTCACTAAAATGTCAAGTCTCATGAACCCCCTCCTAAAAATAATATTTCCAGGGATTTTCTCCTTTACCTGAGTACAAATTATAAAATCAGTGATCTTGGAAATATAAAATTTGTTTTATGACATGCTTATTACACACTGTAATTAATTATTCCAGAATTTTTATTACATTATGAAAACAGCAACACTCTTCCAAAATCTCATTTTTGTAGCTTGGATCACTTTAAATAAGCCTGTTATAAGACAATGCACCTATGTTTCATCAAGGAGTATCAGATGTGAAACAGCACAAAAGTATTTAAGAAGCCAATTCAAAGGTCAGGTTTACACTACCCTCCGGATCAGCGAGTAGTGATTGATCTGTTGGGGATCGATTTATTGCATCTAGTTGAGATGCGATAAATTGATCCCCTAGCAGTCTCCCATTGATGCCGGTACTCCAGCGCCGCGAGAGGTGCAGGCAGAGTTGATGGGGGGAGCGGCAGCAGTCGACTCAGTGCCTTGATGACACTGTTGTAAGTAGACCCAAATACATTGACTTCAGCTATGCTATTCCGATAGCTGAAGTTGTGTATCTTAGGTGGATCCTGCTCCCCTTCATGTAGACTTGGACAAAGAGTTCCTCCTACACAAGCATTCAGATCTGAGCAGTCCAGGCAAACAATGCATGTTGCAACAAAGCTTAAACTTGTTCTTCATAATAATTTTAAAAACAATACTAGCTGCCTATTTAAGTTTAAATACAGCAAAAATTATCCACCTCCCTTTCCACTTCTTTTAAGGAGGCTTGAAGTTTAAATCTCCCCAGTGTGATAGGTATGCTTGCTTTGATCTGCTTAGCTCTTGGAAGTCCAGGGGCACTGGGCTGGTTGGCCTGTGGTGCCTGGGGTCCCTATGGGCAGCTCTGTCCACCATTAGGGATTTTTTCCCCAATAACCCCATGTAACATTTTGCAAACCCCAAGAGGTTCATGAACCCCAGTTTGGGAACCACTGCTCTATATGCATTTTGATTTACAAGAATGTCAGCAAGAACTCATATCCAATTCCTTGAATGCTGTATATAATTTTGACAAATCCAGAAAGTCACAATCTCATCTAAAAGGATGACCACACTACATCAAATGCCACTAGCCATTCAGTGATAATCGAACCTCTGAATCACCACCATATTATTAACACCTTGCTATCATTCATACCCTTCCAAAAAGCCCTAGAGAATAGATAGGCCTTGCAGTCTATTCCGAACAAACAGAGTCTGGCAGAGCAGAGGTGACAAAATGAGATGCAGATTTGAAGGGCCTCCAAAAAAGTGCCTTGCCAGGATCTTCCTTCTGTTTTTACCAGAGGAGTGAGTTCCAGCTCGAGTGCCCATGCTGCCAGAATATGGCACGGGGAGGAGGACATGGAAGGTACTTACAGGGAAATGTAAAGAAGGAAACAGCCCAACAGTGCGGGGGAAAATAAAACTTAAGGGCTAATTCATGGCTGCAAAATAAGAGTGTGAAGGGGCAAGGAGGTGCAGAAGCAGCTTTTGGAGGCAATCCCCTGAGAAGTATTGAGGTGCCCGAGCCAGAATAGCCATGGTAACACCATCTCAAAGGTGCAGATGCACTGCCTCTCATACCAAGCCACCTCTGCTGGCGGTCACAGTGGGCCGGTGAAATTATAGCCCCACCCTTGTCCTTTCCTAGGGGAAGCCAGCACCACCCTTGACTCTAATTTGTTTGTTCTCAGAGTAGGGTTGCCAATTCTGGTTGGACATATTCTTGGGACATTTCCTCACATGACATAATATTTAATTGAATATTAACCTTCAATACCTGAAGACTCCAGGATAATCCTGGAAGGCTGGCAACCCTAATTCACAGAGTGCTCTTATTGACACATGAAGTTTCTCCCCCCCACCACTTTTGTGTAGGGGGACAGGGGCTACTGACATCTGCCTTGTGTATCTGTCTGCCGACTCACAATTAAATGTGAAATTCTGACATGTTAAACATCTGAAATGCCCCTCAAAAGGCTTCTTAGTACTGAAGCATGAAAGTGGCAAATAATACAGGAGGTGAAAGTGGCCAGTGTAATACCCATTGTTACACTGAATTTGGAATGTAGCTTGATCTATACCAAAGTGTCCTTGGAGATTGTGACAGTTGTAAATAGTGCAGACGAGATGGTCAGCTCTTTTCTCATATGCAAAAAGTGCTTCTGGAAATTTCAGATGCTTTCAAGAGAAAGGAAACCATAGAGAGAAAATGACACATCAGGAGGCAGTCTGAAGAAAATACATGTCTTCACCTTGTATCAAATTCCAAAAGAAGGGCATTTGTTATCAGGAAAGCAATGTGCATATTCTGATTTATAATTATCCTTGTATACAATGTCTTTAAGTGATTTAAAATAACACAACAAAAATCCTGTAGTCAGAAATAACTTCCTTGGCACCAGGACAGATTAATTAGGAATGTTGCAGAAAAACCAAAAAGTCAGGATCTTTTCAAAGACACAAGACTGCTAGATCAATATACTTCTATTGTTGTTTCATTCTTTTATTAACAGAGGTTGGTGTAGTCCAAAGGATCACTCTAGCTTGGGCTCACCTATAAGTGAAGGACATGGTATTCTGCAAGATCAAGCTCCTACTGTAACGTGTGTCATGTTATCCAGTTTGTATTCATGATCAAACAGTGCTTCAGAAAGAGAAAGGCCATTTGAAACACTCTTGGCATTTTAGAAACTTGAAGGAACAGTATGTGATCATAGTTTAGAAAAATACAATATTTGTTCTATTCCCCGGAGACCATTTAATTACAGTGGAACGTGTCTTCTACACAGCAGTAATGACTAGTTTCAGGACAAAGAGCAAAGTCAGTGAGGAAACACTGAAAGGTGACCTGCCTAGACTTTAGTGCCGGGGGGAGGGCAGTGTTTTCCGGGCACTCACCTTGCACAGGTGTAGATGAGCGCACCAGGAACATTGTTAACAGACTGTCTGCCCAGAGCAACAGTAGTTGTGGTTTGGGTGTTACTGATATTATAAGTCATCATGGAGGACCTTGAATGTGGGACTAGGTAAGCAAATAAAGAATCGATTATTTCCAGCTATTGGTTTAGAATGTTCCTTATTCATTTAGAATCCTAAAGGGTTACAGTGAGAATGTCCTGGTTACGCCAACCTTGAGGGTCTGTGAAGCAAAGGAAACAGGGCTGTTTCAACTGGTTTTCCTCCATCTGCTCTTGGGTAAAATGCTCTGGAATGAGAAGCCTGCCGCTCTTTGGAAGCATAAAGCATTTATTCCCCCTTAGTGATTCAGCTCAGCTGCTTTGGTCAGAGGGCAGTGGGCCTAACCCTCCCCATTCCCACTTCAAAAGGTTATCACCAATGTCCGTGCTAGCCTGCACAATGACTCCTGTGTCTGGCTTAACTGTGCCTGGCTCCTGCTGAATGATGCAAAGTTTTGCAAAGCTTCTTGCTTCCACTCCTCTCCCCCTCCCTTCCTCCAGGAGATAGTCACGGTCTGGCCCTTTCCATCCCTGCACTCCCCACCCGTAACATTTTTTCCTCCTTGCAGAATCTGAAGTTGCTAATACAGAAACTGCAATAAGTTCTGACTCTGACAAGCAGCAAGACTGCATCACCGATAACAAATACAGCGCTGAAGCCAGGCTAGTTGAATTGCTCAGCCAGAAAGTCAGACCTGACAATATATGCCTTAAATGTGAAACTGGGCTGGGGGAGGGACAATAAACCTCTGCAGATGTCTCTGACCTAAGCTGCAGAAGACTGCAAATCTGAAACTATTCTGTAGCACTTCCAGTGTGCAGAGCCTGAACCCAACACACTTTTCCCCTGCCTCCAGCCATGGTCTCCAGGCAGCAGAAAGTTTACTAAGGCTGTGTGCATAGTGACACAAGCTGTTCTCAACCCCCATCACACCAGGGGACCAACCAGGGCCAGTGGAAGGATATTTGGTGCAGTAGGCTCCCCCACCCTCCACCCCGGGAGACCCCCCCATGGCAGCTCCCCTCGTCCCCTCCGCCCAGGGCAGCCCCTCCTGCCGCAGCTGCTCACCCCAGCTCACCTTGGCTCTGCCTCCTCCCCTGAGCACACCGGCACCGCTCCACTTTTCACGCCTCCCAGGCTTGCAGTGCCAATCAGCTGTTTGGCAGAGCAAGCCTGGGAGGGGAGGAGAATTAGAGTAGGGCGGCGTGCTCAGGATGGAGGCAAAGCACAGGTGAAGTGGAGTGGGGAGTCGTTCCCCTGCGCGCCCCCCCATTACTTGCTGCGGGAGCCCTCACTGCATCCCTCTGCCCCAGCTCACCTCCGCTCCACCGCCTCCCCTGAGCATGCTTTTTGGTGCCCTCAACCACTAGGAGCCCTAGGTGGTCGCCTAGTTCATCTAGTAGTTGCACCGGCCCTGAACCCTGCATATCCCCCATGGTTGCCCAGGGAGGACTGATTCGCCGAGCCATCATGCAACTCAATTTAGCGGCTAACAGCCTAATCCAACAACCATCTGAAGGCAGCGGAGAGACTAAACAAGGTCCTGACATTGCCCTCTCTAGCAGATGGTGGCACTGGCAGCATCTTCTTCTCTGTCCGGGCACCAAATGTCTTTGCCAGCACAGCCAACCCTCCCAGTGGCTCCCTGTGTCTACAGGGTCAAATCAAATCTAATATCTTTTGCAACAACAAAAACAACAACTAAAAAGCCTTTAATCAGCTTCCTTTCAGATACACTTCAACTGATAGGCATTTCCATGTGTTATAACATCAGAGTTACAGAATATACAGTGTGAGGTTTTTTATATTCTTTTATTTTACAAATTGCTTAAAAGTCCTATGAAAACAGACAGCAAAGATCAAACATTCTTTGAGGAGTGATTCATTTCTATTGCAGTCAAAATGTGTTCCTTTTGTGCACTTCTCCTATAAGTTACAGGTGGAGGGGGGTATCACATTAGAGTGTATATGCAGCTCATAGATCACTCATGGAAGTACTTCCCATGCAAGCATCTCAGGAGTCACACCAAGGAATAGGCTGTCTTCTTGATCAGACTTGCAAGTGTTATTTGAAGTGAGATAGTTTCATTTATTTTAGAATTCCCTGACACTCAAGACAGTAACACCTTAGCCATGGGGGTAGAGGGTGGGAGGACAGTTATCTAGCTGATCCCCTTGTCAATGTAGGAATGGTTTGTGTACTTCATTATCTAGTGTGTTGATCTAGTCTAATTTTCAAATATTTTGTAGTTTCTCTCAACATTTATTTATGAAAGGGTATGATATTGTAGGAGACTAAAGGCTTCTTTACACAGTGCACTAGTCCATAGCAAAGGGGTATAAATTCTAGTGCACACCAGTGTGTCATGTACTAATTGGCCCATGTGCACCTTGCTGATGTGCATCAAAAGTTCCCTCGTGCAGCTTAATGTAGTTCCATTTTGAACTGTACTGTGCATAATGTGCACTAGGAACTTTTAGTGCATGCCAGCAGGGTTCATGTGGGCCATTTAGTGCACAGCTAAATGCACTAAATGCATTGTATAATGCAGTGCAATGTAATGCACTGTAAATGCACTATGCAGACAAGCCCTAATATTCATGTAAATAGGAACCCAGTGTGCATCATTTCCAGGCTTGTCTAACTGAAAACCACTCTTATTCAGCAGCGCTCAGTCAGTGGGCCCAATCAGAACTGAGCTTCATTTTGCGGAATGTTTGATAAACATACAATTAAAGTCAATTGAAATGATTGGAACAAAAAGACAATTGTGAAAAAATGGCCTCTTTTCAAAAAAACATTTTTTATAAGAAGTTGTTAACCTTGTTACACATATTTAAATTTTTAAAGAAAAAATGCATCTTTTATTTCACGGTGTTTTTTCATATTTTTTATGGAAAACATTATTGTAATAGTTACTTAATTTTTTTCAGTTATGGAGAGCGAAAAATGAAAATTTTTGATAATATTTTTGATAACACTGATGAAATTTAAAAAAATCTATAAATTTTGGGAAAAGCAAAATTTGGGTCCATTTTGAATACCTGAAAATGAAATCAACTTTGATAACTTGACCAGCTTTACATACATTAATAGATAGACTACATACAAAAGGAGATTTAACTCTATAAAAATGGGCAAGGCTCCTCCTTTTCCCCAACTCATGGTTTCCTATTTCCCTTCCCTTCCTCTGCCTCTTCACTATACAGACCTTTGGTCAAAAACTGCCCCCATATGAATTTATATAACACCCATTTTAGGTCTTGCATGTTTACCTGATGGGAGAATTTAGGGACTGATAGAAAGCATATTGAAATCAGTGGAAAGAGTCCCACTGACTTCAGTAAACTATGGATTAGACCTTTAACATTTCCTCCAAAGATGAGATGGCTGGACAAATTGAGATGGCTGGACAAATTGATTTTTGGAAATATTTCAGAAGCATGAGGTAATTATTTTTGAACACCATGTGTGAGAGAACATGGCAGAACAGACATGGCTTACCTAGAATGAAGCAGGTGATTGAAGCATTTTATGAAGTCTGAAGAGTGCATGTCAGTGAAATCAAGTGGGGTGACAGTCACATACATCTGTTTGTAATGGCATGGCCTACCTCGCATGTCACAGCTGAAAAGCAGGAACATATGACATGCCTTTCACTTCAGTGGCATGCATGTCCCAGAATACAGCAGCCCCAAATGCTTTGTTTTGGAACCTAATTTCTTGGTGGCAATAAACTTGACTCAATAGAGTATCCCAGCACAGGAATTGCACGGCCTTTTTGTGTGTCTCTGTGTGTGAAGAGAGAGACAGAGAACTCGTATAGACTGGAGTAAGTACTGTGCATGAAATTTAGCTATGCCCTATCAGTCTGTCTTTCATCTCAATTCATAGTTCATGCTCTACTCTAGTGTCAGACACGTAAATAGCTACTAGCTGCACACTGACCATATTTATAAAAGATGCAAGTCTGAAAATCTATCTAACAGGCAGATCCACCCAGCTCGATTTTTACTGCAGGCAGAAGATGGACTTGATTGCATTCACTGTCTTCCTACATACATAGTGGACCAGGAAATGTAACTTCCAAGCAATATTCCCACAAAAAAACATGACAGAAACAGAAGCAAGGACCAGAAAAAAAAAAGAGCAGAAAATTCTGATGCTCGAGTTTACAAATCTATTTTGTAGACTATAGATAGATTTCTTCATGGAAAAGTTGAATGGCATTTTCCCCCAGTGTTTCAACTTCACCGGCATTTTCAGAATGTCAAGAAATGCTGTAAGTTGACAGGTGAAATGCCTAAGGTAACCTAGGAAACTCCATCAACAATGATATTCCAGGCAATCTTATTAAATGTTATTTAAATTAAAAGAGATTTCCACTCTTTTGTCTATGCAATTATGCTAATTAAATTGAAAGAGAACTCTGACATTTCCAATTAGCATTTACTACAAATGGTATATATGCAAATATAGCAGAAGGTAAATACTGATTTGAGAAACCAAAATAAATTGCAGTAGGAGAACACGTCAGCCTCCCTGGACACTCCATTACAGACCTAAAAGTCACAATTCTTCAACAAAAAAACAACTTCAAAAACAGACTCCCGTGAGAAACTGCAGAACCAGAATTACTTTGCAAACTGGACACCATCAAATTAGGCCTGAATAAAGACTGGGAGTGGCTGGATCACTACAAAAAGTAATTTCCCTTTGTTGATACTGACGCCTTCTTGTCAACTGTTGAGAATAGACCACTTCCACCTTACTGAATTGGCCTCATTAACACTGCCCCCCACCCCGCCCCCGCTTGGTAAGGCAACTCCCATCTTTTCATGTGCTGTAATATATTTACTGATTACTGTATTTTTCACTCCATGCATCTGATGAAGTGGGTTTTAGCCTATGAAAGCTTATGCCCAAATAAATGTTTAGTCTCTAAGGTGCCACAAGGACTCCTCATTATTTTTCCAGAGTCTCTGGTCACTCTGGCCACTGTGCTCAGGTGGTACAAAAGACCAGATTCTGTCTATAACTTGCCAATCGACAATTTCCTGGTCAGAGAAGAAATCATTGCTGATGTAAAGTCAGAAAAATTAGCTTCTGAATCATCCAGTCTCCAACCCCTGTCAGGCATACTGGTCTTGAAACTGCTCCATGGGTCCTGTCTTTCAATGGTATTATGTCTGCAGTACACTGTTGGTTACTGGGCTGGACACTGCGGAATAAGGGACATGCAATCTGATTTTTGACTGCCCCACCCTTTACTTTGCACCAAGCAGAGCTCAGCCTCAGGGGAAAAGAGGTTTGCAAAGTACATTTAGAGCATAACCATCTGCTCTGCTACACAGCATTGCTCCTTTTCCAGTGTTTTATGGCCATTGCTCCATGTGTTCTGCTGCTGTGGAATTCACGCAGCTGCAGAATTGTAGCTTTGTATACTAAACACAGGGAGAGATGGGAACCTCTGCCCTTCACTTAAGCAGTAAGCTGTGCTGCTTCATAGTTAGGCTTTTGGAGGATTGGATTTTCATTGGTAAATGTCAGTAAACACTCATTTCACCACACGCACAGAAACCAAGTAAAATATTTCTAATGATAATAATTGAAATTTACAGATAGGCAAAGTAAGACACATGCTGCTTGAGATCTTAGTAGAGCTTGATTTCAGGATATGTACTTTACATTTTGATGTGTGGCATTGACGATTTGTGTTTCGGTGTTTATAAAACTTCAACTTTTGGAATCTCAACATCTACTGTCATTACGAAATTATTGTATGTCCCACCCCATAATTTTCTGCAACCGTAAACATTTAAATCCTTAAAAATAAAAAGAAAGAGCTGAAAAGCCTTAATTTTGCACAACTATGAACATTTAAATGGATAAAAATAAAAAAAATACTTAAAAAAAATAAACATAATTACTATCAAAATTATAAGAACATAAGAAAGGCCATACTGGGTCAGACCAAATTAAATTCTGCCAAGCCTATCCATATTGCACAATCATATGCTGGGAAGTACGTCCAGCTATCAGATGGGGTCAAACACCATGTCTCAGAAGATGTGTGACTGCCTGTCAAATGAGTGGGGAGAGTCTTGTCTGAGACCAGCTGTCATTCACTCTGGCCTGGTCTACACTGGGGGCGGGGTGTTGACCCAAGATACGCAACTTTAGCTACGTGAATAGCATAGCTGAAGTTGACGCATCTTAGGCCAATTTACCTGCTTTCCCCACAGTGGCAGCCATTGGCAGCGGGCTCTACTGTCAACTCCGCCTTGCCCTTTTGCAAGGAGTCGACGGGAGCGCCTCTGGGGATCGATTTATCGTGTCTTGATGAGATGCGATAAATCAATTGCCAATAGATCGATCACTACCCAACGATCCGGTGGTTAGTGAAGACATATCCTCTTATAGGCACAGCACAATGTATTTCTCTCCTTCTCAAAGAAGCAGTAAAGTACATGTAGGCCCCCAGAATGGGAGAGAAGACAGCATGGCACCTACATCCCAGCAGGAGAGCGAAACTTTGTTTGGGCTTACTTTTCTAAAAACACATTTCAAAGGTTTACTGGTCTACAAAATGAAGGGAAGAGAACCCTAAGGTAACCTTCACCTGAGGAGACAAAGAAAACCAAAAGAAAATGCTTTGGACTCTGTGACTGGACTAAGGACTTTCCAGCCATCCTTAAAAAAACTCACAACAATTATAGTGAAGAAACTTTGAACAAAAGACTCTAAACTGAGTTTCATTCTTAGCATATTTTCACTTTTGTTTGTAACCATTTCTATCCCTTTTCCTTCTGCTTGGTTTCACTTAACCTATGCTCTTATGTTAATAAATTTGTTAAACCAAGTCAGTGCTGTGATTGAAGGAAAAGGGCTGTTAGGCCCAATTAAGTTAATAAGCAGCTATGTACTGTCTCTTTAAAGGAGCGATAAACTTAATATGGTATTGTGGGTGCTACAGGAAGAGGGGCTGAGCCCTGCAGAAAGATGTTTTGGGGGTAGAACTACTTGGCACTGGAAGGGTTGTTGAGGTCCCTCTGCAAGGAGGAACTGGGCAGTGGGAGCTTAGGTGAAACCTCCATGCTTGTGGGCTGGCTGTTGGTGTCAGGGGTGTGAGTCATTGAAGCATAGCATTCTAGGTACCCAGAGTTGCAGGGCAGGTGATGAGTGAACCTATTACTGCCCAGGGTGAACCCCGAAGCATCACACCAGGGAATCCTCTAAGAAATAGAACTGGAGTGGCTGCAAAAGCAGAAGAGTGTGTGGGCCAGATCCTTGCTCTCTTCTCGGGAGGCAAATCATGCTCAAGCAATGGAAGAATGCAGAAAGGGAAGAATGATCCCTTGCTTAGCTGGGTAAGAGAAGGGCACAGTCTAGCTCTTATTCAGAGTAGTCCTTTAATTTGTTAAAATCCCCATTCTGCCCCCAGCTAATACATCACAGCCCCAAAGGATGGCAGATTGTTTCATACCAGAAAGATACTCCAACTGATCACCCGAGAAGATGGGATTTTACATGATGGGAATGCTGACACAGGCTGAACTATAGTGGCACAAACAACATCACTATAATTACTGAGAATTACTTATAAAATAGCATCTGTTTATTATAATGAATATGGTTTTGTTCTTTGCAAGCCCCTTAGCTGGCAGTAATAGAATGTTGATCACAAAACTAATTAAACTACTCATCTACCAAAAAAACATATTTTTTGCCTATCATTAAATGAAGCAGAGTAAAAGTGCACTATAAATTATCTGTCTTCATTAAAAGAATTGTAATTTTTTGTTACTGAGCAGTAAAAACCCTTGATTTCTCTTCAGGCAGCCAAAAAGAGGCTGTAGTCTCTTTAACCCTCTCACACCACCAGCAAGCAGCAGTTTCCAATATCAAGTACACATGTATTTTGTATTAGTGACATTGTTTCAAAGCCACCATTACAAAATTTGAAATGTTGACATCTTACGTAGTGTATAAACCCTTTCAAGAGGAGTATGTTTCAACCAAAAGCATTAAAGTTACTGCAAATCATTTATTTGGTTAAAAAATAATTCTGAAGATTAAAGTTATCAGTTCACAGTCTACAAAACTATAGCTGGATTGTAGCCAATTATGAATTTACATAACAAGAAGAAAAAGATTGGTCAGGACTGAAATACCTGCTTGTTTTAATAGTTTTCCATCTTGAGTTCCCTATACAACACAGCATGTAAGTATCTGCCTTAGTGCTATGCTGGATCAGCACCTGAATCAGGAACCAAATCTTAATAAAGAAATGTAGACCTAAGAAGCTTTACACAGGAGGCTTTCAGCACCTTGCACAATTGGACCCTACATTAGCATCATATCCGCTAGAGATGAAAAAGTGCTACCAGATCATTGAATCAGCACCCTACGGCAGCAAGTTCTGTCTCTGCACGAGCCACTGTTGAGGATATATCAGGTGTTAAAATGATACTACAGTTAATGGTAGCAAAAGGCTCTCCACAAATTAACCATTCATTTCATATTCTCCCCTGGGACTTAGTCAAACCTATGCCTGCCTAGTTTTAAATGCCTTTTCCTTCATATTGAAGGAGATTCAGATGAGGCTTTTCCATCAAATGTTTTATTTGCCGTTCTGAGTTCCTATAATGGTTTAGTCTTGGAGAAACTACAAAAATGTTAGTAAAACTGCACCATTTGACATATAACTGCAAAATTTTCATGGCACGGGCCACACGTATTTTTTTTGGGAGACCCATTGCACATTCTTGGTCATTAATAAACATCAAATCTATCTATATCTATCTATCTATATAAAAGTCAAGTGGTGTATGTATGACCGCAAACTCCTCCCGCACCGTTCGAGCTAGAGACTTGAAATTTGGTAGTTAGAGGTCTTGGGGTCTAGATGGTCATAAGGGTCGAAAAATTTTCGGATCTCACCTCTGACGCCCCCCAGGGGTGAGGTGGGGGTGTCGGGTTTGATCAGGGGGGTAAGTGAGCCAGGGGGTGTCGGGTTTGGTCTGGGGGGGTGGGAAGGTGTCAGGGTGGGTGAGGGGTGAGGGGTGTTGGGGTTGGTCAGGGGGTGTCAGCTGTCTGCCCCCTCCCCACCTCCGACTGACCCGAGCAGCGCCGGGCACTTATGCTAGTATATATATAAAAGTCAAATGGTGTATGCGTGTATGTATGCGTGCATGCGTGTATGTACGTGCACTTACTCCTTCCACACCGTTTGCGCTAGAGACTTGAAATTTGGTACAGTTATAGGTCTTAGGGTCCTAATCAGGGTAAGAGTCGAAAATTTTTCAAATCTCACCCCTGACGCCCACCAGGGGTGAAATTATTTAAAGGCCAATCACATCAGCTGGGCAGCTGCTGTTCTCTGTGACATAGTTATGATGTCATAATACCCCCTCCAACGGACCCCGCACTCGCTCAGCTCTCTGCCCCCTCCCCCCTCCAACGGACCCCGCACTCGCTCAGCTCTGCCCCCTCCAACGGACCCCGCACTCGCTCAGCTCTCTGCCCCCTCCCCACCTCCGACGGACCCGAGCAATGCCGGGTATTTTTGCTAGTGATTTTAATGGCTTCCCCCATACTTGAGGCCTGGACTAAAACAGATGCAGATAAGCTAAGCATTAAAGGGCAGACCACATTTATACCATAAATGCTGTTCTAATGAGGATTTAATTTTAGTTTTAGATACCCTGGTAAATGCAAGTTCTGCACTCACTAGCAACTGTGATTTCCTGCCTATACGTATGCTTTAAAATCTTTAAAATCTTTAAAATCAGATGAAAGGCACAATATATAAGTTATCTATATTATAACTCTGACTGTTCATTTTACCTGTGAGATATTATGGCCAGAAGAAACTAGATTTATTTGTTTGCAGTTGTCCCATGTGTTCATATTCTACTTATAACCATAGAACTTTATTTCAGAGGGCCTATTTATGTAAGTATGGCAGTGTATGTAAGGTTAGGGGAAAAAACAAACACACAGTTAAGCTCATTCAAACGGGTGCATGTACCAGGAATGGCAATTGACTTCTGCACGTGGAACTAAATGCTAGCAGAAATTTCACATCACGTCCTAGGAAGAGAATGGAATGTTGTGGTGTTTTTGAAGAAGATCTTGAATAAAGGTCTCAACAGATCACTGGCAAATGGGTGATTAGTAATTACAGCTTCCATCTTATCATTGACTAGCATAAGTGCCCGGCGCTGCTCGGGTCAGTCGGAGGTGGGGAGGGGGCAGACAGCTGACACCCCCTGACCAACCCCAACACCCCTCACCCCTGACCCACCCCGACACCTTCCCACCCCCCCAGACCAAACCCGACACCCCCCGGCTCACTTACCCCCCTGACCAAACCCGACACCCCCACCTGACCCCCCGACTGAACCCGACACCCCCACCTCACTTACCGTCCCACCAAACCCAACTCGGATCCGTCGCAGGCGAGGAGGGGGCCCAGAGCCGAGGGATTCCGGGGACCTTCGCAGGTGGGGGGGAGGCACAGAGCTGATGGATTCCGGGGTTCTGTTGGGAGGGGGGAGGGGCAGAGAACTGAGGGATTTCCGGGGTTCCGTTGGGGGAGGGAGGGGCAGTGAGCTGAGCGAGTGCGGTGTCTGTTGGAGGGGGTATTATGACATCATCACCACCCAGCTGCCCAGCCGATGTGATTGGCCCTTAAAGACTTTCACCCCTGGGGGGTGTCAGAGGTGAGATCCGAAAATTTTTTGGACCCTTATGACCATCTAGACCCCAAGACCTCTAACTGTATCAAATTTCAAGTCTCTAGCTCAAACGGTCCGGGAGGAGTTCGCGGTCATACATACATACATACATACACCACTTGACTTTTATATATATAGATGTCGGAACTAACTTTAGATGGTAGATCCACTGCATATTTTGACTGCTAATTTTCACAGTCTTTATGAAGGAAGTTCTAAACACTTTATGCTAAGGAGAACCACCGGTTGCTGCTATCCTCATATGGCCTGATAATAGCTAGAAATTCAGTTATCAAACTATGCATCAAATCCTTAACTATAATTATTGGAAAGAAGAGAGGGTCATAGATTCTGCTGGAGAATATCTTATTCCCTGGACACTCCAATTGAAATCAATGGGGCTAACTCATGAGGTAAAATACTAACCAGTATGGGTATCCAGAGGATCCAGAGGATCCAGAAGGCCACTGCCTGGTGAAAAAAGCACACCCGGTCCAGGCGCGCATTCGGGGCGTACACATTAACTAAATTTAGCACGACGCCCTCCACGCAGGCCCGGACATGCAGCAGGCGGCCCGGCACGACCTCGGCGACCCCCAGCACCTCAGGCCGTAGCCCGGCGGAGAACAGGGTAGCCACCCCGTCTGAACGGGTGCTGAAGTGGCTAAAGTACACCCCGTTCCCTCACTCCAGCCGCCAGCTAGCCTCGACGGCTGGAGCCATGTGGGTCTCCTGCAGGAAGATCACAGAGTACCCCCCCTCCCAAAGGAAGGAGAGCACCTGGCTCCTGCAGAGACCCACCCTACAGCCTCGGGTGTTTAGGGTTGCAAAGGTGGTGTACTGCATGGTGAGGGCTGGGGTGAATCCTCACGGGCAGGAGAATGGTCGGGTTCCGGCGGGCCCCGCAACAACCCATGCTCGGCCCCAAAGTCTTTTCTGTTCAGCTGGTTTGGTTCACATTAGAGTGGGAAAACCCCAGCTTTGGGCTGTAGTTGCCCTTTGGAAGCAATTTGTCCTGACTTGGCACTCACAGTTGGATCCCACCAGGAACAGCACCGTCACAGGGGGCAAGTGGTGGCTGGCAGTTGCCTAGACTGAGGCAAGGTGGGGACAGAGGGTGGGGGTTGCTCCGGGAGGGGAGACCCGAAGACCTGAGGAGGGTACTTCAGGAGTGCAGCACCCAAGGTAAGAGGGCACCGGGGTTTGGGAGGGACACGGGGCCAGAGCAGCAAGCGGGACATCAGCCTGCAGAGGGAGCTCCGTACTCTGGTGAGCTAATCCCTGGACAAACCAGCAGGAGGTGCCACAGGGACATATTCTGGATTTGCTCACTGAGCTTGGGCAATAGACTTGCCAATGCACATGGGGGAAAAACCTTGTTAGGATTCCAGCCCTTACACCTTGAATTACACTTTAATCCTAGTTATTAAAACAGTTTAAAGTAAATTAGTTCATGTTTGCTGAAAAGTTTTGGCAACTACTGCAGGCTCTTCCTTTCAGCACTAATAAAAGAAATATTTAGTATGTAGCATATGTTACAAGATTAAAAAATTAGCCACTAAAATTTGATAACATAATTAAGCTATAGTCCCTGCTGTTGAGGTCTCTAGTAGGAGATAATGGATCACAATGTGAGTTATGCCTAGATTTACGGCACATAAAGTAGCTATCGTCTTATCTTTTGAAGAGCCTTCACTGGAGGGGATTTATTTTCTATAAGAGCAAGGAATTAAAGTTTCATTTTTATAAATACTGGATTTGTTCAATGTTGAATATTGGCGCTGATGTCTCTGGGGTCTGAGGCTAAGAAACCCACTCTACTCCATAAAGTCTGGGCTCACAGAGCGATATCCACCTCCCAACCTCAGACCCGGGTGTGGGGCTACAAAGGTTGTTATGACAGCCTGTAGGGCAGGGTCCTCTGAGATTACACAACAGCTGTTGACAGTCAAACGTGTTGAACCTCCAAAAGATGATGGTAGCTCAATCAGCACTCACCCCCGTGGGATTTAGTGGCATTTCGAATGCTAGAACAATATTTCTTTCAGGGTCAAATAGTGACATTTAAGCCACTCTCCCTAGTAGAGGGCAGTGGACAGCTGCACCAAGCAGCTCATGGGTATCACAGGAGAGATCATGCTTCAGAGAGAAACAATCCTTCTTTGAGCAGCATGGTGCATAGGGGGCTGTGAAAGCAGCACCATCTTCAGACTTTCTTTTTAATAGAGAAAGTTAAAACTCGGAATCTCCATTCCACTGGAAATTCCAACATTTGTTTTTGTTCTCTATCAGAATGGGAAAAAAAAAGAAATTTCCTGGGGAAATATATATATATATTCATATTCATTTTGGGTCAAATGAAACATTGTTTTGATAAAATCAAAACCTTTTGGTTCCAGTTATGACTTGTTAATTTTATATTATAATTTATAATAACATAACAAATTTCAAACCCAAAAAATAAAAGTTTCATTTTTTTTTCTAAACAAAATGTAATTGAAAACTGCTACCACTGAAAACTTTTGATGTTGACGAAACAGCTTTTTCTGATGGAAAAATATCCCATCAGGAAATTTTCTACCTGCTATACTTCTTAAAGCTGTTTCACAGTCCCATGCCCCTCACATCCCTTGAGGAGACCCCTCAAGCACAGGAACCACAGTGGTAACAGGCTACTCTGTCTACTATGCCTGTCGTCTTCTAGCTGGCCATAGACTCAAAATTACATGTATATTAAAATGTGTGTTATTTTGGTCAAAGAATTTGCAATAATCTGGAAAGCATAATATATGAGTGGTTTAGGGTGCTACAGGGACGAGTGTAATGTTTATCACTTTCCTCCTCCTTGGGTCTCCCAGCACTGCTCATACAAGTGCCATTTATTTCTGTTCTCCATCACTTTGCATAATGCAGGTGGATCTGTGGGCTGGCAGGTTTCTGATATCTAAGTGTTCCAATAAATAAATGCAGCAGATGTTTACAGTGCTGCTGATTTTTAATTTGAGGTAAAGTATACTCAATTTATTCTTGCCTTAGTGCAGATGCCTTCTTCATCCCTATCCCAGCATATCACAGAAACAAAAGCTGTGATTCATGAGGACAATCATTGTTGCCAATTGACATCAGCTGAGGATCTGGCCCATGAGGTTTATCTTTCCATGGACGTACTGGGAAGAGTAGAAGAAGAGCTCTGTTTAAGATCAAAAGCTTGTCTCTTTCACCAACAGAAGTGGGTCCAATCAAAAATATTGCCTCACCCACCAGGTCTCTGTACTGGGAAATGATATTTTCAGTTGGATGTATTCAATAATACAATAGAAGTATCTTTAGCTCTCTAGATGGAAAGGGAATGAATCAGGACCTCTGTATTTGAAATGGGACACATTAACTAGGTCTAAATTACTGATAAAAGCTACTTAGTAAAATGAATTGTAATTATAGATCCTTAATGTGAAGACAAAGACTTTCTCTGGAAAAAAAAGTGTTTTCAAGCCCATAAAATAAAAGCTGATTCTGGTTTATTTTTGACATTGGTTCTATATTTCCTAGTTAGTCAGACAAAAATAATCAGGGATATGTATTCAGAACCATCTCATGTTACTCATTTTAATAATATGAGATACAGTGACATATCTTCCAATTATTAACTGCCTTATCTTTATCATTTAGTTTTCATGCTGAGCAATATTTTGCTGCATGATTGCTAAAGGCAAAATAGACCAATATTTTTAACAGCATGTACCAACTTAACTGCAATATTCAGCAGCCAAAGGGTCATCCAGAGGAGATGCCTTTGTAAAAATATAAATTAACCAGAATTGGTTTATTATGATAATGTCCATTCTAAGAAAAGAGCCACTCTGCTTTACATTACTTAGATGCATTGGCAGAGACAGATATTGCTTGCATTACATAGGAAGCAGCTGTGTTAAATATTTCAGATGCACGATTATGAGTTCAACCCATTCTCTGAGTCTGGCTCCAAGAGGCTTGTTGGAGTAACACTGAGCCAAACCCTACAGTTCTCAGCCAGGCAAGTGAAGAGGGATGGAGGAGAATGAGGTAAGATCTGCGGGATCAGGCAAGAAAGATATAGTAACTCCAGTGTACAATACGTGAAGAGGCAGACAGTCTAATAATACAGAAGGTTGGTAGGTGTAAATTGACACAGATTCATTGAAGACAATGGAGCTACACCCATTTGCACCAAGTGATGATTTGGCCTAATGAGTGTGAGAATCAAAATCTCCTCTTTGCTCCTAGGAGAATGGGGCTTAGCTGTGACATCACCAACAGTGGCAGAGCTGATAAGAGTGCAGAAAGGATGATCCTCCCCACCCCATCCCCAGAGGCCTTTGGGTGTATGTGTGCTGCCTCTTAAAGCATATTATGCAATTGACAAAAGAAGGTGTAAGACACAAATTTTCCCATGGGACTGGACAACGAATCCACCTCACAATCACCTGCTAGCAGTAGCTCCTGTTCTGCAAATCTGGCCTAGCTACCCCTTTGTCATGATGGCCAGACAGCCAGGCCAAACTGAACAGCACTGCAATCCTATGCCACCAACCCACATCCTCCAAAAGTGTTGCCATCTTTCTTTTTTGGGGGGGGGGGGGGGCGGGAGGCGGGGAATACTTGACGGCCTCATTATATCTCAGAAAGGAGCATTAAAAGGTACGAACAAACTGGTTTTAATTTTTGCTTTGCAGTGCACCTTAGAAGTACAAAAAAAATCTCTTTTATTCCATCAGTCACTATCTAGCCCACTCCTGCATTCACACATTTCTGAAGATCTATGTCACTTAAAGCACCACCCTCAATTGTTCCAATTTTAGTGGAATCCAACAATTTTTCCACTGTACAAACATGCCTTGCTCCAAGTCATTTACAAACAAGCTGTAAAACTTGGGCCCCTACAACACTGAACGTGGGTAAATATAACACAAGGCTGAGTCTGAGAGGATGAACCAGGTGACTATGGGTCTCAGTTGTGATATTGGGTTCGGTTCTGAAGGAGACATAAGCTCCTCCCTAGAGTAGTCCTGAGAGGGACCAGGACTCAAAGAGACACCACTGAGGCACATTTCCTTCCTTCTTTCTGTCTCTTGCTCCAAAAGAACAGAATTGTTTGCTTGTGGTGCACATGTCTTTGTAGGGAACATAAGGGGCAATACTTTCCTGCTGGTCTATAACATCAGCAAATTATGAGCCCTTGTGCTTAGTGGCACCCAAGGTAAATCTGGCCCTGCTCACCCTATCACTCTGCTCTTGGGGTTAGAGCACCTCCCTACTCCTCCTTAATCCACACAGCCTACATTCCCTCTATTGTTGTAAATGGAAAGGATGCCTCACAAATCTATTAGAATTCTTTGAAGGTGTCAACAGGCATGTGGATAAGGATGATCTAATGGGTATAGTGTACGTGTATTAGCAGAAAGCCTTTGACAAGTTCCTTCAGCAAAGGTTTAATATAAACAAGAGGAAACACTTTTTCATACAATGCACAATTCACCTGTGACACTCATTGCCATGGAATCTTGTGATGGCCAGAAGTATAACTGGATTCAAAAAAAGAAGTAGATAAGTTCATGAGGACAGGTCCATCAATGGCTATTAGTACAGATGGTCAGGGATATAACCCCATGCTTGGAGCCACCCTAAATCTCAGATGTCCAGAAGCCAGGAGAGCAGGGAAGAGGAATGGATATGTGCATTGTTCTGTGCACTTCCCCTGAAGCTCTGGTATTGGTCAGAGATAGGATGCTGGTCTGCCCCATCATGGCAGTTTGTATGTCCTTATTGTACACACCCACAGTCCGACACTCAGTCTGTGAATGAAATCCTGGGCATCAAGGGGCATTTTGCCAATGACTTCAAAGGGGTCAGGATCTTCACCCTATGAGTTTACAGACTTAACTATGCAAAATTTAAAGGCAGATGCCAAAATCTATTGCAAAAAAACTTCAGTTGAGAAAATCTAAAAAACTGGAGGACATTGGAACAGCTTATCTAGGGCTGAAAGTAAGTAAACTGATAACAGCTGCTACTTCATTTTACTTTTACATCCCAGCATAGAAAATCTTATTAGCCCAAAGAAATAAGGATCTGTAATAATTTTTAAAGAAACTGCTTACACGGTCACACATTGAATTAGAGGGATGATCAGAGATCACACACAGAGTCCCTAATTTATGGAAATGAAGCTAGTTAAAATTCTGCTGCCACCCACACACAAAAGTGGGTCTAGTGGGACTTAATTCTCCCTTCTCTATTTTTGGGGAAAAAAATTATAAAATGAAATCACCATCTATAAATCAATGTTTGTAAATTTCAAGTGTTGATCTAGTGGTGGCTTCCAGTTGATCTCTATACCTTGGCTTTGCAACAGAGTTGCTGTGTAACCTTGAGCCAATCACATAAGCCCCAGTACACCAATTGGCGGTAGCAGGATAATATTTACTGTACCATTTTATGAATATTTTTGAGATCATTGGATGAAACTGCTATAAAGGTACAAAATATTACTAATTATCCTACATTAATGTTATTTTTTCCAGGTTCCAGATTATTTATTTACAAAGAGATACCTTTGCACACACATTATATATTTTTAAACAAAGCCTTTTCAAACATGATGGAAATATGGTATATAGTACCAAACTGAATGTATTTAAAATGTATTCACTGCAGAGACTGCTCTCAGTCATTTTGCTGTACCAGAAAATCAATTTGCTAGGGTTCTTTTAGCCAGGCTCTGCCTTCCACAGCAAGAAGATAAGATATAATTTCTATTGAATCCCAACTTCGTGTAAGCTGACAAATTGTCCTTACTCTTCCAATAGGTTCTTTCGCCTCCCTCTGCTAATAGAACAGACAGTAGAGAACTCATTCTCTAATGTGCTCCTTGGTGGGTTTCAGATTTTGCTGACCCACTGCATATATTTTGCTGACCCACTGCATCAACAATTTGGGTTAATGTACCATGAAATTGGACCTTTTCTTGGTGTAAGAGCATCCAGGCAATGATCTTTGAAATGTTGGCACTCCTTGTTGCATCAACAGGAGCTGAGTCAACATGGCTGGTACACTTTAGAAAACTCAGTGTTCCTTCATATCATTCCTTGTGAAAAATCCCTACTTTTCATCTTGGATTGGGTCATCGTGGAACATTACATGACATACTGCTGCATACCGTATCCTGGTGCAATGGGCATCTGTTTTCATGTTCATCAGAGCTACAACAGCTCACTGAAGTTCCGTGAGAAAATATTAAATATTAACCTCATTGGGTTGTAAGAGCTCAATGCAGTATGAATTGAGAAACTCCTTGAAATATCAGCAGCACCAGAGATGGCTCCAGGCACCAGCCTAGCAAGCAGGTACCTGGGGCTGCAAACAGCAGGGGGCAGCATTCCAGGCGCTGTCTGGGTGGCACTCAAGCGGCTTTCGGTGGCAGGCATGCAGCAGCTCTGCGGCTCTTCCCCCCCCCCCCCCCCCCCTTTGGCAGAGCTGCTTGGAGAGACAAAAAAGGTAGAGGCGGCCCTGAGCAGCAGTGTGTGACTCAAATGGCTTCTCAGACTTTGCTGGGAGAAGGAACCAGCTGAGGGATATTTAGTACTGTGGTGATTTGTCAAATTATTGAAATGTTACATAATTCCTGTGAAAAATAGACTTGAAAAATAATTAGGTAACCTTCTTATTTTAAGGTTCGTCATTGCATGGTTTCAAACATTGCACAGCTGGGAAACAATTTGACAAATCATTATTTAGCTATACTTAATCCTGCCTCAACATGGGTGGATTGGACATCCAGCCCTCCATTTCTATGATTCTCCACATGCTTTTAGGATCAGTAAACTTTTCTAAGCAACAGTTGTGGAAGAGTAATCAGAAGGAAATAATTCTGTCCTGTATTCCACCCTCCCCAATAAGTTTTATCACCACCACTTGTTGCACCCCATAGGACGAGCATGAAAAATGTCTGAATGCATGGATGGAATGCACAGGAGAGAGGAAGAGGATGGGTATTCACTTGCACGTAGGAGGTGGCATATTTTCTACAGCCTTTCCTAGCACAGCATCCTGGTCCAGCCTCCATACCCATTAAATAGGGCCTCTATGAATTATTTTGACACAGGGTCATACACAGTTTTGTGACACCATTGCCTGGCTCATACTGAAGTGAAGTTTTAGCAGTACAATTTAATTATAGGCAAAATAGATTTACTAGTGGGATTATTCTCTGAGAACAGGAACATCCGTTATTTTGCCTCCTGGTCTGTAAATTATAAACCAAACATCCATAGTAGGCAGCAGGGATGGTTGAAAAAATTCTAATGAAACATTTCCACTAGAAAAATGAGGTTTTATTTAAATTGAAATTTTCTGTAGGAAACTACTGATTTTTGAGACATTTTCCATTGGGAAAATTGAAACAAAATATTGTATTTCAGGTCAACATAAAATGAAGTCCTGTTTTTGTTTTGAATCAACATTAATCTCTAAGTCCATGTGGGATGCCCAAATGCCTCATAGGAGTTGTAGGCTTGGCTCTCTCATACCTCCATTTTTCCCTATGGGCCTTGTTCCTTTGCCAGACCACATCTCTCATAATGCATCATGGTCTCTTGTCCTGACAAAAACAAATGTTAAAAACAAAAAACCCATAAGATGGAAATTCATTTTTCAATGAGCTCTAATCAATAGGATTTTTACAGGCTTATAGCAAAATTAATTGTACATTTCAAAATTATTCATTTTCCAGTGTTGGATGTACAGTGCAAAGGACAAACAGAGTGGTTCATTTCTCCATCCTTACTGGTAATTAAACTCAGCCATCATAGCAAACATGCCTAGAGTTTTGATAAAAGGGCATACAGCTAGGACCAAGTAACTAGGTCGTGAATTTAGTGGAAATAGGCATGCCGGAGGAGTAGAAGATATTGATGGATTATTAACCATAGAGAGGAGAAATATCAAGGGGCTTACAGGAACAAATATTGACTGTCTGCAAGGGAAAGAGCAATAAAGGATTGTCCCTTGGAAAAAAGTAATTCCCTTGACTGCACATACTTCCCATTACCCTCAACCGGTGGCTTCAAACAAACCTCTTTCAGCCAGTCTTTCTCCCATATAGAGGTATAGACACACATTTTGTTTTCCCAAAGCCTCATTGACTCAGTGATAAACTGGACTTAAACTGGGGGTTAGAGGATGGCGTGGTAGGCTCAGTAGAGGTAGGCGGGAAGGGGTGAAGTGGTGCAGGGCCTGTGGCAAAGCCGGGGGTTGAACAGTGAGCGGGAGTTGCCAGGCCTGCCTCTCGCCAGCTACCCCGAGGAGCCCATGGTGCTGGACCCCCCCCCAGAGGACACCACCTCAGCCCAGGTACCACAAGAGAGGGAATCTGGAAACAGCCCGGGGGCAGCTGACTCTAGTCTGGCTGCAGCACTGCCAGAACCCATGTCAGTGTGTTGTGGCCAAGATCCCCTCTGACACAGCAATGGGTCTTCTGCCGCTGCTAGGGCCCCGGGCTGGGTCACAGTGGAGTGGGAGAGCCTGCGTCCCCCCTGACACCCAACTCATGGATGGCCGTCTCCCCCTCTCCCAAGCTCTTTGAAACCTAGATTGGGCCTACTGTTTATACTGGTGTTGCTCAGCCCCTGCCTGAGGGCCTGAGCGCCTGACTCAGTGTTGCCCCGACCTGACCTAGGGCCTGGGCATACTGTGCTTATTTCTGCTTCCACAAGGGCTGCCGAGGAAGACTTCCGTGGCTAAACTAATTCCCCCAAGATATTATTGGTGTGTAGTGAGACGGTGTGGTTCCCCGCTGCCCCAGAGAGAGACGAGCCACGGCTAACCTCTCTACAGTGTGGATGCACAATATGTCCAAACTTCTTAGTGGACTTGTGAGATCAACATTATTGCAAGATTACTGGGCCTTATCGAATCTGATTGTTTATGTGTAATCCTTTCCTGGGCAGAGGCTAAGCACATGACCACTTAAATCCCACTTGTGTCCTTAAGATGTCCTGAGGTGAGTTTTATCCTGTAAGAACATCCTTTTGATTTCTCTGCCAGACCAGAACTTGGTAGTTCAGAGATGTGTGAAATTTTTAAAAAATGATAGCAAGGAACCAAACTTTTCTGAACTTTACAAAAAGATTGATCTGCTCTATGTTGTGAACAATGGCTCAAGGTGATGGGGAGGGAGAAACCCTTATTTCATTCAAACTGGTTCAATGATTGCTAAAAAAGCTTCATATTTCAGGCGGTACTGTGTATGCCTGGGGCACTACCAAAGTCACCGTCCATTTTGGTCAATTTCACAGTCATAGGATTTTTAAAATAATAGATTTCATGATTTCTGATAATTTAAATCTGAATATTTAAATATATTTAAATCTGAAATTTCACAGATTTAATTGTAACTATAGGGGTCCTGACCCAAAATCAGAATGTGGAGGGGCTTGCAAAGTTATGGTAGGGGGGATTGCGATACTGCTACCCTTACTTCTGTGCTGCTGCTAGCAGCGGTGCTGCCTTCAAAGCTGGGCAGCTGGAGAGCGTCGGCTGATGGCCGGGAGCCCAGCTCTGAAGGCAGTGCTCTCCAGCAGCAGTGCAAAATTAAGGATGGTATGGTATGGATTTCCCATCCTTACTTCTGTGCTGCTGCCCTCAGAGTTGGGCCCTCAGACAGCAGCTGCCACTCTCCAGCTGCCCAACTCTGAAGACAGCAGCACAGAAGAAAAAATGGCATGATATTGTATTGCTACCCTTACTTCTGTGCTGCCTTCAGAGCTAGCACCTGGCCAGCAGGTGCCACACTCTGGCCACCCACCTCTGAAGACAGTACAAATACCACCCCCACCCCCGCAAATAACCTTGTGACCCCCTTTTGGATTGGGACCCCCAGTTTGAAAAACACTGATCTCCCCTGTGAAATCTGTAGAGTATAGGGTAAAAGTACAAAAAGGACCAGATTTCAGGGTCCATGATGTGTTTTTCACAGCTATGAATTTGGTAGGGCCCAATGTATGCTGAATGAAGATTTTTTCCCACTGATTAAAAAATCATCAAACCCTTTTCAACTTAACTATAAACATCCAAATAAACATTATTTGAAAAGAGCAAAACAGTTTTTATTTTTTTATTTTTAGAAGAGTTGGGTGGGATGGTGCCAGTCTGGGTTCCAGTGTTGCTTATACATGGCAAACGGTGTCAGGTACTAACATATACTTGCTCTTTCAAGTCCAATGTGCTATTTTATCTTCATTATATGTTACAAAGAATCACCTTTATGGGAGTTTGCTAAATTTATGGCATATGTCCCCCAACCTCAGTGCTTTGCGTGTGTAATAAAGAGTAGTGCTACACACTGTTTTGAGAAGAAAATCACAGAAAAGTCTTTCTTGGAATGGAAATGTCTGTCCTATACAGTCAATTTCATTATGGTGTTAGAAACACTTTTGCCTCAAGTGATTCTTCCAGTCCTGGTTCTTAATTGTTGTTATTTGGTAGCGTGAAATATTGATGATATTGGTCAAAAAGATTGACAGCTGCATGAATTGTTATTAACCAGCCTGTTGGTTGTAGCTTAAAGTTCAATAAATACCAAGATGCAGCATAAGCCCTCAGGGAGGCTCTCTCTTTCCTGAACAAGAGGAAATTAACTATTTGATGTCTTTATTTAAAAGCTGTCTGACATTTCTGCACTACTTCTCCCCCCCAATTAAGTCTTGGAGGCACTAAAACTGAAGGCATAAGCTACCTATCCACGTACACTCTTACTTCTCCATCCATGTACACTCTCACAACTGAGGAACATGACCCTATTCCTGACTTATGAAAAGGTGTAAACCATATGCTACCTGAAACATGACTATCTGGGATATTGTTCATAGAACCATAGAATAGAATCATAGAATATCAGGGTAGGTAGGGACCTCAGGAGATCATCTAGTCCAGGGTTTCTCAAACTGGGGGTCGCGACCCCCCCGGGGGGTCGCCGAGCATTCCCCGGGGGCGGGGGGCGCGATCTCCTGACGCCGCAACTCGTGGCGGCCGGGCCAGGGGGGCCGGCGCGCACCCGGCAGCCCGCCCGCTGCGGGGTCTGGGGCTGGCACGCAGCCAGCAGCCCACCCACGGCGGGGCCTGGGGGCCTGGGTGCAGCTGGCCACCCGGGCGCGGCGGGGATGGGGAGCTCGCGCCGCAGCTGCCCGCCCGCCCACGGCAGGGAGGTCACGCCGCAGCCGGCCACCGGACCGGAGGGGTCGTGGCGCGCCGACGGCGCAGGAAAAGGGGTCGCGGTCTCACTAAGCTTGAGACCCACTGATCTAGTCCAAGCCCCTGTTCAAAGCAGGACCAATCCCCAACTAAATCTTATCAGCATTCACAGCCATACCAAAGCTGTGGATGGGGGTGCCTGGGAGGAGAACAGCAAATCCCATAGAAACATGAAAAATCCAAGAGCAGGGAATAGAAAGATTTCCTAACTTAATTACAAGAGAAATGGAACTAAGGAAAGGAGAATGAGTTCAATAATATTATGGCTTGGAGATTAGGAGGCTTGCTAGTACTATAGGGTGCTTCCAATCCCATATATTTGCACAGCTGTATAGTAAGTTATTGAAGACCTCATTTAATCAAGGGCCAAGTTTGTATATAGCCACTAGGAAATGCCAAAACCCTTTACAACACATGCTTAATTTCCTTTTTTAAACATGCTGTGTCATAAATCTGATATCCAAATCTTAAATCCTGATTAGACTGGAGAAAACTAAATTAAAAGAACGTAAGAACATAAGCATGGCCATACTTGGTCAGACCAAAAGGTCCATCCAGCCCAGTATCCTGTCTACCGACAGTGGCCAATGCCAGGTGCCATGGAGTGAGTGAACCTAACAGGTAATGGTCAAGTGATCTCTTTCCTTCCATCCATCATCACCCTCTGACAAACAGAGGCTAGGGACACCATTCCTTACCCATCCTGGCCAATAGTCATAAATGGACTTAACCGCCATGAATTTATCCAGTTCTCTTTTAATGAAACAGATAAGTTCATCGAGGACAGGTCCATCAATGGCTATTAGCCAAGATGGGCAGGGATGGTGTCCCTAGCCTCTGTTTGCTAGAAGCTTGGAATAGGTGGTAGGGGATGGATCATTTCATGATTACCTGTTCTGTTCATTCCCTCTGGGATACCTAGCATTGGCCACTGTCAGAAGACAGGATACTGGGCTAGATGGACCTTTGGTCTGACCTAGTATTGCCATTCTTATGTTTTTATTCATAGCAAATGTTTTATTCAATGAATTTTGCCCATTTTTCCTGTTTGCAAGCCATCTTCAATTTTCTCTGGTTTGTTTCTGAATTACAGTTGTTCCATGAATATTTCACATGAATTTATTTCACCATATTGTTTGCGCACAAACTGTTTGCTGCATGCATTTCCTGTGCATTATTTTTGATTACCAGACGGTGAGTGGCCACCTTCACTATGAAATATTTCTGTTCCCGGGCTGTACTACTGCAATTGTAAAGAGGGGAAGATTTTTAAATCAAGTTTTGATGTTTTTCTAAAACATATGCTTCAGGAAATTTTGGGGGGAACTTTTATGGCCTTTGTTTTACAGGAGGTCTGACTAGATAATCACAGTGGGTCCTTCGGGCCTTGGAATCTCTGGAAC
This sequence comes from Sternotherus odoratus, assembly GCA_032164245.1. NCBI lineage: Eukaryota > Metazoa > Chordata > Testudines > Kinosternidae > Sternotherus > Sternotherus odoratus. The sequence continues at coordinate 205,283,271 of JAVMKO010000002.1, read as the reverse complement.
CTATCTATAGAATCACTTAGCCTTTGATTCCATCAAGGTGGGGTCTTGAGGGAGAAAGTTTTGTGGCATCAGGACATCCTAGGTTGGCAAAATTAGATAATTTTTAAGACGTTTTAAAATATCCTCCTTTCAAGGCCACTTGAGTCAGGCATTGCCTCAGCCATCAATTAGAATTTATATGTGTACAAGTGGCATAGCAGGATCCCTTTAGCCTCTGGAGCAGAGTCTAGGTCCATTTCAGCAAGATTGTTCTTCTGTTGTATTAATTCAATATTATTATTGTCACTGTTGTTGATAGTAGTCATCCCAATCATGATGAGGGATCAGACAAAAAGACATGTTTGGTTCTTAAGAAGATGCCTGATCAGGACAGCTTTATCATAGCTACCTGATTATGCTTCTGCAAGTTGAAGACTGTGGTGAAATGCTGCATGAAAGTACTTTCAGAGTAATGCTGGAAAAAAACAGGCATCCAGGATCAACGGAGGTCCTTTTGAGCAGAGGAGGTATGGCAAATGACCTGGGACAATCGCAGGTGTGAGACACAAGGAGAACAATGCAGCTGGAGGACAGGGCTGTTCATATGAAGATAAGCTGTGACTAGGTTTATATTGCTCTGAAAGGCGAGAACAAGATGAAGAGAATGATGACAATAGATAGAATAGACAATAGACAGCTGGGTATTTCAGGGGAGATGTAGAGCCCCTCTTTGCCTTTTGTTTTGGGGGTTGGGGGAATCCCCTGTTATTAGTGTTCCACTATAACGTGTTCAGTGCTTGAGCAAGAGTCAGTATTCCAGCTCTCACTGATGCCTCTCCCTGTGTGAAATTCACCTCCAGGCAAAGGGTTAAAATGAGGCTTGACCACACCTCTTAATCCAGGGGTGGGGAACCTCCGGCCCGTGGGCCTTATACGGCCCGCCAAATCATTCCGTCCGGCCCACAGGCGGGTCTCGAAAATCTGCGGGCCGGACCAACGTGGCGGTGGGAGTGCGCAGGTGCGGCGCTGCCCCAGAATGTCTCCCTGAAGGCTGGGGGCGCGTCGCTCCACCTTGCCCTCCCAGGAGTCGTGTCTGGAGCAGTGGGACCCAGCGGACCCCCCACGTAGACCCGGGCGGGGCAGGGCGCGGGTGGCGGGAGACCGGCGGGGGGGGGGCTGGATGAATGGAGCGGGGGAGCCAGCGGGCTGTGGCGGAGGGAGGGCCGGGGCCTGCGTGCCGGAAGTGAGCGGCCGGGGAGAGCCTGGCGTGGCGGGGCCAGGGATGAGTCAGGCACTGGGGCATGGGGAGAAGACGCACCGCAGCCGCCGGCCAAGGATGCGCGCGGGCTGCCAGGCGGGGGCGGCTCCACACAGAGCGAAGGGGCTGGGAAGCACCTGGGGGAGCCGCCGGTGCCGCGCGGCCACCATTAGCCGGGCGGCGAAAGGAGGAGCCACGGGGAGCCAACGGTTAAGGGTGTGTGGGGGGGAGGCTGGGCTGGGGGGCAGGCAAGGGGGCGGTGGGGGGGAGGCCAGGCTGGGCGGGCGGGGAGGGGGGCAGGAGACTAGGCTGGATGGGGTGGGCGAGGCGTGGGTGCAGGAGGGAAGGAGGTTTGGGTGCGGGGGAGGCTGAGATGGGCGGGTCAGGCATGGGGGCAGGAGGCTGGGTTGGGAGTGGGAGGGGGGAGGAGGTTAGGTTCGATGGGATGGGCCGGGCCAGGCAGGGGTGGGGGAGGGAAGGCGGTTAGATGGGGGGAGGCTGGGCGGGGATAAAGGAAGATCACCCCCTACACCCAGGCTGATAGCGGGAGCTGACTGGGGCAGGCGGCAGGACCCCGGCTGGCAAGGGGCCAGCGGGGGAAACCCCAAAGCAGTGCAGGGCTAAGCACTCCGCCTGCCACTGCTTTGGGGTTTCCCCCGCTGGCCCCTTGCCAGCTGGGGTCTCAGCTCCCGTTGCCAGCCGGGGGGGGGGGCGGGGAGGGGGGGAGAAGCGGCCCGTGAATGACATTATAAATGTCCAAATGGCCCTTGGCAGAAAAAAGGTTCCCCACCCTTGTCTTAATCCCTAAAAATAGGTCTTAGACAGGTCTTGAATACTGTACAGGTCTTGTGCTTGCTAGAAAATTATTTACCTGTTCAAGTAATAGGAATTCTACCACTCCTCTTAGTAGGCTATTCCACAGTCTAGTAGCTCTCAACATTAGGAAATGTTTCCTTAGTTAGGGGTTGGATTTGCTTAATTTCTTAGTTATATCCCTTGTAGTAATGAAATAATAATAATAATAAAATAATAACAATGATAATAAATGCTTATAGCCCTTTAGTGTCTTGCCCTACAGTTAGAACTAAGGGGATATGAAGAGCAGTGTTCTCCAAAATGCTTTGCTGTAATTCCTGTGTGAACACGGCAGACATGGATTAAAAGGTTCCTAGTTTGTGTTAATGTAGTCCTGTTTGAAGAGGACTCATTTCACATGAACTAGAAACCTTTTAGTTCATGCCCACAGTATTCACATGGGGAATTACAACAGAGAACTTGGGCATGCACTGGTATCCATACCCCTCAATATTCAGTCTTCAGGACAGTTTAGACATAGATCCCTGGCCATTTGGAATTCACTCATGTATACTACCGTGTTTCCCCAAAAATAAGACAGTGTCTTATATTAATTTTTGCTCCCAAAATTACATTACATTATATTACAGCGAGAGGCAAAACTGGAAGTACGTCTTATTTTTGGGGGATGTCTTACTTTCGGGGAAACAGGGTATATGTTATAGCTCGAAAGCTACATGAGTGTTTTTTCCTAATTATACATTGTTATACATTCAAGGACACTAAAACGATTAATAATGTTTTTTGCAAGCTACAAAATGTAATAACTTTATGTGCACCTCCCAGTGTGATTTCATTAGTTTGAGTATTCTTTTGGTTAAATGAAAAAATGTAATCACATGCTGAAAAGAATTGATAAGTAACTTGCTTAAACTTAATGGTCACAATCTTGCTGTCTTTCTTCTCAGCATCTGTGGTAATTGAACCTGCTGCATTTCAATGCTGACATTTAATCAATACATGTAAATCACCATGGAGGCCTATTATTCTTGTATTCATTAATCCAGTCAAGCAAAATACAAGCATGTAGGAGAATTGTATACAAAGGTATTGAAGTTGAGGTCAAAAAGTGGCACGTGTAGCACTCTGCTCTTAAAACTGTGAACTTCCAATGACACACAAGCATTTGTTCTGTCACAAAATGTCTGAATAAAACAGGAAGATCACTGAATTCAAACTACATGGGAATTTTATTTAAATGATTTGTTTGGCTGGAAAATTCTCTGGTGAGCAGCAGGATAGATACACTTTAATGCAGCACTGTCCTCCATGTCAACCATATAATATCTTTCTGTTTACTAGTTTCTGGGACTAGAGAAACAGAAAATAAATTCATATATTGCTTTTCCTCAGAGGGTAGGAGTGAATTTTTTTTAATCAAATGTCTAGGTGGCAAAAGAAATGAACGTGGTACAACTGTAGGAGGTAAAGAATAAATTCCAATCATTTCTACTGAGGCAAAGGTATCTGAACAGTGCCTTGTCAGGGGACTGTGAGAGTTTTGATTTGCTGTTGTGTGGAGGCCTAAATTTATGGTCTATCAAGGGTGAAAATTTATTCATATTCAGTTAGATATTGAAAAAGAAAGTGATCGAAAGCTTCATATTAAGCAGTGAACAAAGAATAACTATTAATATTACATGCAGACTTGCTTTGCTACCTATTTCACTGTGTATATGTCTCTACCAAAATGCCTCACCGACTTTTCAAGCGATTCAATATATTCTTGTGAAACATCATATTTTGTCACTTTAAATCATGTCTCGATATACGATATGGAGACCTATTCATAGTTTATTACTGTAATGAAGAAACCAGCCATGGCACTAATGATTGTGCAGGAAGCATCACTCAGAACATGATCTATTACTTATGAGCCAACTGGAGAGGAGAAGAGTTGCATGAGCAACATGCTATTTCTAATGATTCACTGCCTCCTCTAGCAATTTTCAGAGATGGAAAGGTTCTATGACAACAACTGGAGGGAGACTATATTCTTCCACAGAAAAGCAAAAATATTTCCTGCAATAGACGATTATAAAGGAAATGGTCCTGTGTAGGGATACTTGGTCTTCACAGATAGGTCCCAGAGACCTTTATGCATATGAAGAAAATATTCTCTTCTCCTTTCTGAAAGGTCTGGAAATAATAAAAATTCAGGTATAATGGGCACTGTATTCTCAGTCTGTACATTTCTTAAATACTTCCAAATGACAGATAAGGTGCAAGGATGGAGTTGTCTGGAAAAATAAATCCATGCCTTTGCATGTTGAAATACTGTTCTTGACTTCCGATTCAGTTGTGTTTCATACTCTGGGACTAGAGGTCTGTATCACTGAACAACAGTACCTATTTTATTGGAAGAGTTAATTATTTTCTTTTGCTCTCCTTTGGAGTATATCGCAAATTCAAATTCAGCACTGACAGTCTGCTTCCTATGTTGTATGTTTATTGACTCTCCCATTAAAACGGACCACTTGAAATCAACCAATACCAACAGAGCAGCCCTGAGGTTGCTTTAAGTTGCACTGGGCCAGAATTGGGGTGGGTATGTGACAAAAAAGATTAAAAGCCACCTTTTGGCCCCTGACTTCTAAAGAGGATCTAGTCCATTATCTCTAGTCACCCTTGATTGAGATTTAGACTGGGGAGCTACAATAGATAAAATATAAATAGGGTAACATGAAATACAGTTTGGAGACCCTTTTTTTATATTACAGGTTCTAATTGATTTTTAAGGCAGACTGGCTTGAATGGCTGATTGAATAAATTGCCTCTATAATAATTTTCTGTACTACAGACCTGAGTCCAGACACCTGCCTAG